>OY998164.1:131486724-131891962 GCA_963921995.1 Oxystoma pomonae | reverse complement strand
AGATAGAAGTCATTAGGAGCAAGATCGGGTGATCGAACTGGCCATAAAATAGTCCCCCGTGTTAATTTTTTTATAACCCGATTAGGAAATACATTATCAAGATATTCCCTAACAAGACCAACATTGTGAGCGGGACAACCATCTTATTGAAACACAAGAATCTAGGACCATACAAATTGCCATCAATAAAAAATGGCCCAATTACGTGTTCCCCTACAATACCAACCCAAACATTTAGTTTTTGGGGATACTGTGTTCTTACGTAAAAATACAAATGAAAATTTTCTCTCGACCAATATCGGACATGTGTTGTACAATACAATATAACGATTAGACCTTTCCATCATTGTTTCGCAAAATTCCATACGACGATAGTTGTATTCCGGAAAAATTTGATGCGTTTTTGACGCTTTGTAAGAATGATAACCATTCTTTTTGAGAACACGTAAGACAGTGGCTAAAGATGTATAAACTGCTTCGGCAATTTGGTGGCTAGGTAACTTTCGATTTTCCTGCACTTCAAACAGAGGGTTTCTTATGGTTTTTTGGCGCTACACAAACTTTTCAAAATTCTGCACAAACCTATGAATCGTTGATAAACTAGGTTCTGGGCGATTTACAAAATTCTCCAAAAAAAGTTCTTGAATAAGTCTCAATGCTCTGCCTTGATAGTACCATTTGACCATCTGCACTTTTTCGGCAACTTCGTAGACATTAATTTTTAGTTTTAAAAATATATTATTTCGCTTAAGAACTTACCAATCTGTTTTTCGAGCAAGGCAAAAGATAACGCTGCAGCGTGCTTCGAATCCACCTCGGTCATACGGTACGGAGAGTAAATTGGACTTGATTCCGCCTATTTTCGCAGTAACCTGAAGCCCATTGTATATAGGTATACGTGTAATCTCGAGAATAAAACTTATTGGTCTGTGCATGAGGTCGAAAATTTGAAAAAAAATGTTTGATTTCATATATTTTGATACAAAATTAAACCACAGGGAAAATAAAGGTAGGTAGAGCAGTCATTAAAAAATAGAGGAAGTATTATCCCCCCTGGACCAAGGGAATACTCAGTAACCTGAACCTGTGATACTCAGACCTCCCCGGACCAACTGAAATCTTTAAAACGGGCACGCTTACTTTGACTAAAATTTCGGGGAGTACTCTCTCTAGCTAGGTAAGATTTCAAGAATTCAGATTTCAGTGTTACAGTGACAACACTGGAGCAGTTTTTTCTATTTTGGCCAAAAAGCTGGATGTTTACTGAGTAATAAGTACATAGAAACTTAGCTATTCAGGAGAACCTCTCTGTCAAAGTCATACTAGAGAAATAATTTTCTGCACGTTTTCACATAACTTGTGGTCCGAAACGTCAAAAGACCTGCGGGAACACAATGTTGCGAGATAATAGTTTATTAGCCGTTTACAAAAGCGGACAAAGGGGCCTTGTGTCGTTTTAAACTCTTTATAGAGACCGACGTTGATGGCTCTATATGTGTAGAACACGCATTAAAGTACAGTTCAGTGGCGTGCGGTGAAATTTCAAGTAAGGGAGGCAATTTTCGAAAACTTACCCCATATTTTTCGATCACTTTTTGCAAATGCGTCAGTGACGTCATCATAAAAACGTGCTCTGACAAGCTTTGAAGAACTTTATTTTCAATGGACAAAAAGCGATAATATTATTAAGATACACACCACACATTCACACGCAATCTTCGTACTTAACTGTCCAACGTTTTGGTATTTGCATGTCCAACTTCCATATGCACTGTAAAAATATTCGGATTAGTTTAGCTAGTCCATGCTTCCTCTTTGTTCATTTATGTAGGATCAAGAGAGAAAAAGAATGGATTAGAAGAAGAAGTCCGTATTGGCTTCCATATCGTACGACGCACGTACACTGTACAGGGTGTTTATTTATAACTGGAACACTCAGTATCTTTTCTATTATTGAAAGTAAAGGGTAGGTCTAAATCCAAAAATTTCTTGGCAAATTACAACGAACTTAAGCGCTATAACAACTTTTTTTTGTTGCCCTTGGTATACAGTCTGTGGCAATAAAGACAATTTTTTAAAATAGAACACCCTGCATATGTTTGCATTTTTTAATTTTTTGAAAAATTAGCTTTACAAAAATATCAAACACTATTTCAATATCTTTTTTAGTTCCTGAGATATTTGCGTTTAACTTTTAATAATTGTCAAAATGAAAATATATTGGAAATGACTTCTTTATTTTAACAATATAAACTTAAAAACCTAGTGGCCTTGAAAAAAAAAACGATTGAAGGCAATGTAGGTTGATCAGATGGTCGTTTCTAATGTATTTTATTAAAATTTTAAACGCAAATATCTCAGAAATTAAAAGAGATAAATAAATAAAAATTAGCTTTATTGCCACACACTGTATACCAAGAGGAACAAAAAGAAGTTGTTATATCGCTCAAGTTCGTTGCATTTGGTCCAGAAATTTTTGAATTCAAATCTACCCCTTATTTTCATTAACAAAAAAGATACTGATTATTCCAGTTATATAAAAACACCCTATACACACCGATAGCCGTTTAAACCTGCAAATAACCTACTCCAATGATAGCTTCCATGCCCGCCTAAATCACGTGAACGCTCGATGCATTCAGCAGGTTCAATGATCTCTGGACGCACACGCAAGCAAGCATACTGCTGCTGCCGGTGCAGAGTGGGGTATTTTATATTAATTTCTGATCGATTTTTTTTTTAATCAGATTCTTCTTAAACGTATTAAATTAAAAGCGGCTCATACAATAAGGAAAATTTAAAATAACACTTATCTGCATTACAAAGAGTTAGTGAAGAATTCCGCCACAGTCAAATATTCAGAGAGTATTGCATGCAATTTGCATGTTGATGGTGCCCCCTACAAGATAGAGCCAAATTAATATAAGTGTAAAATTTCTAATATCAAAAACCCCTAAATAGCAAATTTCAACAATATATTGGCATTACTCAGAAAATTATAAGGAAAAAACAAAAATAAAACTAAAATTTTAACACCCTGTATCTTGGAAACTATGCACTTCCGGACATATGTTTATGAAAGAGAAATCACGCCTGGCGTGTGTTTTTTAAACACCCTGATGTATAGTTGACTGATTTCAGTGTTACAGTGACAACGTTGAAGCAGTTTTTTTCTATTTTGACCAAAAAGGAGCAAAAAGTAGCAGCCAGTTTTTTCATCATCAAAAAGCTGGATGTTTACTGAGTAATAAGTACATAGAAACTTACCTATTCAGGAAAATAGTTAACTAAGCCTCTCTCTCAAAGTCATACTTTATGTTTTTTACATGATTTTTGAACCCTCTTCAACGCATCGGTATCGGTATACGTATCGCGTTCGAAATAAAGCCACAATACACTACATTTTTGACTTGCTCATGCCATGTTTAGAACGATGCTGACAGAAATCGATGCGTACGGAGTGATGAACGTATCGTTACGTCCATCCCAACCTTTCAAATGCGGGCATCGTTGGAAACATCGCATAAACAAGTCAAAAATGTAGTGTATTTTGGCTTTATTTCGAACGCGTTAGGTATACGGATACTGTTGCGTTGAAATATTTACTTTATATGTCTATTTAAGATTTGCTTTAAGTTGTATATTTTATTATATTATTTCTTGACGACGCAGAGTAAACAAGTATTGTGTCGACTTGTCATTTACAGTGGCGGTACCAGCCATTTGAAAAGGAGAGGGGGCGGTTTCGATACGAAAAAAAAACTAGAATATATGCAAACAAAACTTCAAGCTCGGGGGTGGGGTACTCAGATTTTAAGTCGTTTATTTCATACATTTTTATTTTAAAAAATGTTTAAATGCGCCGAAAATTTTTGAGAAAATTACATTAAAAATGCTACTTTTGAGTTAAATTAAGCTAAAATTGTAAATATCAACGGTACCATAGCGCCGCAGGCGAAAATTTTTAATAAAATTGCACTCAAAAATGCATTTTTTATTTAAAATCAAACTAAAATTGTAAATATATTAATGGTTTCAAAGCGCAGCAGTCGAAAATTTTTAAGAAAATGACACTACAAATGCCATTTTTAACACAAAATTAAACATATACCGTAAATATCATAGGTATTACAGCCCCGCAATTTATGCCCTACCTTTGATTTTTCAAATGTTTTAATAAAAAAATTAATTAATTACCCTCCTGTCCCTCTGAAATCCGCGCTTGAGAAACTACCTATATTTTTTTTCAGTTATAAAAACATATATAACAAACAAACCACAAACAAAACCCAAGAGCTAAATACTTTTTTTTCAGTTCTAAAAAGCTTTTTAAGTACATACAAAAAGTACAAAAATCAAGCTGATTATATCATCTTCTCTAACATACGCACAGGTCAAAATAGAATTAAAAAAAGATTATAGTAACTGGATATCTAGAGCTGAAGATAACCTTTGTAAAAATCCACAGTCACTACGGTCATTTATATCTAAAAAGAAAAATTCTTCTTTATTAATCTTTTAACAATCAGGTTTTTGATAACCCTCAGGACATTTGCAATGCTTTCAACAATTACTTTCACTCGGCGTTTATTTCCAGTAGCACACCTTGTTTAGTCAATAAAATAAGTAACCAAAATCAATTCACAATTAACCAGATTTCGCGTCAACAAATTAAAACTGCTATAGACAAAATAGATGTAAAAAAGAGTTCTGGAATAGATGACTTGCCTGGCAAATCTCTTATTGAGCCACTTTACTTAATCTATAATAAGTCATTAGATCAAGGGTACTTTCCCTCACTTTGGAAAAAAGGTTTGATTACTCCGGTGTTTAAATCAGGTAATAAACGTTGCATTGAAAACTATCGGCCCATAACTTTGCTTTTTATTTTTGGAAAAATTTTTGAATCAATAATTTCGAATGAACTATTTTTTCAAGTTAAACATATATCGATCTGTGGTAACTAATTTATTGCCTTATATTCAAGATATCTTTGAAGGAATCGCAACTGGTTGCCAGGTGGATGCTGTGTACTGATTTCTCCAAAGCCTTTGATAAAGTTCATCATCCAATACTCTTAGTTAATATGGAGAATTTCGGTGTGTACGGCAAACTCATGGATTTATCAAGAAGTTATGTTGACGGACGTCAGCAGTGTGTCAGAATTGGACGCAGTATTTCGGAACTTGTAGATGTGACCTCTGGGGTTCCTCAAGGGTCTCATTTGGGTCCATTTTTATTAATAACATAACCAACTGTTTCCATTCCTCCACAAGTGCCTCATTTGCTGATGATTTAAAAGCTTATAAGATTATTAAAAGTATCAGTGACTGTCAGAACTTCCAGGAGGATCTTGTAAGACTTGACGATTTCTGTACACTTAACAGACTTGAACTAAATATTAAAAAATGCGTTAAAATAAGTTTTACTCACAAGAATGATCAAATTCATTTCCCCTACAAAATTGGCAATAACACGCTCCAGAGTGCAGAGAGTGTGAAAGATATGGGAATTCTCCTAGATAAATCCCTAAAATTTGATCTACACATTAAGTCAGTTGTAAAGAAGGCTTACAGGAATTTAGGTTTTATAGCTAGAGTTACCAAAGAATTTAAGTTACACAAAAGTATTATTATGCTATACAATTCTTTTGTTCGTAGTTATCTCGAATATTCTAGCATCGTTTGGAGTCATATGCAAAATATATTGACCGTATTGAAAGAGTTCAGTCTAAATTTATAAAAATCATAAACTTTAGATACTTTTGGGCTTAAAGTCATGAAAATTATGAGAATAGCTTAAAGCGACTTAATATGTGTAAGCTAAGTGCTAGGCGAATTGCTCACTCTACAATTTTTTTATATAAAGTAATCAATAATAAAATTGACTGTACTTTATTATTATCATGGTTAAATTTTAATACAGGCTGAGACCACAGCTTTCGGCATTTAAATATGTTCTACTTGCCTAGGTTTAACACCAATTATCTGGGTAATTCACCTATAATCTCAATTCAAAGAAACTTCAATGTTCATTTTTATCAAATAGATTTGTTTAGTGTTAGTATTTTCTCTCTTGCGCGAATGGGTTACCAATTTATTCAATAATGTATTAAGTGCTTTATGACCAGTTAAAAACTGGTGGGGTTCGATAAAGATAAAGGTCTTTTTTTTTGTTTAGCTTTTTTTTGGTACTAAGGACATTTATAGTTTTAGTTGATTTACCTCTAGTGGACTGTAGCTAGTCAATGTAATTTTTCACTATGCGGTTCTCTGTAATAGGATTCGCTATTGTCAATCTGTTGAGAACTCTTCTTGTAATAAATAAAATAAAAATAAATAAAATAAATAAGTTGAAACGTTACCTTTTATATTGCATATTTCAAACATAAAATGCCTATCTCAAAAAAAAAAAAATCGTTTCCAGTTTTTTTTGGGCAGACCGGTCAATGACTCGCTCAATGTCAATTTCAATATGTCTGTTGATATGCAGCAACGCTAAGCCTGTTAGACGAATTTCCTTCATAGCGTTTTTAAGTATTTATATTTTCAGTCTTCTGAGGGATGAGAAGCTCCTTTCTGACGAAGCATTACTTACTGGCAAACTTCCAAGATGTTTTTATCAACGGAAAATTATCGTGACACATATTCATTGCCTCTAAAACGTTATCAGGTATGTTTTCATTTACGCTTTTGCCTACTCCTGATAAATATTGTTCCAAGTTCAAGAATTTGTGTTTTAAATTAATCAAGCAGTTTATAGTATTTAGAAACGGCTTTACTTAATTTTGCCTTGATTTTGGCTTCACGTTGTATAAAACTTGGTATGCATATGTTCAGGTCAAACATACTTTTTTATGTCCAAAATAATTTTGTCTAAAACTTGTTAATAAATACTTACAAACTCTATAATACTGTTCTTTATTTCCAATGACTTGCGCGGGAAGTACGTCATGCGTTTGTTTATTATTGGTGTGACGAATTGAAGATAAAACTGTCCCAAAATACTGTGAAGGGATTCTAGAATGTCTTTAAAGAACTTCGGGGTTACCACCAGCATCTTTGTTGTCTACTTTTTTCTGGACCAAAGGAGGGGGCGATCTCCTCCCCCCCCCCGGGGACCGCCACTGTCATTTATGAGTATTTTTAAAAACCAGCTCATACTTGATTTTTTAATTTTCGATCAGCTTACGGCGTATTAAAGCTAAAGCTACAGAGCACCTAGCAGTGGGATAGCTTCTATTGGATTTTTTTCGAGTAGTGAAAAGTCGCGCGCACACGACACGCGGAGAGATTTTCTGCTGATTCGGTTATTATGGGCTTGATATCTATACTAATAAAAGAACGGTAGTAAACATCAACTATAAATGCACAGCTCAAACCACTTGACCTACAGTTATAAAAATTTAAGAAGATATTGGGTTTGTTATCTAGGCGATCGCTAAGAAAGGATTTTTGAAAATATTACCCTTAAGAGGGTAAAATAGGTGTTGAAATTTTAAGGAGGTTTTCTATATCTAGGAAACGAATAGCCGCAGAGGCCTGAAAATTGGTATGTTGATTCTACTAATAAAATAAGTAACCAACTAACTCTGTGTTTCGGACTTCCATTGTCTATATTTTATTTATACACGACGTTTCGATCAGTACAATCTCTGATCGTCTTCAGGTGCAAACTACAATCAATTCCTAAGGCTACGTACTTATATACTGTGAGAAATCACTCAACCTTGAAGTTTAAGAAGTTGGCTCCGCCCAAGGAGGAGCTTCCAAATATTTGGGATTTCAACACTTGGTTTACTGAAAATACCCTGATTCTGCCCAATAAAGGCAGCTTCAAGGAATTTTCGTTTCTTCCAGTGTGACTCCTTGTGCAAAATCTTTGCTTCTGTCCACTTCATTCGGTGTTGTTTTGACCATGCATGTTCGGCAATTCCTGATTTCGTGGTTTCACCTTTTTGGGTATTCGTCTGATGTTCCTTAAGCCTAACAGATAGTGGTCTTTTAGTTTCGCCTATATATGATTCACCACACTCACAAGGAACTTGATAAATGCATTCCTTATTTTGTTTGTTCTCCGGTTTTGTTTTACTAAGAAGGCTTCGAATTGTATTACTAGATTTAAAAGCTGTTTTAATATTAAAGTTTTTCGCTACTCTTCGAATTTTCTCTGAAACTCCTTTAACGTATGGGATTGTAAGGAATGCATTTGCCTGGTTTTGGTCATGTAATCTCTGTCCTGTTTGTTGAAATTTAGAAATAGTATCTGTTATAAGTTTCAGGCTGTAACCATTCTGCTGCAGATCCTTCTTAATGTTTCTTATTTCGATTTCCAAGTCATGAGAATTGTTACAAATTTGAACGGCTCTGTTATACAAAGTTTTGATTATGCCTCGTTTGGTTGTAGCAGAATGATTTGAACCTTGATTTAAATATTGTCCTGTGTGAGTGGGTTTACGATAGACTGTTGTTCTGATGTCGCTTTCTACTCGTGTGACAAGTACATCAAGAAAAGGAATTTGACAATTTTGCTCCAACTCCATTGTGAATTTAATGGTGGCTCTTATGTTATTTAGGTGATGAAGAAAGCGCGGTATTTATGAACGTACCAGCCTACCGCTGGAGGGAGTGATGGAGTTGTTGGGGTGCTGCCTACATAACTCTTATTTTCAAGTGAAAGATAGGTTTTATGCTCAGGAAGACGGTCTGCCAATGGGTTCATCACTTTCGCCAGTGGTGGCCAATATTTACATGGAGTGGTTCGAATCACACGCGGTTGATACCGCAACATATAAACCTAAGCTCTGGCTGAGATATGTTGATGATACTTTTATTGTCTGGACCGGGAATGACCAACAACTTTCAGAATTTCTTCATCACCTAAATAACATAAGAGCCACCATTAAATTCACAATGGAGTTGGAGCAAAATTGTCAAATTCCTTTTCTTGATGTACTTGTCACACGAGTAGAAAGCGACATCAGAACAACAGTCTATCGTAAACCCACTCACACAGGACAATATTTAAATCAAGGTTCAAATCATTCTGCTACAACCAAACGAGGCATAATCAAAACTTTGTATAACAGAGCCGTTCAAATTTGTAACAATTCTCATGACTTGGAAATCGAAATAAGAAACATTAAGAAGGATCTGCAGCAGAATGGTTACAGCCTGAAACTTATAACAGATACTATTTCTAAATTTCAACAAACAGGACAGAGATTACATGACCAAAACCAGGCAAATGCATTCCTTACAATCCCATACGTTAAAGGAGTTTCAGAGAAAATTCGAAGAGTAGCGAAAAACTTTAATATTAAAACAGCTTTTAAATCTAGTAATACAATTCGAAGCCTTCTTAGTAAAACAAAACCGGAGAACAAACAAAATAAGGAATGCATTTACCAAGTTCCTTGTGAGTGTGGTGAATCATATATAGGCGAAACTAAAAGACCACTATCTGTTAGGCTTAAGGAACATCAGACGAATACCCAAAAAGGTGAAACCACGAAATCAGGAATTGCCGAACATGCATGGTCAAAACAACACCGAATGAAGTGGACAGAAGCAAAGGTTTTGCACAAGGAGTCACACTGGAAGAAACGAAAATTCCTTGAAGCTGCCTTTATTGGGCAGAATCAGGGTATTTTTAGTAAACCAAGTGTTGAAATCCCAAATATTTGGAAGCCCCTCCTTGGGCGGAGCCAACTTCTTAAACTTCAAGGTTGAGTGATTTCTCACAGTATATAAGTACGTAGCCTTAGGAATTGATTGTAGTTTGCACCTGAAGACGATCAGAGATTGTACTGATCGAAACGTCGTGTATAAATAAAATATAGACAATGGAAGTCCGAAACACAGAGTTAATTTCAAACACATCATTGTCTCAAACTTTCAAACAAGTAACCAACTGTTTTGCCGTTTTTCGAAATTTCAACTAGGGGTGGAGAAATAAGGGTAATACAATTTTGAAGGGGGTAAAGGAATCTTCTCCATCTCGGAAGAAAAAAGTCAACAAGGTTTAGGTTTAGGTTACTTTACTAGTAATTAACTTTTGCAATTTTTTCTTATATCCGTCCCCCCTCCTAACCCAATTTTAATGAAAATATTGACCGAGTGAAATATGGGTTGTGTGGTATCCAACTAAAGGAAATAAAGTCCGGAATCGAGAAAAATGCTTTTTTTATTATTTTAGCGATTTTTTGTTACCCTTCTCCTCCCCTTATCACCATTTTCGATAAAAACAATTAACTTTAAAAAAAAAGTTACCTATAAAACCGGAATCAAAAAAAGTGTTTTTTTTTGCAAAAAAAAACTGCTGGGAGAATTTTTCTGCATTATTTAGATTTCTGGGGAGTACATAGGCTAGTTTAAAATAATTTTTACCATTTTTAATACAATCTAAAGTAATTGTTGATATTTTTCTGCTGTTGCAACAAGATGTAGAGTAGGTTTTACAAAGAGTTTTACTGGAGCGTCTGATTTTCCAAATTTTACCAATTGAAACCTGAATATTCGGAGAATTTTCGGCGAATACGTCGCAAAATTGGGCGATCGTCTATGAAAAACAAACATAAAATAATAATTTTTTAGTCTTTTAAAGATGACCCCCCCCTCCTTTCTTCATGCGCCAGTACACTGCATATATGTGCAACGCACTCTTAAGATTCCTGGCCTGGACAAAGGGGTCTCAGGCAAAATTGGGTCCTCTTGGAAAAAGAAAACCTTCTGCACGAAGGGTTCATGAAGCAACTACTATGGGCCGCCCATTTTCTACCGCTATTTTGTAGATTAGTGGATCCAGATATGCGGCAAAATTTTTGTTGTTTTATACTCTTCCACTTCACGTTTGAAACCCTAAAAGCATTTTATGTGTATTTAAGTTTAAAAGCAGACACACGTGCGACAATAGTTTACTTTGTGTCGATGGGTTAAAATACCAAGCTTAGAGCCGGTTTCTACGAAAGCGCCGAACAGCCAAACAAAAAACACAGCCGACAATTTGAGCAAAAAATAAATAAAAAAAAACATTTATAATTTTTGGTTTTTTTATTTTGTAATTTTTTAGTTTTTAATTTTTATATTCTTATTCTTATTAAAATAACAAAAATACTGAAAGAACGGCGACAATTATAATTCCATACATCAAAGGAATCTCAGAAAAGATAAGAAGAATAGGTAATCCAGATTGATAGCTGTTTAGTGACACAATCGAGTGTTACCGGGGTACCGATTCCTGAAGTCATAGGAAATGATCGTTCGCCTGAGAGAAGAAAATTATTATGGGCACGCGCAGAGCTGCCTCGAACAACAATTTTTGAGCGAAGCCGTTCTCTCCACTAGACCCAGTAGTTGGGAGTTGTAGGAAAGATCGTGTGAAAAACGTCACTTGTATTATTTCAGAGCACGCTATTGGACGAACAACCGATCGATATTTTACTCGCTAATGCGCATGCTACGGCAAACTTGACCGTTTTTTAGAGTAGGACTCGCACAGTGGTCGATTTTTGTAAAAACGCGGACATTAAAAAAACTTCCACATTATAATTTAAACGCAAAAAATATTTAGTTTTAATAAACAGACAGGATGATCGTATGAATTTTCATATTTATCTTAATACATTTTTAAGAGGAAAAATATATATATATTTATTAAATAGGTAAATTAAAGTAAAAGTGTTAGTTTAGAAAAAGAAAAAGAAAATATATTAAAAAAATGCCAACCGAAACTTTCAAATGAAACACCCAGTATATTATTGCATTTTTACATTTTGTTTTTAAATTCTAAGCATTTTTATATAACGTACCCTATATCGATCTTCAACTGTTTTCGAGATATTAACAGTTGAATACTGTCATACTCTGGGTCTTCTATTTGAAATTTGATGTTGAATACTGATGCGTCATGTCAAACTTGTAAAAAGCATAGTTTATTCTTTGGCCAACTATTCGCCTAGTATCTTGACAACCATATGGGGCAAATGACTTTTGTGCGATCGGCCGGTCCCAGAATACGGATTTTTTTTTTAATAGAAGTGGTCACTTCTCAGGGTATGATCGTTTTATTACGCCTAGAATCGAGCCCCTTGTGTTTTGTTTACATCCGTGTAGAACGAGTTGATATGACGTCATCTTTTATGATGGCGGCCAAAAATCATAAAAAATACAATTTTAGCAACCGGGGTATGATTATACTTGGTTCCAGATAGCTCGAGAACAAAGATCCCAAAAAATTTACTTTCAAGGTCATTCGACCTTAAATGAACTTGAAAATAGAAAAAAATCACATTTATGCCATTTTAATAATTCAGGGTTTTGTCAGTCCAACTTCAAATCTACCTTATTGTATTAGGCATGTGTGCCAAATTCGATCCTTAGAGCTTGATGCATTTTAAAGCTTCATTTGAAAAATACCCCAGTAAAATTAACATATTGCAAAAATAACATACTAAAGGGCGCTATTCATCAACTATTAAAGCAAAGAAAACCAAAT
Source organism: Oxystoma pomonae (assembly GCA_963921995.1). Lineage (NCBI taxonomy): Eukaryota > Metazoa > Arthropoda > Insecta > Coleoptera > Brentidae > Oxystoma > Oxystoma pomonae. The sequence continues at coordinate 131,879,467 of OY998164.1, read as the reverse complement.
CTGGTAAAAAAGATAAGAACGTCAAGTCCAACAATATTGTTAAAAAAAAATGGTTCAGCTATAACGCGTTTTAATATGGCGGCTGATATACGAAAATGGCGACCTAAAACCAAATTTAATTTAATCCAATTTCGCAAAAAGCAAGAAAAACGACAAGGTGGCCATTAATTCCTGTTGTATTATCGCCGCTTACTATGAAAAAAAAGTTTAGTTAGATAGTAAAAATGAAAAACCAGCTTTTTTTGATGTTCTTTCCAATTTACCACTACGCAAAAACTTTAAGTGGCGGAGATGAAATTAACATCTTAGCTATAAACAAACACTTCATTTTAAATCTTCCTACCATTTTTTTTTATATGGCGTCCCAGATGTTTATGCTATACCCCGGTAAAAATGATCTATATGCCTGTCGTTTTTATTAAGTTTCGGAACTGTAAATTTTATATTCTACTCACTTGTCTAGCCAACAACAATACGAGAGTTAGCAGAAGTTAGATATACAGAGTTCCTAAGATTTTCCTTAGGGATAGGATTTCAATAAATCAAACAGAAATGGCATAGAAAGTTCTGCGCGCACAAAAGAAACAGGTATATTGAGCAATGGTGCCAGTTTGTTATTATCTCCGGACTGCTTCCATGAGAAAAAATTGTCGCCACTCTTTCATTGTGAGCATAAATCATAGTTGCAATAATAACCGTTGACAAGATGTCTGCAAATTCCGCTAGATGGCGGCCACACCATGAGATGATCGAGGATTCACAGGCATTGCATTTTTATTTCCTTTCGAGTCGCTTCAGTTTCGTAAATTTTGTGTTTTTAAAATGCCGTATACTCGAGAAGAAAAGATTTTTATTATTAATAACTATATAAAAAGTGACAGTGCGGACGAGGTCAATGCGCTTTTTGTTTTTGCGTTTCCAGATCGACCGGTTCCTGTAGCTCAAACTGTCTACAACATTTATCATCGTTTTGAAAGGTACGGGTGCATAAATGGTTGTAGAAAGTGTTACCACGACGGCGAAATATCAGAGCATCCCGTTCTTCCACACAGGATGGAACGAGACAAAATGGTATGCGCTTACGTTGAGGCACATGAACCATGTTCGATGAAACCGATTGCGGAGGCACTGGATATTCCCAACAGTACTTGCCAATGGACCCTAAAAAAATACGGCTACAAGTCGTTAAAGATTGGGAAGTTGCAGGAAGTGCAACCAGGTGATTATTTTTGCCGGTTAGAATATTTTGAGGTTATGAGGGATAAATGTGACAGGAATGAAAATTTCCTATCAAAAGTTTTGTTTAGTGACGAGAAGACATTTGAACTTCATAGCTCTCACAATCCACAAAATAGTCGCTATTGGTCCCGCGAAAATAAACATCTGCACGCAAGTGTTAGAACGCAACATCCTCAAAAATTAAATGTTTGGAGCGGTATTGTCGGGGATCACATTATTGGACCCTTTTTCATTAAAGGGAATTTGAATAGCCAAAAATATGTTGATCTTCTCCAACACCAGGTTTTACTACGGTTGAGGGAACTCAACATAAATTTGGACGAATTGTGGTTTCAGCAAGATGGCTGTTCATCCCACAATTCACGCCAGGCTACAAATTACCTTCGTCAGGTATTTGGTGATAGAATTATTTCCACGTATGGAAATATCCGATGGCCTCCTCGATCACCAGATCTTGCGCCAAATGACTTTTTCCTATGGGGTTGTTGGCACGACAAAATTTTCCAACACCCTCACTTACGGCCTACGACTATACAGGAGTTGAGGGCGAAAATTTTGGAGGCGGGCAAGTCTATCACCTCTGAAATGTTGGCTGCTACGCGCCAAGAGTTTTACGATAGATTGGGATATTGTGAGGCTCAAGAAGGGGACAGATTTGAACATCTAATCTAATTAAAAATTAGATGTTTTCAGGTCCAAACTACAGCTTTTTCTTGCTTAAAGGAGGCGGCAGGGTCCATTATTTACGATACTGAGCGATAAACTCGTGAGGTTGTTAACATAAGAAAGAAATATCTTCGCTTTTAATTAAATTTCTTTCCATTCTGTTCTACTAGTGACATCTATCCGGAAACGGCCAAACCATGCAGCTAGCACTAGCAGCCAAAGAAATCAATAAACGGCGCTGTTTTTCCTGCAGAGCTTGTTGCTTGCGATATTATTGATTTTAAATAAAGCTGGCCCTACACTACCTTTGATATTTTCGAGGCGTTTTATGACATGATCTCGAAACATGTAGCGAACCAATTCTTCAAAACTAGCGGGAGGGTAAAAGCGAAAAATAAGGGGCTGCCAATATTTGTAACACCCAAAAAGTGGTGAAAAGATTTATTTTGCTCTGTTTCTTTACAAAAAACGTTTTTTTTTACGAAAAACTTGAGCTCTGCGACTTTTTTTATTTTTTTCTTCAACTTTCTTGAAATTTTCGTCATACCGTAGAAAAAAATTATTTCCCCCATGGTCATACTCTATACTTTTATTCGAAAAAATTTAAAAACAGAGACGGGATCAGTTTTCCTAAAACGGGGGATCTTGGTTTCGAGTGAGAAGATAAAGGGCGCCGCAAGCAAAAATTTTTCAATTACATTAGCCGAACGCAAAGCACGAAATAAAAATGCTTACAATTTTTTTTCAAAAATTACGTAATTTCGGGAACGCAAAGAAATAGGTCTAAAGAGTATAATTTTTAAGAAAAAAATATCAATTTTCTCGCCCTCCTCCACTGGGACTACAGGGGCCGTGCACAAATTACGTAATGGTCATAGGGAGGAGGAGGGTTTGTGTGAAACTAAGAAAATTTGGAATGAAAATAAGTGAAAAGTTTTTTTTTTGGGGGGGGGGTAGTGGTCTTGAAATCGTTACGTAATATTAGGGGAGTGGCATGCCAAACCGTTACAAAACATTACATAGGGAGGGGGTCAAAAATTGGTAAAATCACCGTTACGTAATTTGTGTACGGCGCCACATCTGACTGTTCCTCCTTTTCGATTTCGAATCAAAGTGCAAAACCCGGGTTGGACATTCGAAGGCGTCAACCCGTCCTATTTGTTTGATAAAGTTTCTACGGAAATATCTCAGTCGATTTCTGCGGCCGTGTATGAACGCTTTAGGTTAGGCATTTGCATGTATCTCAGTCCTCAGCCTGTAAACAGTGCGTAAGGACAAAGGTTACAAAATGAAAAGCCGAAAAATATTTTTTTTTACGATATCTTTCATCAGTTTGGTATTAAAGTCGAGCAAAAACAATTTTTATTCCAGTCCTAAAGGTATGAAAATGGAAAAAATTAGAAAACAACAACTTGGAATGGATTTACTACGTGTAAGATGTAGTGACAACATCGCCCCATGCCCATCCTTTTCTGCCTAATGTGCTTTTCCGTTTGTCTGCGTCTTATACACGGCTGCTTGGCCCCCTAAGGATTTGCTTAGGAACCCTATATATACTGGACCGGCGGTTTTCGATGCCATTTTCCAAAATGGCGGTCGAAAAACCTTCGATTTATCAAGATTTTTTGAAGAGAAAATGGCAAACATTTTGTTATTTAAGATCGTATGACCTTGAAAGTGAATTTTTTGGAATCCTCGTCCTGGAATCATATGGAATCGAGTATAATTCTTCCCCAGTTGCGAAAGCTGTATCTTTTATAATTTTTGGCCGCCATCTTGAAAGATGACTTCATATCAACTTCTTCTACACGGATGTGAATCAAACAGACCATAACACTTGATGGTGTGACAAAAGAGCTATCGATCCCACATAGTCACAAAACTACCTCATTCAAAATCCCACAGGATAGAAATTATCGACATATGCCCCTACACTATTACACAAACGCAAAACTCGACAAGGCGATACAACTGGATCGAAAAAAGTTCAACATTGCTGGAAAAATCATATGGAATGGAACGAGGCAAAGGTCGTCGCTAAGGAGGAAAATCTATTCAAGCGGAAGTTGAAAGAAGCATCATTCATACAAATGAATCAGAATGTATTTTCTCATCAGAGCGTCACTATCAAGGACATTTGGAAACCCATACTTTTCGAACGTAATAGATTTTAAATGCTAGTATATAAGATTAGGTAGCCTTAGTTTTTGTTAGTATTCACCTGATGACGGTTTGCAGATACATAAGCATTCGAAACGTTGTGAAAAAGTAATAAAGGTAGAGGAAAAACTAACAAAAATTAGGGTTAGAAATAAAGTTTATGTCATACTTTTTAATTTATTATTTAAATAATATAAATACCTACCTGAACATAAATAACACTCTTCTGTACATAAAAGCAATAAAGTAAGATATAAATTACTAAAAATTATCCAGTTGGCAGCGGTAAAACAAGTAGAGGAATATCGAAATTCATCTAGTAATTTTATGTCTTCCAAAGATATCGAAGAGGGAGGATAGATGTCAATTAACTTTTAATCGTTGATCACGAAAGAATTTCTAATTGTTTCCTCCACCTCAGAGTGTGATCATATTAGACTCGCGACTTTTTAGAGGGCTCTCCAACATGTTTATCTGCATCATATCTGTATCGTATTTTTTAATAACAAATTTTTCAACTGAATTTTTCACTCACTAAAAATTCATCGTAAATGGACAAGCTATTTTTGATTCTTTGTTGTTAGCGTATTTTTGATGCGTTTGTGAAAGCGTCCATAAAAAAAGAATTAACGTTATGTTTACAACGCATGACGTAACTAAACCAATTCTTGTTCAGTGCTTGATGCACAGTTTTAATTTTTCTTGTCAAAAAATGTGGGAGGGCAATAGAAAGAAAAATAGAAGCAGTAAAACTGTGGATCAGGCCCATTTATGAAAACCCACAGATAACAAAATGGTTAGGATACGCTAGTTGTGTACGAATACTGCAAGGATGGTCGTCGAGATAGGTGAGACGTAGTCGCTATTGTACCAAGTATCCGTTCTGAGCACGCGCACTGAGATACGATTACAATTGAGCACTCTCTATTTATGCAACTGCAAATGTCTAATATCTGTATGTATCTGGCGGTTCTTTTTTGCATTACCATAAAACAAGTCTCAGATGTTTCTACCTACACCGCCATTTAGTTCTCTGGAGCGTTTTCACAAATTACAGTTTCGCAATGAATTTCAGTTTATTTCCGGGGTGCAAATTAATAACCTCGATGCGCAATGATTTTAGTCGGAGGGCCAACAACAAACACGAGTTAGGGAAAAAATTGTCAAAAATAAAATGACTGTGCTACCCAATCATTAGGTCACGTGTTGAAGCAATGATGATTTTTAATCTTTCAGTAAAGAAAAACAAATATCTTCTTCTTCCTTTCGTCTTTAATTCACACTGTAATTGACATCCACCCAAATCACGTGACTATGATTCTGGTCTATCATTTCAACATGTTTCTGTATATCCGGCCAAATTAGGCTTATCAAAGTCTTTGTTTTTTTTTTCAAAAATTGAATATTTATAAAACATTACGCTAAAATTGGTACAGAAGTGTTGTCGGATGGTTTCTTTGATATTTAGAAAACGTCAAACCTGCGTCACGTAAAGACTGGAGGATAGCAAACCTTTATTTAATTTAATTTAGTTTTCTGAGAAAATGTGGCGGTTATGTGCGCCGTTGGGGGTGCAAGATACAGAAAAAAGTTCTATTTTCGCTATTATCGAGTTTTTGCGGTCTTAAATTCTGGAATAGGACAGCAAAAGCACTCTATTTGTAAGGAACAGCAGAAATTTTAAAGTTATTGTTTTTTGAAAACACCTCCAAAAGTGGAAGCAGAGGCAAAACAAGTTTGTTGGTCTTCCACGTTAAATGGGGGTTATGCAAAAAGTCACGTGACCTCAAATGATCAAAGCTGGAATTTATAGTCGATCCTTTAGGCCTTCTTTCGGTGAGGATTCCATGAGGGCTCCTCATTGAGTCCGTTTTGTAAAGTCTTCCTCGAGAAAGGCTTGCTGAAGGCCACTCAGAGGTCGCGCAATATGTGGCAATTCAATTCAATTCAATTTATTCTGTACTTTGGCCTATAAATGTTATAGAATATACATGCCAAACTTATATTTTAAATTTTAAGCACAGGGTGCCCATGTCATAATTGTAAATGAGTAAATAGACTAATACACTTTTTAAAGTCAGCACTAACAGTTACATGCTTAAGAAACATAATTATTTTTTCGTATAATTAAATACACATAACAAGAGTTTTTTTTTTTAATTACATAAACACTAACACAGTAATTATTTTTAAAAAAAATACAAGAGAAGCAGAAGTGACGAAGAACGAAAATATTAGGGGAAAAAAGCGCTATTGTTTTAAGTATTCATTATATGAATAAAAAGCTTTCGCCACTAAATATTTCTTAATTTCTCTATAAAACATACTGTCCTTAACTATAGATTTTAAATCATTTGGTAAGGTATTGTAATATTTAATGGCTATGTAGTATGGAGACTTCTTAAAAAACGAATTTTGATGTTTTGGCAAGCGCAAAAGTTGACCATTTCGAGTATTGTGCTCGTGGATATCAGAGACTTTTGTAAACTGAGATGGAGAGTTGTTTATTTTTGACCTAGCATATTTTATTGCTTTATATATATATATACCGTAGACTGTTAAGATATTATTTTTAATAAAATAGTTTTTGCAGGATTCCCTAGGATTTATATTAAATATAGTTCTGACTAATCTCTTTTGTAGAATGAAGACCCTACTTACAGTTGAGGAATCTCCCCATGCAAGTATGTTATAACTTAAATATGAGTAGCCTAATGTGTAATAAACAGTGAGTAAGTCTTTGGTTGTAACAAAGTTTTTAAGTTGGCGTATTGCATAGCATGTACCTACAAGTTTTATACAAATATAATCAATCTGAAGATCCCAGCATAGATTCTCATCAGTATATGTACCCAAGAATTTAACAGACTTTGTAAATTTAATATTTTTTGCTAAATCAAATTCTGGTCTTGCTCGCCTTTTTGAAAAATAAACAATTTCTGTTTTACTTGCATTTAAAATAAGCTTGTTTTTGAAACACCAATCTGAAAAACCAGACACTACTTGACTTATTAGATTTTCAAGTTCTATAAAGGAAGTTGCTGATATAATTATAGTTGTGTCATCAGCAAAAATAGTGCAGAAACCCAGTTTATTATGTTGAGCAAGATCATTTATGTACAACAAAAATAACAGCGGTCCCAAAACAGACCCCTGAGGTACACCCGTATCGCATTTGTACTCCTTTGAAAATTTCCCTTCCATCTTTACTCTTAAATGTCTGTTTTTAAGAAACGTCGCTATAAAGTCTAAAAGTTCTCCTCTAACACCACAGTTATAAAGTTTACTTAATAAAAAATTAATATTTAAAGTGTCAAAAGCTCTACTTAGGTCAAAAAATATTCCAGCAACATGTTTACCTCTGTCAAGCTCAGAATAAACTACATTTAAGGTGTCGTTTGTCGCAGTTTCTGTCGATTTATTTTTTCTGAATCCATGTTGGTTTGGTATTAGTATATTAAATCGATCCAGAAAACTAAACAATCTATTTGTAATAATTTTTTCAAAAAGCGTGGAAAACGGTGAAAGAACTGATATGGGTCTGTAATTTGAAAAATCTTGCGGAGAGCCTTTATTTTTATAAACTGGGGTGACAGTCGCAACCTTTAGACAACTTGGAAACGAACACTTATTTATACTTAAATTTATTAAGAACGTCAAAGGTTCTATTAAATATTTTGAAACTCGTTTTAATACAAACATAGGAATTCCGTCTTTACCCTTTGATGATTTATTTTTTTATAATTTTAGATTTTTTTCTATTTCTTCGGGGGTTACTGGTGCCATATTAAAGGAGGATTCTACTAGATTAGATAGGGTACAGTTAGCTGACGATTTTCCTTTATAATGTTTCTCCAGACTGTCTTGTGCCACTGTAGAAAAATATTTTGCAAAGTTTTCGCTTATATCTTCTGGTGTTTTGATGACTTTATCTGATAACCTAAAAGACTCTAAGTCTTGTTTTTTTAGTTTTTTACCGATTTGCGAGTTTATAATTTTCCAAATTTCTTTTTGTCTGTTTTTTGATTTCATTAATTTTTTTGAGAAATATTCCCTTTTTGTAGTTTTAAGTAACTTATTGTAATTTTTCTTTTGTTCTCTATAAAATTTTTTTAAACTTGGACATTTTGTTGACTTTAACAAGTAAAACAAATTTTTAAGTTCTTTACTTTTTTGTTTTATTTCTTCGTTTACCCAGTTTTTTGAGCTTGAGTAGCAGTCTTTGTGACTTTGTTTTTGTATTGTCTCCGGGCTGCATTTATCTAGATGGATCTCCAATGCGCTAAAAAAAGTTTTCCAGGCATCTTCTGGATCGTCCACAAAAATAACAACGTTGCATTTTTGCTCTTTTTTTGTTGGCCGATGTCAGGTTGGAGCCAAAACAGAATTTTGTGTGGTGAACTGTGGTGGTTGTCAAGAATGTTAGGTTATTTTTTAGTTTGTGTGATTTTACTAATTTTGTTAAAGGAAAAGAATTTCTTTTTCCAATGAGAAAAAGGAGTAGTTGTATTTACTGGTGGCAAAATTTTTCATATCGGAATCCAAAAGGAACAGATGCATACCACATCGCTTTAAAGAAAACAAAGGGCATGGGAAGAAATAACCAAATATTAATTGAATCATCGGCTCTATCTTTGAGCCCTCTTCTATTATCTTTTTTTATTCATCATATACAATTGGGTGTATATAATCTTGAAATATATTTTTAGAAAACCAATATCATTTTTTTGAACGCCTTTTCAGAAAACCTTTCAAAAGGGTTATCAAAATCTCCGAGATATATTTCTTCAACTCGCTGATATGGTGAGAGGGGTTCTTCTACTTCTACCATAGCCTGAGTAGTAGTCCAAGATATCTTGAAGTTTGTCCATTATTCAGAAAAAAAGAATAAAAAAAACTACTCTTTAAAAATAACAGCAACCACAACACATAAAACCTGAACCTTACCTGAAAAATACGACCCAAGACGTCCTTATAGTAGCTCTCAAGCTACCTTGGCCTTTACTCAAACTTACGGCTTCCTTCAGCGACTATAAAATGCATTTCCGACCTTAAGGGATCCTCAAAGACCACTCAGTCTTAATAATTTGGACCAAATAATTTGGACCACTTTCCCATTTTCCACGTAAGTCTCATGTTGCAGTTATCTTGACTCTGTCTATTTTTAAAAGCCAAAGTGAGAAAGAGACAGATCTCATGATTAGCGGCACTTAGAACTTAAGTGAAAGGTAAGAAGGTACGTTGGTAAGCACCTAAAAGCAGTTTTATATAAGGACGGTTAAAACGTCAAAACAAATAAGGTTACTAGTGGTTTTTCATATATCTTTTTAAAAACAAGATAAATAAAGTAAACAAAACAATCAAAAGTTTTCAACATTTCCGTTGGGTGTCGGTCTAAAACCGACCGATTTGTGTTTTTACCTTGTTGGTTTTAATACGGTTTAGAAGAGGTCAGTCGCATGCACCAAATGATTTATTTCGAAAATAATTATTTAATGGGAAAGTTAAAATTAAAACCATTTTGATAAACGAAACATTTAAATTTAATATTTAAATAAATACACAAAACTAATTTTCGTTTGAAAATACCGGCGCAGGTAAAATTGTTAAAATAATTTAGCCTTCAAAGCCCTAAATTCATAATAAATAAATAAAACAAAATTAAAATAGAAGAATAAAAGTCAAGCAATAAACAATAATTAGATAAAGACATGTTTCAAAACTAGATTACAGCAAAAATTAATAAAAATAGTCATGACCCACAATCTAATGTTAAGGTTAGGTGTATATAAAAAAGATATTTTATTTTGGGGGTATGTAACTACATAGTAAAAATTCATACATAACACAGACATTAGTAAAATCTATCACCAAAAAATGGATCAATCGTATAGTATGCTCTGTCGACCAGCATTGATTGCACTGACTTTTTGAATAGTAACTTTCAAGTTTTCTTTATTGGATAGGAAGTTTATTGTATACTTTAATACTGTCATATATTAAAAGTGTTTTTCGAGTGACAAACATGGAATGGGGAGAAATATTATTTCGATTTCGTGTGTTGTATTAGTGATTGCTAGCCATATATTTATATTTTTGGAATATTCCATGCACGGCAATGGTTGCAAGGTAAAAACGGAATTAAAAAGAAATTTATTGATGTAACCCCATAACGATACATATCATATCTGAGCATGGATTTTATTAAAGGTGTTCCCCATCAAAAATAGGTGGGGTTTGCTTAGACATAACCACTGTTCCCCCTTTTTGAATCTGTCATACACCTTGTCTTTGACGGTTCAGTGTGACATGACAATGACATATTGCATTTGGGGCGAGTTTGTAAATCCATCGGTGGATCCACCGGTGCCAACAAAAGAGTTCATAAATTTTAGATGGACCAGTCCATCAATAGAGTTCCTAAATTTTTCGATGGATTTTACCAATCCAATTAATGTTGGCACCGATCGCCATCGAATTCGGGAGTCTTACTTTATGGTTATTTATTTTTTCCAGTTTTTTTATAACTAATTACACCAGTACAGGATGCTTATAATGGAGTAGTGACGATTCGAGTTAGACATCGTACTACATTTGAGGCAAAAAAAACTGTCCAGAAGTACAACATGAGTGCCTTTAAGGGCGTTATTCATAGTCGTTTCTCAATGCTCCTTCCTTCCTTCCTTCGCCCATAAGAATTTACATTTCCTAAGAAAGAGGGAGCCTTAGGAATGACTATGAATACGGCCCTTATAAGTCACATTTCCGATTTTCTCGAGCCAAAGTTGAGGTACGAATTTATTATTTTAGTATGGTTAGTGGCACTCAGCTCTTTACACCGCAACGCATTCTTTTTGTATTCGATGATTTTGGAGAGAATGTTGGCACCGATGTTCCACCGCTGTCAAAAAAATGTTGAATTTACAAACTCGCTCTTATTAACTTATGTCAGTATTGCAGCATGTCACATTTTGTCAAGGCGTGTATTACCTAAAAGGTTTGATGACGAAATAGTCGCAGTGGAATATCTCGATTACTAGAAGTGATATAAAAAAACGAAGTTCATTTCTAGACTTGGCATCGACTTATACTACCTAATACTACTTGTGTTTTTGATGGAGAAGCCCCTTAAGGTCTTAGTAATGTTTCGACCTAATTCGGTAAAGGTTTTACGTACCGAATAACACCCTGATGCCAGTTTTATATTTAGATTTGTTATGTGGTTTTTGAAGTTTAGTTTGTTGTCAAGAGTAATCCCGAACAACTTTGCTCTATGGGCCCATCACACAAACCAATATCATCTATAGAAAATTTAAATCTTAAAGCTCTTGTTTTTTCAACATTAAAACACAGAAAATTTGAGTCACACCACTGTTTTAGTCCACCATACTAATATGGTATGAGGGACTACCAAAATAGTGAAATTTTGACTTTTCTTAATTTTATCAAAAATGAGTTATTAAGGCTCTGTTGTCTGACTGTATACACGATAACTCAAGAACGCCCTAATCGATTTTAACGAAATTTGGTACAAAGATCCTCTATCGGCTAACCATGAGCTGATTAACTTTTGGGTAGGGTGGTGGGGGTTGAAGAGGGCAAAAGAGGTATAAAATATTTAAAAAAATTGTAACTTTGGAACAAAAGCAAGTAGCGATATTCGATGTTCAGATTTAAGTTTCCATGAATATGGAGTTATTTGAAAAAACGTTAAAATATATTAAAAAAATTATAACTTTAGAAGTAAAGCAGCTATTGATATGCGGTTTGCAGATTTTGGTTTTCCTAGATATTACCCAAAAATTTCGTTATAAGGTTCAAATCATTCAAAGTTACAGTTTTCTAGATATTTTCACTTCCTTTTAACATAAAATAATTTTTATTTTGTGCATATCTTTCGAAATAAATAGTTTTTAGTACGACTTGGTCCTTATGATGCCATAATATGGTTGTATCGACTGCAAATTTTGTGAATAATCCTTTTATATCAATTGCAAAAGATTCATCCAAGAACGGAACCCTGTGGGACTTTAACCATTTGTCTTTTCCAATTAAGATAAGGTAAGGTGCCTTTAAAGCCATAAAACTGAAAAAAAAACTATATTACTGGTATATTAGGAAAGCCGAGTACCACAAAAAAAATGCATCGATTCTTAAAATAATACACTGGAAAATTAAAAAGGCTTTATTTTTATATATAACCCAATGTTTTTTAGGTTGGTAAGATCCATTATTTATTTAGAAAATAATTATTTAATGGGAAATTTAATAATTAAAACCGTTTTGCTAAACGAAACGATTTCAATTTAAAAGGGATTTAGCGAGAGTGAATAAATAACAAAAATCAAAGAATAGCGAGCTTTTCCTCAGAAAAGGTAATGGTAACCCTAAACTCAGGTTTCGCACTTGTGGTGCTCATCAGTACGGTACTAGGGATTGGGAGATGAAATAATGAATGTAATGATGGCAAAATCTGAAACAGGATTTATGTTTTTCTTTAAATTAAAGGTACATCTGACGATTCTGCAATTTGGCAGATGGTTGTTTTCCAACTTATGGTGCTCATCAGTACAATGCTAGAAATTGGGAGATGAAATAATGATGGCAATTTATTTTTATTTTTAATTAAATACATAAAGCAAATTTTTGTTTAAAACTAAAGGCGCTTTAGCAGGAGCGACTTGGTTCTAAAACAAAATGCTAGGAGGCACCGGCGTATGCACAGAGGGTGGGGGATGAATCTAAAATAAAGGAGCAAAATAATAATTTTTTAGAAAAAGGAACTAGGTATTGCTTATTTTTTTATTAGACAGATCTGACCTCAAATCTGGGAGGAAAATGATGAAATCGTCAGTGGTTTATTTACCTCACATTATTGTTGACAATGTCGCAGATCAAAATTTTGAAGAAAATTATGCTAAAAATATACTTTTTAACACTAATCTAACATCAAACCGTGTTAAAAACTATATTTTTAGCATAATTTTCTTCAAAATTTTGATCTGCGACATTGTCAACAATAATGTGAGGTAAATAAACCACTGACGATTTCATCATTTTCCTCCCAGATTTGAGGTCAGATCTGTCTATCTATTTTTGTCGAAAATTTTAGACCTTTTCTTGCTAAAGATTTTTTTTCCCGAAAGCCAACAAAAAAAAAACGTTGTCCGCAATAAATTACTTCTATATTTCGTCATGAAAAAGTGCAGGATATTGCCAGGAAAAACGCTTTGCTTCCCTATTTTCGCTATACCATTAACCTACCAAAACAGCGTTTTCTTTAAAAATTAGTTTCTTACTGTACTGTTCCAGTAAATATGTGAATTTTAATTTGTGCAATCAGTTTTTATCAGCCATTTTTTAATTTAAAAATAAAACTATAATAGTTATTTACCTAACAAGTGGGAAAAGTGATACTTTACCGCACGCAAGGGCAGTTTACCGAACGTAGCGAATTCGGTCAAGCCGGTAAGGGCGGTAAGGACACTTTACGCATGTGTTAGGTAGAAGATTTTACCTATATAAGTCTTAAAAATTCCCCAAAAAAAATATAAATATCTGCTGTAAACTGCCACAACTTTAACTTTACCGCACAGTATGCGGTAAAGTACAATCTTCCACATTCAAAAGAGTGTTGTAAAGTGCACTTTACCGCAGTCGAGTAGGTAATAGTTCTTTACATATCAAGGGAGGACATGCACTTTACTGCAGAGGCATGTATCTGATTTTATCTACTACCTAATAATAGATGCACTAACAAACTAATACTTCCGGCCGATTCTTTCAATTCCCGCTTTTCGGCAAGGATCACTACGCGGTACGGTGAAGTAAAGTATTGTTAACAAAATCAGTGAATTGCGAGCTTTCCCTGAAAAAATTTAGTGAAAGTAGGTGATGAAATGATGATGAAAAAATCTGACACAGGATTCATGTAAAAGACAACCATCTGTTAAATTGCAGAATCGGCAGATGTACACTTGATTTTAAAAAAACGTAGTACGACGACAATTTGTTATATTGTTTAAAAAAAGACTCTAAAACTGAAAATATTTGTTTACTTAAATTAAAGGCAACCTTATTTTTATTTTAAATTTTCCAAAATACTAAAAAATCAGCAAAAATAATGTTCTCTTCTTATTGAACATCATCAAATTATCACTCGAGTAACGGACGAAGGCTGTTCTATAAAGAGGGCGGTAACCCATTTTGGAGTTAATAAAATAACAATAATACGATGGAAACAGCGCTGGATTGAAAACAATTCGACGAATAGGAAACTTGGATTAGGACAAAAACGATGGTAAAATAATACTAATTATTTTAACTTAAAAAATAACTAAAATAAATAATTTAGTATTTAATAGGATCACCATTTTTCTCTATTACAAGCTGCAAACGTCTGGGCAATACCCTCTCCATATAGGCCGATCAGCTCTTATCGTTTTAGTGTCCTTTTCTCCACCTTCGCGCCATTTTGACAGAAAACTAATGGATTATCTGTCACTTTTAAGTGAAAATGGCGGCGAAGGTGGAGAAAAGGACACTAAATCGGTATGAGTTGATCGGCCTATCTGGAGAGGGTAGTAGCATTGAAAAGGTTAAATTTTGTAAATACTGATGGTCTTCTGAGAGCTGATCCAATGCGCGATAAATAGCATATGTATATTATTTTAACGATTCGACCTCATATATTTTCCATTGGGTTAAGGTCAGGGCTATTGGCTGGCCAAGGAAGTGTTTCTATATTATTATTCTGAAACCATTGGCGAACAACATTAGCCGTGTGGACAGTTGTCCTGCTGATAAACGAAGTCATTATTTTCATGTAAAGCCTGTACAGATGGCAGCATAACGTTTTCAAGGATTTCACTATATCGTTCACTATTGAATCTGCTTTCGATTCTCCAAAAAAAAACCCAAACCTCTAGCACTCACCAGCCCCACATGTTTACAGAAAAATGTCCAGCTTTTTTAATTTGGTTTGTATATTCGGGTTCAAATCTAGAATTTGGTGGAGGACGATAAACTAAAATTCTCCTGCTGGTTGATTGAAAATTTTTTTCGTCAGTGAAAACCACCCTCTCCCAGAAGTCATTATCACGAAGAACGTTGTTCAGTGCAAAAATTACTCTGGCCTGTTTTTGTTCTTCTGTTAGAAAAGGCTTCTTTGCAGCAACTCGACAAGAGACTTCTGATTTCGTTACTCTTCTATTTACTGTTGCTAAAGAACCCGGAAATAATGTTACATTAGCTGCTTCAACCGACGTTGAAAAAGGATTTTGTCTGAGATGGTCAATAAGTCTCTCATCTTGCACTTCAGAACTTAGTTTTGGTCGTCCTGATCCATCTTTCCTATCCGTAGAATTATTTTCAATCCAGCGCTTTTTCCATCGCATTATCGTCATTTTATCAACTCCAAAATGGGTGGCCGCTCTTTTTATAGACCAGCCGTCTACTATAACTCGAGTGATTATTTGAACTTTTGTAAATATGGATATCTGTGGCATTTTTAAGGATGTCATACAAGCAAAATTAGGCGTCTCTACGGAGACAGATATAATTATTTTTACAGATATCTTAAGCTCTGGAGTCGCTATTCATTGATTTTGTTATTTATTCAACCTCACTAAATCCCTTTTTAAAGTATTGTTGTTTGGTATCAATTAAAAAACACCAGGCAAACATTAAATGAAAAAATACAATCTAGTAGGCTTGTTGCTAGGACGCTAATGATTGTTATTTGAAACAGAAGAGCGTTGTTTTTTTCGTCTGCGTTAGTTCGTCGATCTCTAAAAAATAGAATTTTCTAAAGAAAACCAAGATATGAAAGAAAAAGCGAAGCTTATTGTTCTGGATTTATTACCACAAAAAGGAAAATAACGTGAGAAAAGTTTCTGAAAGTTCCGTTCTTGTGTACTTCTCCATGCTGGCAGAAAAACTGAAGCCGTCATCATTATGGAGCAAATACAGCATGCTGCGGTCCTGCATTAGCTTAAAGGAAAATGTTGACATAAAATACCCCAAGCTTATTGTCTTTTTGAAGCGCCAATTTCATGGTTTTCATTCAAAGAAAGCCTCTACTTTCACAAAGGACGAACTCAACGCATTCATGGGCCAGGCTTCGGATGAATATTTCTTGCACATGAAGGTAAGTTAGACTAGTTTGCAGTTGCAATGAGTTGATGTGACATGGTTAGTGACATTATTGATCGGCGTGATATGTTGGTCGTCAGAATACCGAATTCAAAAACCAAGACAAAAAAAATGTTCACGATCACGGATGACACGTTGGGAGGGATTTCTCTGCTGGATCTGTATAGGAAATACGCGTCACCAAGACCGAAAAATGTGAGTCACCAACGGTTTTTTCTTACTTGTCAAATTGGGAGGTGCTCGTGCCACGTTATAGGGAAAAACACCATGGCACAAATACCTAGTAAAATAGCAGAATTTTTGAAGAGAACATGGAGGAGAGCTATACTGGTCATGCATTTCGCAGAACTTCTGCCACCCTATTAGTGAATGCAGGTGGAGATTTACTTACACTCAAGCAACATGGCAGCTGGAATTCTTCTACAATGGCCGAAATGCGAGGTTGCCAGCCGCATAATATTAGGGAATATTTCTAACAATACCACCTGCAGAGAGACATGGAAAAATGATACATAGAGCACATCACAGAAAATGAATAAAAAAGTTTTAAATATTTATTTTCCTACAGCATTCAACAGTGGCAATAACAATGCTGGTTCAGAATTAACAAACTGTAACATTACTTTCAATAATAATAAATAATTATACAGACCGCTTCAAGCTACTGCGAACATAGGGGGAATCAAGTCCAATTTACTCTCCGTGCCGTACGACCGAGGTGGATTCGAAGCACGCTGCAGTGTTATCTTTTGGAAATTCATTTTTTTATTATTTTGTTTTATTTCTGCCTTGCTTCTTAATTGAAATAATACATTTTTAAAACCAAAAATGGATATCTACGAAGTTGCCGAAAAAGTGCAGATGGTCAAATGGTCAAATCGTCATAACCCAACACACGTTCGATATTGGTCGAGGGAAAATTTGCATTTGTATTTTGACGTAAGAACACAGTATCCCCAAAAACTAAATGTTTGGGGGGGGGTATTATAGGGGAACACGTAATTGGGCCATTTTTTATTAACGGCAATTGCAATTTGAATGGTCCTAGATACTTGGATCTACTGCAGCAGCACATTATTCCAACTGCTAGGCAGTTGTTAGGTGTAAGATTTGGTGAAACATGGTTTCAACAAGATGGTTGTTCCGCTCACAATGTTGGCCTTGTTAGGGAATATCTTGATAATGTATTTCCTAATCGGGTTATAAGTACACGGGGAACTATTTTATGGCCAGCTCGATCTCCCGATCTTGATCCTAATGACTTCTATCTGTTTTTGAAGAAGCTTTTCAAATTATCACCCCTAACATGCTTGGAAACGTTAGAAGGGGTTTTTATAGTAGGCTCGGATATTGTCTAGCCGAGCAAGGAGGACTTTTCGAACATTTGCTTTAATTTTTTTTTGACTGGGAGAATCTTTTTGGTTTTTAGAATGTATTATTTTATTTTGAGAACTTGCTTTTATTTTGTTTCTCCTTATTATTTTCATTGTAACACGTCGTCACTGATAAATCTGAGCAGTTGACAATAAAACGCTCTTATTTATCAGTGACAAAAAATAAGAAAATTACGTTATAAAAATTTGCGAATTTATTGACCAAATTCCGGTTTCATTGACTACGCTCCACACAGCACCGTGGTTAGAGGCGTACTAAATACCAAATGAAAGTCATGCAAGTGGTGATCGTAAGCCTGAGTATTGGTTGCTTCACTGATAGGCGTGCGGTGTCTCTGCATGTACGTACACTGGCAAATTAAACTTCTTCCGCCATATGTTCGCAGTAGCTTGAAGCGGTCTGTATAAGAAAAAAACTACTCTTCTTTGTTCTGGGCGGTACGGGCAGGTAAAATATGTAAAACTCCCTAGGGAGGTAAAGTGGCATTTTTGCCACTCATATGCGGGTCTAAAATGTCATATTCTGATGAGGTAGTAGATAAAACTTTTAACATAAAAAACCATAGGTCCATGGAATATGCCGCTGTCACTGATCAGAAGAGTCACACAAATTCTGTTCCTTTTACATGGTGTGAATTTTCGACACTATTAGTACGCGTAGTAGCAATTTTGCTTTGCCGTAAAACTAGTCCTACAGAATATCTTTAAAATACTAAATTTACCAAATGTTTAAAAAAAATCGCTCAGTTTGTCTCACAACGTTAGAAAGCGTGTTATCTCTGAAACTACCGAAACTAAAAACTAAAGGATAGGCTTCAAATAGAGAAAAAACGCATCGAATTCGGTTCAATGATTCGCGAGCTACACGCACACAGACACAGGGGTCAAACTTATAACACTCCACTTTTTTCGCACTCGCGACAGGGGTTAAAAATGTATATCTCTGCCTTTTCAATTAAATATATTAGTGGCCAGCAGCGTGTCCTAAGAGACAAGCTCTTCTTTTATCCACTGGGGAAGCTCCTTTCCATTTATTTTTGCCGAAAGAGTAACGAACCTCGGAGTGCAACAGACCGTGGTTTTAAGGGCGTCAGATTATTAAGGAAGAAGGGAGTGGAACAACAAATAAGCGTGAATTTGTTAAAATAAACACTCTCAGAGGTTTGGCCAGCACAGCAAATATGAATTAGAAAAAAAAGTACTTTTTAAGCATTTGCTTTGCGAGCCGCCAATAACAGCAAAGTACTAAGTAGGAAGTACTTAGTTAGCATTGATTTGTTATTGAAAGTTTTAAAAATAAGTACGGGGTGATTTACCATATTTTCCCAACTACATAGCTCATTTATTATTAAAGGTAGAAAAATAGTTTAAATACAAAAGTTGCTTAGTTATACACAGATTTTAAGAAAATTCAATCAAGATTTTCAAAATGTCATTCAAAATGTCAAATTTTGACACCAAATTTCTTACTTCAAATGGAAGACCCTGTATATTATTTTACCAGTAGATGACATTTTTTATTCTGACTCCAGAAATATATAACTTGTATACTCTATGGCCACTATTTTTCGAGAAATCGATGATTTGAGTTTTTTCACTAAGGTGGCTAGGGCATACATTCGGAAATCTTATTAAAACTGAAATATATTTTAACAAAGTAGTCCTTGAATTAGTAAGTGAAGTAAGTGAAAAATAACGGATAATTTATTAATCCTTAAAATAATTACTACTAATAATTGCTTATAGAACTCGGATTTAAAACTGGGTACTGAACAATATAATAATAATGTAACGTGAGACGCATTAAATGTTCGAATACGAAAGTTTTTCTTTATCTACAGAGCACTTCAGGCTACTGCGAACATAGGCCAGAAGAAGTCCAATTTGCCAGTGTACGTACATGCAGGGACACCGCACACCTATCACTGGAGCAACCAACACTCAGGCTTGTAATGCCATATGGAGCGTAGTCAATGAAATCGGAATTTTTGATAACGTAATTTTCTTGTTTTTTGTCACTGGTAAATTCAAGCGTTTTATTTTCAACTGCTCAGATTTATCACTAACAACGTGGTACAATGAAAATAATAAGGAGAAACAAAATAAAAGCAAGTTCTCAAAATAAAATAATACATTATAAAAACCAAGAAGATTCTCCCAGTCAAAAAAAATTAGAGTAAATGTTCGAAAAGTCCTCCTTGCTCGGCTAGACAATATCCGAACCTATTATAAAAACCCCTTCTAACGTTTCCAAGCATGATAGTTTGAAAAGCTTCTTCAATTTTATTCCGAAGTTCTTCGAAATTATTAGCCCTTTCATGCCCGTAAATTTTATTTTTGATATAACTCCATAGATAGAAGTCATTAGGAGCAAGATCGGGTGATCGAGCTGGCCATAAAATAGTTCCTCGTGTACTTATTACCCGATTAGAAAAAACATTATCAAGACATTCCCTAACAAGGCCAATATTGTGAGAGGGACAACCAAATTGTTGAAACCATGTTTCACCAAATCTCACACTTAACAACTGCCTAGCAGTTGGAATAATATGCTGCTGCAATAGATCCAAGTATTTAGGACCAATCAAATTGCCGTCAATAAAAAATGGCCCAATTACGTGTGCCCCTACAATACCTCCCCAAACATTTAGTTTTTGGGGATACCGTGTTCTTACGTAAAAATACAAATGCAAATTTTCCCTCGACCAATATCGAACGTGTGTTGGATTATGACGATTCAATAATAGAAAAGTGCTTTCATCTGTGAAAAGAATAGATCTCAGAAAGTTTTCATCACGATTAGCCCTTTCCAACGTTGTTTCGCAAAATTCCATACGACGATATTTGATGCGTTTTTGACGCTTTGTGAGAATTATAACCATTCTTTTTGAGAACACGTAAGACAGTGGCTGAAGACGTATCAACTGCTTTGGCAATTTGGTGGCTAGTTAACTTTCGATTTTCCTCCACTGCAGCGCAAATCATCACATCTCGTACTTCCTGCTCATCATTCAAAACAGTGGGTTTTTTTATGGTTTCTTAGGGCTACACAACCAAACTTTTCAAAATTCTGCACAAACCTATGAATCGTTGATAAATAGGTTCTGGGCGATTTACAAAATTCTCCAAAAAAGTTTTTCAATAAGTCTCAATGGTCTGCCTTGATAGTACCATTTGACCATGTGCACTTTTTCGACATCCATTTTTAGTTTTAAAAATGTATTGTTTCACTTAAGAACTTGGCAATCTGTTTCTCGAGCAAGGCAGAAATAAAACAAAGTAATAAAAACAAAATAAATTTAAAAAATATAACACTGCAGCGTGCTTCGACCCCACCTCGGTCGTACGGCACGGAGAGTAAATTGGACTTGATTCCCCCTATGTTCGCAGTAGCCTGAAGCTCATTGTATATCGTGTTGCACACTCATCTCGTGATCTTGCAGAATCTTTGTTGTTTTCGATATAAATGGATAAAACATCAAATTTTTCTCTTTCCGAATATACCACGATTTCAAATTCAAATTGCATTCAATATGATGAGTTGTCATGTCAAAACATTTTTTTGTCATTTCAAGACCTAATTTGTTAAAATATATTCAGTTTTAATAAGATTTTCGAATGTATGTCCTCAGTCACTCCCACCTTAGTGGCCATAACCGATCAGAATAGCCAGAAGAATTCTCAAACCAAAACATAGATTTAACACCAGAAGAAGTACAATACCCAATATCTTCAGCTAAAAACAGAAAAGCGGTAGGGCAAGACGAAGTACACACTGAGGTTTTAAAGTAATAAAAAACGAAGATTCGGTAAATACGCTGGTCAAACTTTTTAACATGATTTATCGCGGCGGTAAAATCCTAATAAATGGCTAAAATCAACCTTTGTTACACTGCCTAAAAACATTCAGCAAATTGTGGTGATTACCGCCTAATCAGCCTAATAAGCCATATGTTAAAAAGATTATCCATAAAAGAATTTATGGAATATGTGAATCCTTATGGGCGACACACAGTTTGGATTTCGTGGTGGGTTCGGGACAAGAGAGGCCCTGTTTGGCATTCAAGTCTTAGTACAGCGATCTAGGGATATGTCGGTGCCAGTATATGTCTGTTTCATAGATTATGAGAAAGCGTTTGAACGAGAATCGCTAAAAGAAGTTGGTCTAGATGACCGAGATCTAAAGATAATCGCTGATCTATACTGCAACCAGACTGCTCAAATAAAGGTTGGTGGCCAACTGTCCGAAGAGGTCCAAATAAGAAGAGGTGTGCGCCAAGGTTGTATATTGTCTTCGCTGTTGTTTAATATCTATAGTAACAAAATAATAGAGAATGCACTTCAGAACTAAAAGTTCGCAATTCGGGCTTAACTAAAATGTTGGGAAAACAAAATGGATGGCTATATCCAAGGAAAAGCACCTCAGATTCATGTTAGAACTAAATGGGTAGCAAGTCGAATGCGTGGATTCATACAAATACTTGGGTTGCCTCGTCAATGAGTACTGGGATAACATGCAAGAAGTTCGTGCAAAAATTGAACCGGCCAGATCGTGTTTTATCAAAATGAAATCAGTGCTGTGTAGTCGCGATCTTAATATCACTCTCCGAATTCGTGTGCTTCGGTGTTAGGTTTTTAGCATCTTATATTATGGCAGGGAAGCATGGACAATGACTTAGGCTATGTGCAAAATGCTAGAGGAATTCGAGATATAGTGTTATCGTAGAATAATGAGGATATCTTGGATAGACAGAGTAACTAATGTGGATGTTTTGCTTAGATTAAATAAAGATCTTGAAGTTTTATTTACTATCAAAAAACGAAAACTTGAATATTTTGACCATATTTTGAGAAATTACAAATATAAACTTTTAAAATTGATATACTAGAGGGCAAAATTGAAGGCAGAAGAGGTCCGGGTCGTGGACGGATATAATGGCTTAAAAAGACAATGGTATAGTGTTAGTACTACTTATCCGAAAAGCAGTGGACAGGGTACAGATTGCGCTGATGATAGCCAACGTTCGAAGAGAGCATGGCACTTGAAGAAGACGAAGAAAGGTATACAAACTATATATTTTTGCATCTATCTGTGACTGTAATATCAAGCGTCGCATGGGCTAATAGAGATATTGGGGGTTCAATAGCGCCAGACACTAATAATTCCTGGCCATATTTGACATCTGGGCATGCGCAGTAAAACAAAAATAAGGCCAGGAGTTAATAAAGTTAGTGCCTACCACTGTTAGTGGACGATTTACGCCGCGGCACAGCCATACTTTATCTCTTTTTTTTTCTACGTGCATAAGACATAGAGAGTTTTTGTTAAATTTATAGCATTTACAGCCCACCTTTGCTTGTTTATTTTATTTAACAAATCACTATAAACGAGAATACGTTCTATCTAGACGAAAAGCAGCTAGACATCTACTAAAAAAGGCAGGCCTTAAAAAAACTCCAAGTTGGGACCCACTTTCTTCGCAACATAAACAAATCTTTGTAGGTTAGGAACAATCGCACATTTTTTTTAGGTTAGGGATAAATTCATGCAAGAACACGCGTCCAATAACTCTATTTTCTGAAACAATTTAAAGTCAGGCTCTATTTGTCACTAGGGACTTATCGGTACATAAAGTCGGCATAGCATGACTCGGCACTATTTCTGACAGTTCCGCACGAAGGTTGAAAGGTTTCTGACATTTTTGTCATATAAACATGTCACCTAAACATGCTCATATTGTGCCATTCTTAAAGTTGACAAATTAAAGTTAAGGCCATCCTCTGTTAAAGGCAGGCACAAACATTATGAAAGCCGACATTATTTTGATAACAAAGATGACATATTTCGACAACAACAATGTCAGATTCCTTTTAAACTTCGCGCGGAATTCTCAAAAATAGTCATCACCATCATCACTCGATACCGAGTATGATTTTCCTCTATTTGCAATTCTCGAGCCGCACACCCTTCCACAGTCCTGGCACACCCAGTCTCTGGCAGCAGCCAGGTGTTGTTGGTCATCCATTCTTCCATTTTGTCGCTCCTTTCTACGTTCTCTCTTTTCCGTTTCTAGTCTACGTCGTTGCTTTTCAAAAGTTTGTGCTCCCTCATGGACTGTTCGGCGCCATGTAGCCCTATCGTTTGCCGTGATCTCGAAGTTGTTTATATCGATGTGACCCTTCATCATATTGCCTTTGAGAACGTCCTTGTACCTTTTTTGTTGACCACCTTGGTTTCTCTTTCCCTCCTTCAGTTGTCCATAAAATATCTGCTTTGGGAGACGTGTTTCAGGCATGCGGATAATGTGACCAGTTTGAAGATAAGGGCTTCTATACTAGTTGTTCTGGCTTCTTCTAAAACACTTATGTTTGTTCGTCGGTCTTGCAATTTGATTCTCAGTATTCGTCTTAAACTACTTTGGTGATATTTTTCTAGTCGTTTGATTTGCCTTCTGTAGGTGGTCCACGTTTCGCATCCGTATGTTAGAGTTGGTATTACAACTGTGTTGTAGACACGAAGCTTCGGTCTCCGCATTGATGTCGTGATTATTGAAGACTCTCTCCGAAAGCCGTCCAAAGGCTGCGCTAGCACATTTTAGGCGATGCTGTGTTTCTGCGTCAATAGTTGCATTTAATGATAGGTGGCTCCCAAGGTATGGGTAATGTTCCACGTTCTGCAGAGGATCGCCATTTATGGAAATGTTTGGAGCTTGGGGATTCGTACCTGGTTCTGGTTGGTGAAGAATTTGTGTTTTGGCAAGATGCCGCTTTCGTGCCGGTTTGTCACTGAGAGCTTCCAGACTACACTGTCCTACTCCCGTCGCAACTTGCCGATCGCCGAAAGACTTTGGTGTGCGTGGACTTCATGGTCTTATGTGTCCTAGAAAGTATAGGATCTCAGAGTAGAGAATGCACTGTCAGCAAGCCCACAGTCCCTAATAACGAGTGACGATCCAATGGCGTAAGGAATACGACGATTGGATCCCTCGAGATTAGGCCAGCTGATTACACGATTGAGCACTAGACTCGAATCGTGGGCGGGGGGTCGCTAGATCCCCCCGCCTACAGGCTACAGGCAGTATGGTTCGCCCAAATTCCCATAGCGGACAGATTCATGCCACAGTGACCTGATCTGTTTGGCCTGACACACAAAAATAGTGCCGTCTTTATTAAAGTCAGGCCATGCCAACTTTATGTACCGATAAGTCTCTAATATTAATGTAAGGCGGGATTTAATAATGAATAGCACTATTCCAATATCTCTCTATCTCTTCAGTTGCGGTATTCGTTTTTATTATTTTTTTTTGACAATTTTTAGATTATTAGCATAAAAGTTTTACTTTAAATATTATGTAATATATGTATGTTTTATTTTATATATCTTTTGTTTTATATATGTTTGAATACAAATCGAAAGTAAAGGTAGGGGGGGGGGGGGGCGTTCGGCGATGCGATTATTATTATTTTTTTTTGACAATTTTTAGATTATTAGCATAAAAGTTTTATTTTAAATATTAGGTAATATATGTATGTTTTATTTTATATATCTTTTATTTTATATATGTTTGAATACAAATCAAAAGTAAAGGTAGGGGGGGGGGTTTGACAATTTTTAGATTATTAGCATAAAGGTTTTATTTTAAATATTATGTAATATATATATATGTTTTATTTTATATATCTTTTATTTTATATATGTTTGAATACAAATAGAAAGTAAAGGTAGGGGGGGGGGTTCGGCGATGCTGCGTCAACTATTTGTAAAGTTACGAGCCGCCACTGATCACGCGTCTCTGAAACGATCACAGAAGTGCGTGCCCTCGAGATTCAAGAATTCAGCCTCTAGATTTATTGCAATTAACGAACCCTCTGGATCGATTGCTTGCGATTGAATAGGAGTTTTCGAAAAAGGTTTTCTTTTAAATCAATTATCTTTCGGTGGCGAATTTGCGAAATCCAATAATAAGAAATTAAAATTCAAATTAAAATTTCCTTTTTATTATGAAACACCAATTTTCTCTTCCGTTAATTCAGTAAGGAAAATTGAAGTAGACACTTAAAGCTAATAATTACAGGTATCCGTATACGTAACAACATATAACTATGAGATACTATAAGGGTTTTTCCTCGAAGTAACCACAAGTTACCAGGTAACCCGGTTGCTCATTTTCAGTTTTTCTTCGTAGAGTAACCCAAGTCATGAGGTCACGAGTAACCAGACTATGTTACCAGCCTAGAGGATATGGTTACTTGAGAAATGTAAGGTCAAAGTGCGGTTTATTGATTGTTGAAGAAAATTCAAAATCGCGGTTGGATTTGGCACCCTAGTAAACACAAATCGTCGGCATTGAACCGGGCCAATGTTGGCAACGTCGTCAGTGTATCGGCATCGGCGACTACACGCTGACCCGATGTTGGACAGATTGCGATTTTCAGTTTTCGGTCAATAATCGGCAACTGACGGAGATCCACATTACTACAGTCGACTTTATGCCGAAATCAGTATAGGACCGACGATGGTCAGATTGGAACTTTGTTTAATCGGTCGAAAATCGACAACTGATGATGGCCCGATTTACTATAGTCGACTTTATGCCGACGCCAACTTTATCTGCTTTAGGGCCGACAACGGTCCGATTCTGGGGGAGGACGGGCTGTCAGGACGGACCGTTCCTTGCGCAGAAGTGTGTTTTGAGGCAAATTTTAGGGAGTCATGTCTCGGCAGATTTCGGCAAGTCTTACATTACCAGCCATTTATGTTTTTGAATGTCTCATATTTATGCACAAAATCTACTCAAATTTCGCAAATTACCTACCTCAACCAATACACGATCGAGTAACTTTAATTATCCCAAACATAGATTGACACTTACAGAATCAAGCCCAGTTTATGCATCCTTAAAGTTTTTCAATAATTTACTAGATTGCCTCAAAACAGACATAAGAAACAAAAATTTCAAAAAAGATATATTTCAATATCTATGCAATATAGAACCATATTCAATAATTGAATTTTTAAACTTTAATAAAAACCAGTAGTCTTCTGGATTCTACAGTAAAAATAGTATACTTAACTTTCTTCTTCTATTTTAACTTGTATGTTTAGTCTTAGTCTCAAAACAATAAATTTTAAACTGTTTAATTTAACTAAATTTTGACTTAAATTTATGTATAACTTTTAACTTTTTGTTTGTAAACCATGTCAAAACAAGTATTTCCTATTTTTTATATAAAATTCTGTAGCTGCTTTTGTTCGAAGGTCAAATTTCAAAATATGTTTTAAATGTTTAGTATTACATATACAGACCGCTTCAAGCTACTGCGAACATAGGGGGAATCAAGTCCAATTTACTCTCCGTGCCGTACGACCGAGGTGGATTCGAAGCACGCTGCAGTGTTATCTTTTGGAAATTCATTTTGTTTTTATTATTTTGTTTTATTTCTGCCTTGCTCGAGAAACAGATGGGTAAGTTCTTAATTGAAATAATACATTTTTAAAACTAAAAATGGATGTCTACGAAGTTGCCGAAAAAGTGCAGATGGTCAAATGGTCAAATCATCATAACCCAACACACGTTCGATATTGGTCGAGGGAAAATTTGCATTTGTATTTTGACGTAAGAACACAGTATCCCCAAAAACTAAATGTTTGGGGGAGGGTATTGTAGGGGAACACGTAATTGGGCCATTTTTTATTAACGGCAATTGCAATTTGAATGGTCCTAGATACTTGGATCTACTGCAGCAGCACATTATTCCAACTGCTAGACAGTTGTTAGGTGTAAGATTTGGTGAAACATGGTTTCAACAAGATGGTTGTTCCGCTCACAATGTTGGCCTTGTTAGGGAATATCTTGATAATGTATTTCCTAATCGGGTTATAAGTACACGGGGAACTATTTTATGGCCAGCTCGATCTCCCGATCTTGCTCCTAATGACTTCTATCTGTTTTTGAAGAAGCTTTTCAAATTATCACCCCTAACATGCTTGGAAACGTTGGAAGGGGTTTTTATAGTAGGTTCGGATATTGTCTAGCCGAGCAAGGAGGACTTTTCGAACATTTGCTTTAATTTTTTTTTGACTGGGAGAATCTTTTTGGTTTTTAGAATGTATTATTTTATTTTGAGAACTTGCTTTTATTTTGTTTCTCCTTATTATTTTCATTGTAACACGTCGTCACTGATAAATCTGAGCAGTTGACAATAAAACGCTCTTATTTATCAGTGACAAAAAAGAAGAAAATTACGTTATAAAAATTTGCGTATTTATTGACCAAATTCCGGTTTCATTGACTACGCTCCACAGAGCACCGCGGTTAGAGGCGTACTAAATACAAGGCGAACGGCGGCGAACGGCAGCGAATGGCGATCGGAAACCTGAGTGTTGGTTGCTTCACTGATAGGCGTGCTGTGTCTCTGCATATACGTACACTGGCAAATTAGACTTCTTTCGCACTATGTTCGCAGTAGCTTGAAGCGGTCTGTATGTAACTTCGGCTTTAAATGCAATTGTAGTTAGAATTATTGGTAACATACAGACCGCTTCAAGCTACTGCGAACATAGGGCGGAAGAAGTCTAATTTGCCAGTGTACGTACATGCAGAGACACCGCACGCCTATCAGTGAAGCAACCAATACTCAGGCTTGCGATCACTACTTCCATGAGTTTCCTTTGGTATTTAGTACGCCTCTAACCACGGTGCTGCGTGGAGCGTAGTCAATAAAACCGGAATTTGGTCAATAAATACGCAAATTTTTATAACGTAATTTTCTTATTTTTTGTCACTAATAAATAAGAGCGTTTTATTGTCAACTGCTCAGATTTATCAGTGACGACGTGTTACAATGAAAATAATAAGGAGAAACAAAATAAAAGCAAGTTCTCAAAATAAAATAATACATTCTAAAAACCAAAAAGATTCTCCCAGTCAAAAAAAAATTAAAGCAAATGTTCGAAAAGTCCTCCATGCTCGGCTAGACAATATCCGAGCCTACTATAAAAACCCCTTCTAACGTTTCCAAGCATGTTAGGGGTGATAGTTTGAAAAGCTTCTTCAATTTTAATCCGAAGTTCTTCCAAATTATTAGCCCTTTCATGCCTGTAAACTTTATTTGTGATATAACTCCACTGTTTTTTGAAAAGCTTCTTCAAAAACAGATAGAAGTCATTAGGAGCAAGATCGGGAGATCGAGCTGGCCATAAAATAGTTCCCCGTGTACTTATAACCCGATTAGGAAATACATTATCAAGATATTCCCTAACAAGGCCAACATTGTGAGCGGAACAACCATCTTGTTGAAACCATGTTTCACCAAATCTTACACCTAACAACTGCCTAGCAGTTGGAATAATGTGCTGCTGCAGTAGATCCAAGTATCTTGGACCATTCAAATTGCAATTGACGTTAATAAAAAATGGCCCAATTACGTGTTCCCCTATAATACTCCCCCCAAACTTTTAGTTTTTGGGGATACTGTGTTCTTACGTCAAAATACAAATGCAAATTTTCCCTCGACCAATATCGAACGTGTCTTGGGTTATGATGATTTGAACATTTGACTTCGTAGACATCCATTTTTGGTTTTAAAAATGTATTATTTCAATTAAGAACTGACCCATCTGTTTCTCGAGCAAGGCAGAAATAAAACAAAATAATAAAAACAAAATGAATTTCCAAAAGATAGCACTGCAGCGTGCTTCGAATCCACCTCGGTCGTACGGCACGGAGAGTAAATTGGACTTGATTCCCCCTATGTTCGCAGTAGCTTGAAGCGGTCTGTATATTATAACATTCAGTTTAAAAAAAAATACACTGACTGATTCCATCAAACAATATTTTTTATTAAAAACTATTTATTGATTGTATGCTTTTTTAATATGAAGAGAATCGGCAACTGACGATGGCCCGATTTACCATAGTCGACATTATGCCAATGCAAACCTTATCTACTTTAGGGACGATGATGGTCCGATTGGAACTTTGTTTAATCGATCGAAAATCGGCAACTGACGATGGCCCGATTTACTATAATCGAATTTATGCCGACGCCCACTTTATCTGCTTTAGGACCGATGACGGTCCGATTTGAACTTTGTTTAATCGGACGAGAATCGGCAACTGACGATGGCCCTATTTACTATAGTCGACATTATGCCAACGAAACGCACTCTATCTGTTTTAGGACCGACCATGGCCTGATCAGATTTTTGTTCGAGTGGTTGATAACCGGCAACAGACGATGGTACACCATATTAAAATTTTTAAACTGCTTAATAGTTTCTTCCTAGTATGTAGAGATGGCGCTAATCTCACTATGTTCCCTGTACAGTGGAAGATAATATTATATATATATATATATAATGAGCAAATCGCAAACCGGACAAAAAAATACTGCTGGTCCGATGTCGTAAATCGACGTCATGCCGATGACGGCAAATGCGGCAATAGACATCGCGCCGACGAAGGCCCGAAGGAACCGTGTTTGCTGGGACTATTTGGCGAAAAATCTACTGCGCATGCACTAACAAAGCCATACCAGTGTCGTAGTGAACTTACGATAATTTAATGACAAGGTATTAATTTGAGTGCCAGTGACTACGAAATCATCTGTCCGCAAACTTTGATTTTATTTATATAAGGTGAACCCGTTACACGAGGACATGGTACCCAAGTGCCGAATCCACTTCCTTAGAAAACTCGGCATCGTCGAAAAGTTTAGATTTTTGTTTTGTTTATGTTATTGTGTTCGTGTTTTAAAATTTTGTGGCGGTATTTTCTATGATTGCGTGCGTTATTTAAATAAATATGCGAAGCACATAGCTTCTTTTAGCATCTTAGACCTCCCCCCCCCAAAAATAAACTATGCATTAAGATACTCACCAATTAAGCCTCAAAGAACCTAATTTTTGTTTTTTAATCTTGTTTTGTCCATGTTTAAATCTAAAGAATCCAATTTTCTATTGATACGAAATTACGGGAAACACTGGACAACATTTTTTAATTTTTTATACGGTAGTGTCCATTCTTTCAATAAATTTTCGAAAAGTAAACAAACATATTAAACATGGTTAAAGATGGTTGTCAGTTGATTTCACTACTGATGCAATCGACGCGCCTGCCCATTACACTCCTCGTCTCTGGGGTTTTTTCCACGCCAACTTGATTGAGAGATAATAATAGTAAGGGGGTGGGGGACCTTTATCGTCCTCCTTTGACATGCCTAGATAAATGCTTGAATAATTGAATGTCAGAAATAATTCAAAAAATTGGGTTAATGGATTCTTTTTGTAGCAATTTATGTTCTTCAATTTTTAATTGATGCCCCATACAAAAATGCGTTGGAGATAAATTATTTTCAATTAGGCAATCGGATTAAAAAGCATGCTCGGGTTAAGCTGCTTGGATGACAATGGCATATCTGTTAGCCAGGAAATAAATTAGGCACTATTTTGCTGATAAGGACAGAATGTTGGTAAAGCTCGTTAAGATCTAAAATAGTAACCCCCAGAGGTATAAATATTTACAAAATCAATGAATAGCGAGCTTTTCCTCAAAAAAGGTAATGGTAACCGTAGATCCGGATTTCGCACTTGTGGTGCTCATCAGTGTGCTAGGAATTAGGAGATGAAATGATGATGGAAAAATATGACACAGGATTCATGTAAAAGACAACCATCTGTCAAATTGCAGAATCGGCAGATGTACCTTCATTTCGAAAGAAAATTAAGCGTCTCTACGGAGACAGATATAATTATCTTTACAGATATCCTAAGCTCTGGAGTTAATAAATTTAAAAAGGGATTTAGTGAGGGTGAATAAATAACAAAATCAATGAATAGCGAGCTTTCCCTCAAAAAAGGTAATGTAGTAGTCCTAGCACCGTACTGATGAGCACCACAAGTGCGAAATCCGGATCTACGGTTACCATTACCTTTTTTGAATGTAAAATGTAGAAACAACAAGTCGTATTTATAATTACCGCAACAACTTTGTTCGATCTTTTACTGGCTATAGTACAAGATCTACCCAGCAATTAAATCTACAACTTCCTATTCCGAGATCATCGCTTGTTAAGAAATCAATATATTACAATGGTATAAAGATGTTTAACCATCTGCCACAAACAATTCAAACCTCTTTCTCATTAAGATTGTTCAGAGCAAGACTCAAAGACCTACTTTGTGGTAGAGCCTATTATAATTTAAACGAGTATTTTCAGGACCGATTTTAGCGTTAATTAGCATATAATGTGTTTCAAACAACTGTGATAATTTTGTTGTTCTGTGTTATTATTTTATTATTGTATTTTATCCTTTTCTTAACTTGATTTGACTTAACAAGCTTTTGTTTTTATTTTAACTTTACTATTTAAATATCAGATTTGCTATACTATTTTATATTGTATTAATCTATCTTTCTATCTATCTATCGATTTTAATGAAATTTGGTACAAAAATTATCTATCGGCTGACCATGACCAGAGCTGCGTTCGAGCTAGGGCAGCCACGCTCTTTTTGGGCAAGGACACAACTCCCTTAAATTAAATAGACCTTTTATATATAAATTAAGGTCATTTAAATAAAAAACCACGAATTTCCTACGTTTTCGTAATCTGCGTTGCACCAATAACCATTTTTAACTATTTTATAAACAAAATTTACGAAAAATAAATAGAAAAAACGTTATTTTGATCGCGGGTATAAACGCCGTATGTCTGAGACATGCAGTAGACGTCCGTCTTTGCTCAATCTTTGATAACGCGCGCAAAACATGTGACACAGTTACTTCTGCCTGTTCCCCGCAACTGCCCCTACCTAATTTTTGGAGCTTTATAACACCAGTTTCCAAACAGTTGTTAAACGTATATATATATCCCAATCAATCTAGTAAAAAAGTGGAAAAAAATAACACATCTTTGATTTTTGGAACGGAGCTTTAGAATACATTTATAAACAACATAACGAAAGTCCCTTAAAATCCCCCGGATCTGAGGTCTGTCATATTGAAAAGATAACAGTTGTTTGACATATATTTTTTTAGTATCTTTGTTTATTAACGTCATCAGATAAAATTCGGTATGAATTCTGACAGTTTTGACAGCCCCTATCTCAGAAAATATAAAAAATAGTACTATAGTGTGGAGCATTTTCAAAAAGCATATTTTAAGGACAATTATTTATGTTTATTATAATTTGAATAAAAATTTATTGTAGAAAAAGTTCGTCAATAGGGGGGACTGAGAGGGGGAGAGGTAAAAGTAAATATATTTGTCACCAGTCTTATATCGGCTTGTACATATGTTATTATTACTTTTTTTGTAAAAAAATCTGTCATTTTTTCAATATAGTGGACCTCGGATCCAGGGGGACAAAAATCAAAGATGTGTTATTGTTTTTCACTTTTTTTACTAGATTCACTGGAGTAATAAAGATCACGAATATTCGGTACCTTCCGTGCGGCCTTTTCAATAAAGCTGAGAAATGTCGTGCCGCTCATGTTCTATCTCTTTTTTTTGCATGGCAAGTCGATAAAATATTAAAATATAAATATTTTAGAAGGATAACCCTTTCGGGGCTAGTTGCACCTAAGCTCGAACGCGGCTCTGATCAACTTTTGGGTAGGGTGGCGGGGGGTTGAAGGGGGGAAAAGGGGAATAAAATATTTAAAAAAATTGTCACTTTGGAATAAAAGCAAGTAGCGATGTGTTTAGATTTAAATTTTCCTGAATTTAGACTACAAATTTTGATATAAAGTTCAAATTCGTGAGAACTTTAGCTTCCGAGTTATTTGAAAAAAGGTTAAAATATATAAAAAAATCATAACTTTAGAAGTAAAGCAGCTATTGATATGCGGTTTTCAGATTTTGGTTTTCGTAAATATTATGCAAAAATTTTGTTATAAGCTTCAAATATCTTAAAGCTACAGTTTACGAGATATTTTTATTTCCTTTTAACATAAAATAATTGATTGTATATATGGTGGACTATCCGTACTTTCTAGCACCAATTTTTTATTAACAAAATGGGAGCGTCATTTTAGTTTTTTTTTTAAATTTTTGTTCGTTTTGTTAAGATTTTTGTATAAAAATTGCAAAAATTTCCTAAGCAGTGTGCCGGAGAGAAACTCTAGTGCTTTTTTATGATGATTTTAATAAAATATGAATTTAGAATAATTTTATTGTGAAAATGTGAAAAAAGGGAAAAAAAATGATTTACAGTTGCAAAAAAAGTATCAAAAGCAAAGAGAAAACACCAAACTATAAAAAAAACTGTGTATGGTATCTTATGCCCTGTTCTTACAACAACAAATTGCGTAGTGAGAACAGGGCTATAGGATAAAATTTCAATCGGTACCCACGTGACGTCACAACGCCATATTGTAAATGTTGAGCTCACCTGTGAGTATAGGCGCCTTGATTTTTATTCACATATTCACAACTCTTTACGATTTCCCTTTACGATTTTATTTCAACAAACAATTCATAATGTGTGGGTACACATCTATTCATAAAAAAAGGGGACACGTATTTGACATTTGAGTACGTAATGCCCCCGTTTTTTTTTAACCCAAGGGTACATGTTATGGTACATATATATTTCTCATTTTTTTGGTCTAAATATCAGATAAATATCTGATATTGATTTTGATATTTTAATTTTCCATAGGTATAAAACCTACACAATGTGACAAACTCGCACTTGTAGCGGGTCACCTATACAGGGTTCCTAAGATTTTCCTTAGGGATAGGATTTCAATAAATCAAACAGAAATGGCATAGAAAGTTCTGCGCGCACAAAAGAAACAGGTATATTGAGCAATGGTGCCAGTTTGTTATTATCTACGGACTGCTTTCATGAGAAAAAATTGTCGCCACTCTTTCATTGTGAGCATAAATCATAGTTGCAATAATAACCGTTGACAAGATGTCTGCAAATTCCGCTAGATAGCGGCCACACCATGAGATGATCTAATTAAAAATTAGATGTTTTCAGGTCCAAACCACAGCTTTTTCTTGCTTAAAGGAGGCGGCAGGGTCCATTATTTACGATACTCAGCGATAAACTCGTGAGGTTGTTAATATTAGAAAGAAATATCTTCGCTTTTAATTAAATTTCTTTCCATTCTGTTCTACTAGTGACAAGTATCCGGAAACGGCCAAACCATGTAGCTAGCACTAGCAGCTAAATCAATCAATAAACGGCGCTGTTTTTCCTGCAGAGCTTTTTGCTTGCGATATTATTGATTTTAAATAAAGATGGCCCTACACTACATTTGATATTTTCGAGGTGTTTTATGAGATGATCTTGAAACATATAGCGAACCAATTCTTCAAAACTAGCGGGAGGGTAAAAGCGAAAAATAAGGGGCTGCCAATATTTGTAACACCCAAAAAGGGGTGAAAAGATTTATTTTGCTCTGTTTCTTTACAAAAAACGTTTTTTTTACGAAAAACTTGAGCTCTGCCACTTTTTTAATTTTTTTCTTCAACTTTCTCGAAATTTTCGTCATACCGTAGAAAAAAATTATTTTCCCCATGGTCATACTCTACTTTTATTCGAAAAAATTTAGAAACAAAGACGGGATCAGTTTTCCTAAAACGGGGGATCTTGGTTTCGAGTGAGAAGATAAAGGGTGCCGCAGGCAAAAATTTTTCAATTAAATTAGCCGAACGCAAAAATGTTAAAAAAACAAAGCACGAAATAAAAATGGCGCCGCTTACAATTTTTTTTTAAAAATTACGTAATTTCGGGAACGCACAGAAATAGTATAATTTTTAAGAAAAAAATATCAATTTTCTCGCCCTCCTCCACTGGGACTACAGGGGCCGTGCACAAATTACGTAATGGTCATAGGGGGAAGGGGGGTTACAAAACGTTACGTGGGGGGGAGCGTTTGAATTTGTGTGAAACTAAGAAAATTTGGAATGAAAATAAGTGAAAAGTTTTTTTTTTTTGGGGGGGGGGGGTAGTGGTCTTGAAATCGTTACGTAATATTAGGGGAGTGGCGTGCCAAACCGTTACAAAAGAATACATAGGGAGGGGGTCAAAAATTGGTAAAATCACCGTTACGTAATTTGTGCACGGCCCCGCATCTGACTGTTCCTCCTTTTTGATTTCGTATCAAAGTGCAAAACCCGGGTTGGCCATTCGAAGGCGTCAACTCGTCCTATGTGCTTGATAAAGTTTCTACGGAAATATCTGAGTCGATTTCTCCGGCCGTGTATGAACGCTTTAGGTTAGGCATTTGCATGTATCTCAGTCCCCAGCCTGTAAACAGTGCGTATGGACAATGGTTACAAAATGAAAAGCCGAAAAATATTTTTTTTACGATATCTTTCATCAGTTTGGTATTAAAGTCGAGCAAAAACAATTTTTATTCCAGTCCTAAAGGTATGAAAATGGAAAACATTAGAAAACAACAACCTGGAATGGATTTACTACGTGTAAGATGTAGTGACAACATCGCCCCATGCCCATCCTTTTCTGCCTAATGTGCTTTTCCGCTTGTCTGCGTCTTATACACGGCTGCTTGGCCCCCTAAGGATTTGCTTAGGAACCCTGTATAACCATGCACTACGCTTCCTCATTCCTTATTTGTCGTTGAAGTTGCCGCTTTTGTAGAATCGAGCTGGTAAACGTAAGGTGCATGCTTGGTATTGCCTGATGCAGCGTTGCCAATGGAAAGGACAATGTTTTTCCCTAAATTTAACGAGTGATCGCGTTTTTAGTTGAATGTCTTCGCATAAATGTTTTCTAGATCAAACTAGTTTTTCAAATATATGACCATTGTGCTAAATAAAACGTTAAAACAATTATTTTTTATTTGAAAAGTGGACATGTTTCCTTCTTTTTTTATTATAAAAGCATCCATGTTGCTTTCCTGGAATTGTCGAAACTGTCAGAAATGGCAAAATTTAAAAGCATGGTCAACTTGACTGAACCCAAGACATGACCAACTTGATTAACAACGGGACCGGAACAACATTAGCTGTTTCTTTGTATTTAACAGATATGTCAATGTGAGGCCTAATGGCTTCTATAGGTCGGCGGCAATACGGGATTAATAAATCGTGGAACGTCCATATTCGTTCGTTCAAATAATTTTTTCCCTTTTTTTAATAAAACAATTAAATTTTAATTGAATAATTATATTTTTAATTTTAAACTGTCCCTCGTTGTTGCTTATTTGGCAACTTTTATATTCATGATTTAGGTTCCATTTAGATTAAAAACATGGAAGAAAAGTGAAGAAATTTATCGTAAAATTATTCTAGATATTACAGAACCAAAGTCAAAAAACGGTCTCTTTTGCAAAATTAGTAATGAGTTTTGGAGGGGAGGGGGGTTATCCCCAACCCCTCCCCACGTTACTACGCCATTGTGGGCATCTATGTAGAGGGCAATTATCCATCCAAATCGAGGAGGTTTATGTGTACTTTACTAACTATAAATAAAGATCCATATCGAGCCGCTTGAGTTGAGCTTGACTTTTTTAATTAGATTAGGGTGTAGAGTGGTTGATCCCTCTCCTAGCTTAAAATATTGTGTTCGAAGAAATACTACATTATAAACCAAAGGTCTAAAGAGTCACTCAAGTGATTAGGAGCAAGATCGGGTGATCGAGCTGGCCATAAAATAGTTCCCCGTGTACTTATAACCCGGTTAGGAAATACATTATCAAGATATTCCCTAACAAGGCCAACATTGTGAGCGGGACAACCACCTTGTTGAAATCATGTTTCATCAAGTCTCACACCTAACAACTGCCTAGCAGTTGGAATAATATGCTGCTGCAGTAGTAGGACCATTCAAATTGCTGTCAATAAAAAATGGCTCAATTACGTGTTCTCCTACAACATTTAGTTTTTGGGGATCCCGTGTTCTTACGTCAAAATTCAAATGCAAATTTTCCCTCAACCAATATCGAACGTGTCTTGGGTTATGACGATTCAATAATGGAAAAATGCATTCATCTGTGAAAAGAATAGATCTCAGCAAGTTTTCATCACGATTAGCCCTTTTCATCATTGTTTCGCAAAATTCCATGATAACCATTCTTTTTAAGAACACGTAAGATAGTGGCTGAAGACGTATCAACTGCTTCGGCAATTTGGTGGCTAGTTAACTTTCGATTTTTTTTTCCGCTCGAATAAATTTTCCTGCTTAACGACGATCTTTGTCTCTTTCCATTCCATATGATGTTGATTTTCCCAACAATGTTGAGCTATTTTTGATTTAGTTGTCCCCTTGTCGAGTTTTGCGTTTGTGTTATGTGTATTTTTCTTTATTTAAAGATTCTTCTGCATTGCAGATGTAGGTTGCTCGATCTATAAGAGAATTTGCAATTCCTAGTTTGGTTGATGTGGAGTGGTTTGATTTGAAATTTAGATATTGTCCAGTATGAGTTGGTTTGCCATATACGGAAGTGATTATGGTTGAATTCTTTTTGGTAACTAGAACGTAGACATGATTGAAGAATTGTTTGAGATAATAGATATGTCACCCTACATGTATCTTAACATTAATAATAACGGCGCTAACTGGGTGGTCAAAATATAGCTGGGCAACCTGTCAGGATTGCCACAAGATTCCCTAGATAAAATTCCTGACTTTTTCCCGGTTTTTCCCGAATTATTTTAAAAAAATCGCGATGTCATGGCGCTGCAGGCAATTTTTTGTAGTTTAAGCAGAAAATGCTGCGTTGGCGTGGAATCTGGTCTCAATGCTAGATTTATTGCTAAAATCCTGTCATAAGTATGCTTAAAATTAAACCAAAGTTGTAACAATCAATGATGTTATAGTGCTGCAGACAAAAATTTTTACAGAACCTACCTATAAGAGGTTTTACAAGTTTTTCG
This sequence comes from Oxystoma pomonae, assembly GCA_963921995.1. Taxonomy (NCBI): domain Eukaryota; kingdom Metazoa; phylum Arthropoda; class Insecta; order Coleoptera; family Brentidae; genus Oxystoma; species Oxystoma pomonae. The sequence goes on along the minus strand of OY998164.1, from coordinate 131,840,996 downwards.
TAATTATTTTTAAAAATTTGGGTTAGGAGGCGCTAAGTTGGGATCTAGTCTCAGTTCTATATATACTGGAGAACAAAAAAAAATCAACACCAGAAAGGAGAAATATTTTTAAAGTGATTTATCTATATATTAATACATTAGGATGCTCATAATAATTGATTATATTTCCAAGAAGATTCCTCCATGATAATCATCAAAAAATTAATAATGAGTGGCTCCTCCATGGTTATTTATGCACTCGTTTGTTCTATTGAAAATTGACAAAATAAGATGGTCTATATCATTTTGAGGAACACTCATCCAAATCCTCTTCACGACATGCCACAGTTCATCTAAGTTTTCAGGGGGACGTGGTAATCGACTAAGATTACGCCCTATCATATCCCATACGTGTTCGATAGGCGACAAGTCAGGCGATCTGGATACCCATTCCAAAGTCTCTATACCAAGTTCATGTTAGAAGTCCATTGTTTCACGAGCAATATGCGGTCTGGCATTATCTTGTTGAAAGATCGCATTTGGGATAGTTTGTAGGTAGGGATGTAAAACTGGTTGAAGCTTGCAGCACTTAATCGATATATCGCCGAGGAGTCACGATTGCCGTTGATAAGGACTAGAGGTGATCTGCTTCCTAAACATATTGTCACAGTACGGCTCTACCCTACTTCTATAGAACTACTCGCTTGGCTTTGGGGGATCGCACCACACCCTTGAAGGGGCTTATTTCTTGACCTAGGCCTGTTTTTGGGTCTAAGAGATTTTAAACGATTTTAAGAACACAATAATTTTATTTAAAAATGTATACAGAATTACTACAGCCACACTTTCTCAAATGACAGATGATACACCAAAATTACGTACTTACATTAAATAATCGCTGAAATCAACCCGGGTGCTGTCTAATGTTCTTTAGGCTGGTCGCCGCTCGTCGGATTTCTTCGATCGAAGAAATTGGAACAAGTTCAAAGTTAGACTCGCAGAAGACCGATTTTTCCATTCTGGTCGTTCTGTCGGACTCTTTTTGACTATCCTCACTCTTGCCAATTTTCCTACCTCGAGAACCTCCGATCGTTTTCCTACCTTTCTCTTTTCCAAAATCGTCACCAATATTTGTTTATTATTGGGACTCAATAGAGAGGGGCCGCCCGTATTCGGCCTTTCGCCATTTTTATTATCTATTTTCACCTATTTTACCTATCGCCGTAGCCATACGTAAAATAGGAGGCGGTCAATCTTATTGTTATTATTTGTTAAATCCCACCTACTTTGCAGCCATACTTGTTGATTTCTTGATACTCGCCTAATTAGCTGAAGTTGCAAAACGTGCCTTGTCCGCCATGATTTTGTACAACTTCCGCCAAAGGTGAAGTACCTGGAAATCAACACTCGTATAACAATCACATTATTAAACCCAAGAACAAACATGGTAAAAATCTGAATAACAGGGTTCGTTAACCACACGTGTCAATATAGCACCTCATACCATGATACTTAGCCGTCTTGCTGTATCACGTTCAACAGCAAAGTCTACAAATTAACTCTGTGTTTCGGACTTCCATTGTCTATATTTTATTTATACACGACGTTTCGATCAGTACAATCTCTGATCGTCTTCAGGTGCAAACTACAATCAATTCCTAAGGCTACGTACTTGTATACTGTGAGAAATCACTCAACCTTGAAGTTTAAGAAGTTGGCTCCGCCCAAGGAGGGGCTTCCAAATATTTGGGATTTCAACACTTGGTTTACTGAAAATACCCTGATTCTGCCCAATTAAGGCAGCTTCAAGGAATTTTCGTTTCTTCCAGTGTGACTCCTTGTGCAAAAACTTTGCTTCTGCCCACTTCATTCGGGGTTGTTTTGACCATACATGTTCGGCGATTCCTGATTTCGTTGTTTCACCTTTTGGGTATTCGTCTGATGTTCCTTACGCGTAACAGATAGTGGTGTTTTAGTTTCGCCTATGTATGATTAACCACACTCACAAGGAACTTGGTAACTGCATTCCTTAGTTTGTTTGTTCTCCGGTTTTGTTTTACTAAGAAGGCTTCGAATTGTATTACTAGATTTAAAAGCTGTTTTAATATTAAAGATTTTCGCTACTCTTCGAATTTTCTCTGATACTCCTGTAACGTATGGAATTGTAAGGAATGCATTTGCCTGGTTTTGGTCTTGTAATCTCTGTCCTGTTTCTTGAAATTAAGGCTGTAACCATTTTGCTGCAGATCCTTCCTAATATTTCTTATTTCGATTTCAAAGTCATGAGAATTATTACAAATTTGAACGGCTCTATTATACAAAGTTTTGATTATGCCTCGTTTGGTTGTAGCAGAATGATTTGAACCTTGATTTAAATATTGTCCTGTGTGAGTGGGTTTACGATAGACTGCTGTTCTGATGTCGTTTTCTACTCGTGTGACAAGTACATCAAGAAAAGGAATTTGACAATTTTGCTTCAACTCCATTGTGAATTTAATGGTGGGTCTTATGTTATTTAGGTGGTGAAGAAATTCTGAAAGTTGTTGGTCATTCCCGGTCCAGACAATAAAAGTATCATCAACATATCTCAGCCAGAGCTTAGGTTTATATGTTGCGGTATCAACCGCGTGTGATTCGAACCACTCCATGTAAATATTGGCCACCACTGGCGAAAGCGATGAACCCATTGGCAGACCGTCATCCTGAGCATAAAACCTATCTTTCACTTGAAAATAAGACACAACTCCATCACTTCCTCCAGCGGTAGGCTGGTACGTACCAGCGCTTTCGCCAGTGGTGGTCAAGGTTGAGTGATTTCTCACAGTATATAAGTACGTAGCCTTAGGAATTGATTGTAGGTTGCACCTGAAGACGATCAGAGATTGTACTGATCGAAACATCGTGTATAAATAAAATATAGACAATGAAAGTCCGAAACACAGAGTTAATTTCAAACACATCATTGTCTCAAACTTTCAAAGCAAAGTCTACATTTCGTCTTTCACCTCAAAATCGCCTAACCCTCATGCGTCCATCATGGCCGCCTAAACAAAACCTGGATTCATCTCTGCACCACTCCAAGCGGCGAGCCGTATGTTGTGGGGTCCAAGGTTGCACCAAAAGCAGACGGTAAGCCTTCAGCCAGCAATCTTCGATTAACTGTCATCCTTGAAAATCCTTGTCCTATAGCTGCAACTAGAACATCTCTTACTTGACGTATACTGTCCCGTCGATTTCTGAGAGAGGTCTGAGATGCCGTAAATCACGACCTTGTAATAATCTAGGGCATCCAGAACCCACACGACGTCTATAATTCTCATACTTGGACCACCTCCAAACTCTTAACACTGTTGATGGATTGGCATTAACCCTTCTTGCAATTTCCCGTAAATCAAAACCAGCCTCTTTCATGCCCACGATGCGTCCTTTCTCGAAGTCGTTTAAATGATGAAATTGTTGGCGACCGCGAACTCTTGGCATTTTTATTTTTTAAGTAAACTCTAAGCAATCCAAAAAAAATAATAAAATATTTCTTTTGAAAAAGGGTATACACACAAATAATTTTCATTCAAATAATTATCCATATACATGCTGTTGCATTTTTTTTGATCTCCAGTATATGTTGGTGAAATGTTGTAAATGGCCGCAGGAAAAAATTTTTCAAAGTTATAGCAAAAAAGCTATTTTTTACACGTTTTGAATGCTATTGATAAAAACTGTTAACTAAAATTGTAACCAAAAGCAAATTTTGTTGAAACTTTTGAGTTTTGTGAGCTGCAACGCAGGGAGGGATGATTGCCCACTAAAAAAATTATCTTATATTGTGATCAAAACAAATACCGCAGTGTGCAAAATTTTACAAAAATTAGTGTGGAAAATTGTATATTTAAGGTTAAGCAGCCCGTACAATTTTAAATATTTTATAAAAATATCTTTTCTATCATTTATAAATAGAAAGGTAGTGCTGCAGAGAAAATTTCATTCAAATTTATGTTTTTTTTTTTTGATACTGGGATTTTTCATCCATAGTAGAATCAATATCCAAAGTATGCAGCAAAGTATTTTTACAGAATTCAAAACAAATACAAAATATCCATCCTATCCGGGATTTAAAACCCGGAGGCCCGCAAAAAAGTTATATGTAAATTTTATACAGGGTTCCTAAGCAAATCCTTAGGGGGCCAAGCAGCCGTGTATAAGACGCAGACAAATGGAAAAGCACATTAGGCAGAAAAGGATGGGCATGAGGCGATGCTGTCACTACATCTTACACGTAGTAAATCCATTCCAGGTTGTTGTTTTCTAATGTTTTCCATGTTCATACCATTAGGACTGGAATAAAAATTGTTTTTGCTCGACTTTAATACCAAACTGATGAAAGATACCGTAAAAAAATATTTTTCGGCTTTTCATTTTGCAACCATTGTCCTTACGCACTGTTTACATGCTGGGGACTGAGATACATGCAAATGCCTAACCTAAAGCGTTCATACACGGCCGGAGAAATCGACTGAGATATTTCCGTAGAAACTTTATCAAGCAAATAGGACGGGTTGACGCCTTCGAACGTCTAACCCGGGTTTTGCACTTTGATTCGAAATAAAAAAGGAGGAACAGTCAGATGTAAGTAGTAGTAGTAGATGTAACGGTGATTTTACCAATTTTTGACCCCCTCCTTATGTAATGTTTTGTAACGGTTTGGCACGCCACTCCCCTAATATTACGTAACGATTTCAAGACCACTACCCCCCCCCCCAAAAAAAAACTTTTCACTTATTTTCATTCCAAATTTTCTTAGTTTCACACAAATGCAAACGCTGTCGAAAACCCCCCTCCCCCCTACGTAACGTTTTGTAACCCCCCTACCCCCTATGACCATTACGTAATTTGTGCACGGCCCCTGTAGTCCCAGTGGAGGAGGGCGAGAAAATTGATATTTTTTTCTTAAAAATTATACTCTTTAGACCTATTTCTTTGCGTTCCCTAAATTACGTAGTTTTTGAAAAAAAATTATAAGCGGCGCCATTTTTATTTCGTGCTTTGTTTTTGTAACATTTTTGCGTTCGGCTAATTTAATTGGAAAATTTTTGCCTGCGGCGTCCTTTATCTTCTCACTCGAAACCAAGATCCCCCGTTTTAGGAAAACTGATCCCGTCTCTGTTTCTAAAATTTTTCGAACAAAAGTAGAGTATGACCATGGGGGAAATAATTTTTTTCTACGGTATGACGAAAATTTCGGGAATGTTAAAGAAAAAAATAAAAAAAGTGGCAGAGCTCAAGTTTTTCGTAAAAAAAATTTTTTTGTAAAGAAACAGAGCAAAATAAATCTTTTCACCCCTTTTTGGGTGTTACAAATATTGGCAGCCCCTTATTTTTCGCTTTTACCCTCCCGCTAGTTTTGAAGAATTGGTTCGCTACATGTTTCGAGATCATGTCATAAAACACCTCGAAAATATCAAATGTAGTGTAGGTCCAGCTTTATTTAAAATCAATAATATCGCAAGCAAAAAGCTCTGCAGGAAAAACAGCGCCGTTTATTGATTTCTTTGGCTGCTAGTGCTAGCTGCATGGTTTGGCCGTTTCCGGATAGATGTCACTAGTAGAACAGAATGGAAAGAAATTTAATTAAAAGCGAAGATATTTCTTTCTAATGTTAACAACCTCACGAGTTTATCGCTCAGTATCGTAAATAATGGACCCTGTCGCCTCCTTTAAGCAAGAAAAAGCTGTGGTTTGGACCTAAAAATATCTAATTTTTAATTAGATTAGATGTGTGGCCGCCATCTAGCGGAATTTGCAGACATTTTGTCACAATGAAAGAGTGGCGACAATTTTTTCTCATAAAAGCAGTCCGGAGATAATAACAAACTGGCACCATTGCTCAATATACCTGTTTCTTTTGTGCGCGCAGAACTTTCTATGCCATTTCTGTTTGATTTATTGAAATCCTATCCCTAAGGAAAATCTTAGGAACCCTGTATAGGTACAAGGGAATCTCAACCAGGTCAAAAATATCTGAAAAGTTCAAGTATTCTTAGCAAATTTCCCGACGTTTTCCCGGATATTTCCCGACCCCAACGAATTCCCGACTTTTTCCTGGATTTCCCGGTTTTCAAAGATTGTGGCCACCCTGCCTGTACTCTTTCCGCCAAAATTTCTGTCAAAAAAAACCTAACCTAAAAATCCAGGGCGTTTGGATTCCTGTCAACTTTCAAACCTGGTTTTGTTCAGTGGGTCGTTAAGGTTAGGTTTTTTTGTAAATAAAAATGGAACGGATTGTAAAAATACCATCCCACAGCAAATCCAATTTTCACCGCTCCATGTTGCGATTTTATTTTAACAAAATGCTCTTAAAATAAAACACGATTGTGATGACCCAGATAACAATCCACATGCTTCTCTCGAACCTCGATAAAAAGTTCGATGCAGATATCGGCAAAAAAAGCGCCTCGTTTACACCCCCACAAAAAAAGGGCCCATAAAAGTTTGACAATAGAAAATATACGAAACAGTGTTTCAGGGTTTTTACAGGGTGGGCCACAAAAAAATACTTTTTAAATTGACTATAATTTTGGAACTAATTATCCGTTTTGAAAAAAATTAAATGCAAAGAATTTACTCGAGAATATACTTCATATTTTTCAGAACAAGTAACGCTTTGTAAAAATTCAAGATGGTGGAGAAATTTAAAAAGTTGCAAACTTTCCCTCTCCATGAAACATTTTTGCTGTGCGCGACTGGCTAAAAAACTATTTTTTTAAAAGTTTTATCCAATACAAATAATACACTTATAAAAATTGGTGATGAAATAAAAACGTTAAAAATAATCAAATTAGGCATTGGCGTACGCAGAAATTGTTTCTGAGGGAGGGGGGGGGGGCTTGAGTAACAGAATGGTCTTAAATTACCATTCTATTGATGATTATTCTTTAGAAGTCGATTTTCAGTGGCCATTTTTAAATTCTAAAAAATGAAATTTAACCTTATATTTTTAATGTCTTTTTTCCAAATGCTTATGTTAATTAAAATCAGTTTTGTCTGTGAACTATGGCCACAGTAAAGACTTAATTTTTCATTATACTAAAGATGGTAGAAATTTATATTTAGTAAATAATTCGCATTAAATATATAAATTACGCTGAGGCCCAACCTATCGCTCTTTTAAAATCAAAGAAGAAACACGGAATGCCTATGAGAGCCCTTGTTTTCCCAACTTTTATGCAAAAACTTTAAAAAGAAAGTTAAATAATACTACAAAAATCAGATAAATAGTTGTCGAGTTACTAGCGATATTGTGGAACGCTTATTTTCACTTCCTAGTGGTTGTGGTAATTACTGCATCTGCGCAATAGCTAAACGTCATTGGCTGGGGTTATTTTTCTGGCTAATTTCTCTGGTAAAATCGATGAGTGGTAGTGGTTGTTAAACACTACCACAGCGGCTGTCAAAATTTTAAGCGTTCCAAAATTCCTCTACTAAATATTTCCCAAAATTCATATAGTAGGATGTGACAAAGGCATTATTAAAAAATCTAGAGTGCCTTCGTTGACAATCTGAGCATAAAATATAATTATTTATTATTGATGTAATAGCAGGCCTTGAATTCAGTTAAGAAGCAAAATAGTTTTTTATTTTTTCGTAACAAATTATTTTTATCATCTCAAATTGACAACCATGACACTCTAGATATTTTTAACAATGTGACATGCCGCTTTTATCACAGCCTGATGATTATGAAGAATATTTAATAACTCGACAACTATTTATCCGATTTTCGTAAGCACATCGTTTTGAAGGAAATTAAGAAAGAATGCAAAATATATAAAAAAATTGGAAGGTTACATAAGAAAAATACCAACTATGTGTTATATCTTAAAAACTAAAAGTCTGAAATTAACTCTGTGTTTCGGACTTTCATTGTCTATATTTTATTTATACACGACGTTTCGATCAGTACAATCTCGGATCGTCTTCAGGTGCAAACTACAATCAATTCCTAAGGCTACGTACTTATATACTGTGAGAAATCACTCAACCTTGAAGTTTAAGAAGTTGGCTCCGCCCAAGGAGGGGCTTCCAAATATTTGGGATTTCAACACTTGGTTTACTGAAAATACCCTGATTCTGCCCAATAAAGGCAGCTTCAAGGAATTTTCGTTTCTTCCAGTGTGACTCCTTGTGCAAAACCTTTGCTTCTGCCCACTTCATTCGGTGTTGTTTTGACCATGCATGTTCGGCAATTCCTGATTTCGTGGTTTCACCTTTTTGGGTATTCGTCTGATGTTCCTTAAGCCTAACAGATAGTGGTCTTTTAGTTTCGCCTATGTATGATTCACCACACTCACAAGGAACTTGGTAAATGCATTCCTTATTTTGTTTGTTCTCCGGTTTTGTTTTACTAAGAAGGCTTCGAATTGTATTACTAGATTTAAAAGCTGTTTTAATATTAAAGTTTTTCGCTACTCTTCGAATTTTCTCTGATACTCCTTTAACGTATGGGATTGTAAGGAATGCATTTGCGTGGTTTTGGTCATGTAATCTCTGTCCTGTTTGTTGAAATTTAGAAATAGGATCTGTTATAAGTTTCAGGCTGTAACCATTCTGCTGCAGATCCTTCTTAATGTTTCTTATTTCGATTTCCAAGTCATGAGAATTGTTACAAATTTGAACGGCTCTGTTATACAAAGTTTTGATTATACCTCGTTTGGTTGTAGCAGAATGATTTGAACCTTGATTTAAATATTGTCCTGTGTGAGTGGGTTTACGATAGACTGTCGTTCTGATGTCGCTTTCTACTCGTGTGACAAGTACATCAAGAAAAGGAATTTGACAATTTTGCTCCAAATCCATTGTGAATTTAATGGTGGGTCTTATGTTATTTAGGTGGTGAAGAAATTCTGAAAGTTGTTGGTCATTCCCGGTCCAGACAATAAAAGTATCATCAACATATCTCAGCCAGAGCTTAGGTTTATATGTTGCGGTATCAACCGCGTGTGATTCGAACCACTCCATGTAAATATTGGCCACCACTGGCGAAAGCGATGAACCCATTGGCAGACCGTCTTCCTGAGTATAAAACCTATCTTTCACTTGAAAATAAGAGTTATGTAGGCAGCACTCCAACAACTCCATCACTCCCTCCAGCGGTAGACTGGTACGTTCATAAAGGGATTCGTCATCAACCAGTCTCTTTCTAATAATGTCTAGCGATTCCTTTATTGGGACATTGGTGTATAGACTTTCGACATCAAAACTGACAAGTCTATCCTCGGTTCCTGTCAGACTTGTCAATTTTGATGTCGAAAGTCTATACACCAATGTCCCAATAAAGGAATCGCTAGACATTAGAAAGAGACTGGTTGATGACGAATCCCTTTATGAACGTACCAGCCTACCGCTGGAGGGAGTGATGGAGTTGTTGGAGTGCTGCCTACATAACTCTTATTTTCAAGTGAAAGATAGGTTTTATGCTCAGGAAGACGGTCTGCCAATGGGTTCATCGCTTTCGCCAGTGGTGGCCAATATTTACATGGAGTGGTTCGAATCACACGCGGTTGATACCGCAACATATAAACCTAAGCTCTGGCTGAGATATGTTGATGATACTTTTATTTTCTGGACCGGGAATGACCAACAACTTTCAGAATTTCTTCACCACCTAAATAACATAAGACCCACCATTAAATTCACAATGGAGTTGGAGCAAAATTGTCAAATTCCTTTTCTTGATGTACTTGTCACACGAGTAGAAAGCGACATCAGAACAACAGTCTATCGTAAACCCACTCACACAGGACAATATTTAAATCAAGGTTCAAATCATTCTGCTACAACCAAACGAGGCATAATCAAAACTTTGTATAACAGAGCCGTTCAAATTTGTAACAATTCTCATGACTTGGAAATCGAAATAAGAAACATTAAGAAGGATCTGCAGCAGAATGGTTAAAGCCTGAAACTTATAACAGATACTATTTCTAAATTTCAACAAACAGGACAAAGATTACATGACCAAAACCAGGCAAATGCATTCCTTACAATCCCATACGTTAAAGGAGTATCAGAGAAAATTCGAAGAGTAGCGAAAAACTTTAATATTAAAACAGCTTTTAAATCTAGTAATACAATTAGAAGCCTTCTTAGTAAAACAAAACCGGAGAACAAACAAAATAAGGAATGCATTTACCAAGTTCCTTGTGAGTGTGGTGAATCATACATAGGCGAAACTAAAAGACCACTATCTGTTAGGCTTAAGGAACATCAGACGAATACCCAAAAAGGTGAAACCACGAAATCAGGAATTGCCGAATATGCATGGTCAAAACAACACCGAATGAAGTGGGCAGAAGCAAAGGTTTTGCACAAGGAGTCACACTGGAAGAAACGAAAATTCCTTGAAGCTGCCTTTATTGGGCAGAATCAGGGTATTTTCAGTAAACCAAGTGTTGAAATCCCAAATATTTGGAAGCCCCTCCTTGGGCGGAGCCAACTTCTTAAACTTCCAGGTTGAGTGATTTCTCACAGTATATAAGTACGTAGCCTTAGGAATTGATTGTAGTTTGCACCTGAAGACGATCAGAGATTGTACAGATCGAAACGTCGTGTATAAATAAAATATAGACAATGGAATTCCGAAACACAGAGTTAATTTCAAACACATCATTGTCTCAAACTTTCAAACAAACTAAAAGTCTGTCATAAAACCTGATTTAGTTATTAAATTCTTGTTTAAAAACTCTACAAAAATACAATTAACACCGCTAAGATATTTTCATAAATAAAAAAGTTATAGGGCCTATCCTAAAATACAGACTTTTCAAAAAGCCCCCGTAATTCGAAGACGGGGTAACATATTGAAATGCGGTTTTTAGAAAAAATCTTGTCTTGAAATTTGAGCTTCGCAAAGGGTGGTCGAATTTTCTCTATCTCCTCTACAAGTACCAGAAACTTCTAAAACTCTCGAATTTTGGACACCCTATACACTTGTCATGTCACATTTGAACTGCAGTCCAGTTTTGTATCCGATTAATCACCTCGTATATTAAATAAAGCACACTGGCTAAAAGCGTGCATGTGTGCAAAAACTTTGAGCTTGATTTACAGCTTTTTAGCTGGCCCGAAATCAGAGGCGTTACATTGCTGCACCTGACATATGTATAGCTTTCATATACTTGTAGACCTGGAGTATGTGTATAGTAGAAAACAAGTAAAGTTAATAGGTATTTACGTTACTAGACCGGAAAATTGGTCTTTATAGGTAGACGCAGGGAATTTACTTAATTGAAGAGACACTTTCCGGTCCTGTATCGAACGTACTTCTTTTTCAAACAATCAGAAAAAACATTATAATGCCTACCACTTTCGACAACGCTAAGCTGCGTTACGTAATTTATGAACAGTACCCTGATTCTGCGGGGTTAATACAGCATACCGGTATGGCGAAATTAATGACGTCAAGGTATGTTGTTGCCAGGCTTAATTGGCCTTGTTGCCACATTCCACAATAAAAACGTGGATATTACAAACTGTTTTCAATAAAATTCGTTTTAATTTAAAAAAATTCGGCCTATAGTTTAAATTTGACACATTTATTTTACATGTGCAAGGTTAATTTTAAAACCATAAATACAGTTGTAGCAGTCACGTGACATATCTGGTATTGCTGCCAACCTAAAAGCAAAAAATGTTGCCAACCTAAAAACAAAAAAAAACAGATTCTTTTTTAAATGTCAGGTAGTTTGTAAGTAAAAATGTATTAATTTATATTTTATTTTGAAGAGGCAATACCAAGAAATAATTTTTTTGACAAAAACACGCAACATACTGAACTTTAAAAGTATACATTTTTGTGAGTAACCATGAGATACCATGACTTCAGGAATGACGTTTTTTGAGGTAAAGATATATCAAGTTCAAAAATTGATAAATTTAAAATATGTTTAGCCCAGTTAAGTTTGCTTTGTCAACAATTTTTTGTAAAATTTCGGCAATAAAGCTTTTTTTGATTTGATTGGATTTGATATTTTCCTTGCATCTTACCGCATACCTCATACCACTTACCTTACGGAACTCTGAATCCGCCTTTAGCTGTCTGGTGTACAAACCCTCTAGAAACTGGTAGAATCGTAGATTGTAGGAGAATTTTGAAATAGCGAAGTTGGAAAATGATCCTACATCTGTCAGTTTGAATGAACCCAGCAACGCACACTATAAAGAGATAGCCAAAGTTATTAATTATTTTAAATAGTTTTCTTGTTTTTTATCTTTGTTCCGTCTCGACAGTTTTATTTATATTTTTTTAATTAGTTTTTAAATTGTTAGATGCCGCTCGTTGTTTCGTTTCGAATTTTATTTATTATTCTCGTTTCCTTTGTCTTTTTTTAAATTTGTTGTTAGTGTATGTTTGATTAAGGGGTTTTTAACTGTCCGACATATTTTATTTATTTATTTAATTATGTGTAGTTTGTGTCCTAAATTTTACCCTTAATGATGGATTTTTGACGTTCTGTAAGTACTCTTTTTATTTTTTTATTTAAATTTAATTTTGAAACACTCGTTTTTATTGTATTACAGAATGCACACTTGAAAATGATTTTTTAAAGAAAAAATCGAAACGCGTCGTGTTTATTGAATTAAAATATTTGTGAAGCATACAGGACTTTCTTTCCTTCTACCTACTATGATTCTAGAAACTGGTGTTGGTCCATTTGTTCATTTTTAATTCCTGTTCTCATTAATCTTGGAAGTTTTACATTCTCTGTAAAAGATTGGGCCCAAATTAACACACGTGGTGCTCAAGGGCCCCCTATTTATGTCCTGAAAATACCAAAATCAACTTTATCACAAACCATATGACATTCACTACACTAAATCGCTCTACCTGTAAGCTCCATATTTTCAATAGTTTATTCAACAGATTTGGTCCACTTCATCTTCGAGTTATACATATTTTAAATGTACGTACTTTACTTTGTTTGCATAAGCGAGGCAGACATATGAACTAATTAACTTGAGGTTGTGTGTTTCCACCACAAAAGTTTTCAAACATTTAACAAAAATTACAAAATATTGTTTACAATTTATTTTGATATTCAGGATTGCCAACCAAAGAAATAAGCAATGCAACCATGACGTCACACCTAAGTTAAATGTGACGTCATGGCAAGGTGTAGTTACTCGCAAAAATACCGGTCACCCTGTTACTATACATACCGATATGCTGTATTAACCCCGCCAAAACAGGCCTAAAATGTTAGTCTTCTACTTCTTGTTGGCTAGATAGCCATTGCCACTAAGGCCAGTAGTTTTTGAGATCAAAACTAAAGAAAAACAATTAAACTTTTGTGGTTAGAAATAATTTTTGGACTTTTAAATTGTGCAAAATTGCAAAAAACATTAGAAAAATTATAGTGTAGTGCTTATTAGCTTCACACAGCTAATTCAGTGTTGACTGACGACCAGTTATAGCCGACCATGGCCAATTTATCAAGCAGAATAATGATAAAACAACTCATGAAAGGCAGATTTCTAGGTTTGTCCTTTATTTGCCCATATTTATAATATTGTAACGATTGGCGGAAATAGAGAATAAGGAAGTTAATAATCTTCGAATATATTTCAAGGTTTTATTTAGAAGATTGATAAACCAAAAACACAGTTAGCGGGCCAAGGTTTACTCAACAATCCTTTGTATCGGAAAAAGTCACGATCAAGAGATTGGGGGGAAAGCCTACCTGCTTACTGATCAAAAAAACAATCAGGGACTTGGTTTTTGGCAATGTGCTAAGTAACAACTATTCCGCGGGCGAACCGGATAAAGTAGGTCCGCTCGGCGGCCAAACTACCATACCAGTGGGTGTAAAGAGCTTTTTTTTCGGCCAAGAAAATTATTAAGAAAGTACGCGGAAGCGAAGGGGAACCAGAACCGAAAGGGGTACCTATTTTGAGTCGAACGAAAAAAAAGGGGTCAAAGCGTCGAGCGTTAACGGGCAGACCGAGCAGCTCAGAGTCAATTGGGTACCGCAGAATTTGTACATTAACGAAAGTCGAAGTGTGTAACGTCAAATCCTTATCTCTCTGTTTCACGTAGGGCCACTCAGGCTACCCTTTAGTGTTCTTGTAAGTTCAATCAACACCGTTCTCAACTAAAAAGCCAGTTAACTCTTATCTCTTCAGTGCCCTTTAGCCAAAGATTGCCGCCATTTTTATAACCAAATTTACAGGTAGAACATGGATTTTATGCCAGTTGGGTGTCAATATGACCGCTATAGTAGGCTAAAGGATACTAAATCGAAAAAGAGTTAACTGGACTTTTAGTTAAGCAGGTGTTGGTTCAATTAATACAACTGACTTTGTGGTCCTGTAAGTTAAACCCTCGTATCCCTTTTGTCTCTAGTCAAAGGGCCCACCCAAGTGAAGTAGCACCCTTAGGGGAGATCCTGTATCTCGACCCCCTAAGAAATCGCCCGGTTTAAGCCAAATCTGTTCACCCAACCCGGCGATTAACTGAAAACTTATAACGAATTTTAGACAGGATAGAGTTAAGGGTAGGAAGTAGGCATCCGTTAGCCTTATTTAACTGTGATATGGTGAAGGCGCCTATCCTAAGGACACGCGGTTCACAGTTACTTTAAGCATTAAAAATGTGTGGTCGATTTTTCCGAAAAAAATGCCACCAATACATCTTAATTAGTTTTCTTAACGTTTTTTAATTCGTACCAGTTTATTAAAACATCAAAGTTTCGCTGCTAGCGCTCTTCAGATTTTTCAGGCAGCAAATCGAAAGTGACTCTTGAAGCAGCTTATAATCTATTCTTCCGGATTCTCCTCATTTTATAGCAAAAAAATAGAAGTCGATTATTTTTTTGAGTTGTTTCTAAAAATGCGGTTTACAATTTGGGACTGGTACTTTTCTATTAATTGAAGATCAATACTCACTGCTATCAAAGAGCGGGACCTTCCGTGCGGCAGGCAGATAAGCTAGCCACCGATGCGCTACCGCTGACCGACTGTTTACAAAATGTGCAAAAATCTGCAAAAATACAAACTGCTTTAAGATTAGGAATATGTTTAGAGCCTAGGTCTGATATACAGGGTTCCTAAGCAAATTCTTAGGGGGCCAAGCAGCTGTGTATAAGACGCAGACAAACGGAAAAGCACATTAGGCAGAAAAGGATGGGCATGGGGTGATGTTGTCACTACATCTTAAACGTAGTAAATCCATTCCAGGGTGATGTTGTTTTCTAATGTTTTCCATTTTCATAACTTTAGGACTAGAATAAAAATTGTTTTTGCTCGACTTTAATACAAAACTGATGAAAGATATCGTAAAAAAAAATATTTTTCGGCTTTTCATTTCGTAATCATTGTCCTTACGCACTGTTTACAGGCTGGGGACTAAGATACATGCAAATGCCTAACCTAAAGCGTTCATACACGGCCGGAGAAATCGACTGAGATATTCCCGTAGAAACTTTATCAAGCAAATAAGACGGGTTGACGCCTTCGAACGTCCAACCCGGGTTTTGCACTTTGATTCGAAATCAAAAAGGAGGAACAGTCAGATGTGGGGCCGTACACACATTACGTAACGGTGATTTTACCAATTTTTGACCCCCTCCCTATGTAATGTTTTGTAACGATTTGGCACGCCACTCCCCTAATATTACGTAACGATTTCAAGACCACTACCCCCCCCCCAAAAAAAAAACTTTTCACTTATTTTCATTCCAAATTTTCTTAGTTTCACACAAATGCAAACGCTGTCGAAAACCCCCCTCCCCCTACGTAACGTTTTGTAACCTCCCTCCCCCCCTATGACCCTTACGTAATTTGTGCACGGCCCCTGTAGTCCCAGTGGAGGAGGGCGAGAAAATTGATATTTTTTTCTTAAAAATTATACTCTTTAGACCTATTTCTTTGCGTTCCAGAAATTACGTAATTTTTGAAAAACGTCGCCATTTTTATTTCGTGCTTTGTTTTTCTAACATTTTTGCGTTCGGCTAATTTAATTGAAAAATTTTTGCCTGCGGCGACCTTTATCTTCTTACTCGAAACCAAGATCCCCCGTTTTAGGAAAACTGATCCCGTCTCTCTTTCTATGACCATGGGGGAAATAATTTTTTTCTACGGTATGACGAAAATTTCGAGAAAGTTGAAGAAAAAAATAAAAAAAGTGGCAGAGCTCAAGTTTTTCGTAAAAAAGACGTTTTTTGTAAAGAAACAGAGCAAAATAAATCTTTTCACCCCTTTTTGGGTGTTACAAATATTGGCAGCCCCCTATTTTTCGCTTTTACCCTCCCGCTAGTTTTGAAGAATTGGTTCGCTACATGTTTCGAGATCATGTCATAAAACCCCTCGAAAATATCAAAGATAGTGTAGGGCCAGCTTTATTTAAAATCAATAATATCGCAAGCAAAGAGCTCTGCAGGAAAAACAGCGCCGTTTATTGATTTCTTTGGCTGCTAGTGCTAGCTGCATGGTTTGGCCGTTTCCGGATAGATGTCACTAATAGAACATAATGGAAAGAAATTTAATTAAAAGCGAAGATATTTATTTCTAATGTTAACAACCTCACGAGTTTATCGCTCAGTATCGTAAATAATGGACCCTGCCGCCTCCTTTAAGCAAGAAAAAGCTGTGGTTTGGACCTGAAAACATCTAATTTTTAATTAGATTAGATGTGTGGCCGCCATCTAGCGGAATTTGCAGACATCTTGTCAACGGTTATTATTGCAACTATGATTTATGCTCACAATGAAAGAGTGGCGACAATTTTTTCTCATGAAAGCAGTCCGGAGATAATAACAAACTGGCACCATTGCTCAATATACCTGTTTCTTTTGTGCGCGCAGAACTTTCTATGCCATTTCTGTTTGATTTATTGAAATCCTATCCCTAAGGAAAATCTTAGGAACCCTGTATATTGTAGCTGATAAATGCGATTTCCGAACAGATCAAACAAAACTGTTTTACGGTCCACGTAAGGCCAATACTTAGTTCGTTTTAGTTTTATCGGGAGTTTTTGCGATTTGCGATTCACAGTCGACGTCGGCAACTCCATATATACAGGGTTCGTCCGTGCCGAAATGCATGTGTTTAAGCACTTTAGTTTATTTTATTTGAAGACGCGGGCGTAAAGGAAATCGTAGACGTACTTTTTCTCAATTAATTATTTAAACTTAGAAGATCTTACGATTATTTTTATTTATTTGGTACTTAAATTATGGAACTAAAATTCCACAAAATATTTTTTATGTAAGACCTGAAGAGCAGGCCTCATTTCGCGACTATGGACACCTTAGGAGGGGCGGGGAGCCCCGTTTCCTCGGAAATTTTTGTAAAATAAAGGAGTCTACAAGAGTTATAATTTAAAAAAAACACCAACACAAATAACAAGACGAGAACACGGTTACAAAAATTGTTCCAAGTAGAAAGAGTAGAGGGTTGCAGATTGAAAGACTGCGCTACTTACGTTGTTTTAATTTTTTTTATTCTTTTAAAAAAGTATAATTTTGTTTTAAATTTATTTCAACAAGATATTTCGTGAGAACGGGAGACTGCTACGAGAAGTTGTTTCGTAGAGTCGAGACTTTAGCGTAATTGGTTATGGAAGGTCAGACTCAGACTTTTCGCAGCTTTTTTGAAACAGTAACGTCAATCGCTGGTAAAAGTTTGTGAATAAACGGGCATTTTAATTAATTTAGCAGATTCTAAAATAACAAAATACTCATAATCACTGTTTTACGTCCTTTGAAACCAACATTTATTGTTAATTAAAGTAACAATCGTGGCATATTGGACAAAGCGTTTTTGTTTCTCACTTCATTACGACCAGGCCTCCAATGTCTAATGGAGAATCCAGATACCTATAGACCTGTTTTATCCTTATTAGGAATCATCAGGGAGTCATAGGATTGTACCTGGTCATAATGAAGTGAGAGACAAAAACGCTTTGTCCGATATGCTACGAGTGTTACTTTAATTTTTATTTGCAGACACGAGATTCACTTTGTTATTTATCCTTAAATTTGACGGGATCTTACTTTAGGGAAACTTTTAGTTAATTGTAGATGACATCGGCAACGGCGTATCGGTTTCTTAAGTTTATTATCTCTTTCGCTCTCATTTACTAGACATTGCGCTCGATTTTCAGCACCCTAGAAAAGAAATGCCAAACACTGTATAATTTACAAAATGCATCCAATTGATGATTTACAAAGCATTTTAATTTTTATTACCTACTTAATTAGATATTGCCTACGAAAGATTAGAAGGGCCACTTCAAACTTTTTTTCGTTTTCCACAGAAATACGCGGAATTCCGTAAAATTTTACGGAATGTCGTCAAATATTCGGAATATCGCAAAATCCGGAATTGCTAAAAGACAGTACATTCTGCGTTTAAATATTAGGGAGATTTTGGTAAGGTTTTTTTGTCAGACTGTTTTTCTTACCTTTATTCTGGGCAGGCGCAGTAGCGCTCTGTCAGCCTGCTACCTTTGTTAAAGGTAGCCACTGGCGCTAATTAGCGTCAAATAGCGACTACCTTTACCGTTAAAAAGACAACCAACCAAACTTGATGTGATTCTGTGATGGAAGATTATTAGATTATAAAAGTTTTTTTTGTTTTACAAAAATTTAGTGAATTTGAATTTTCTCTTTTGTTAACCGTGTTGTTTTCTTCTATTACTTTACCAAAGATATCTTGCAAAATCATTTGCCTGACTAAATTTATGTTGGGGTGTCTAAATATTTTCCTCCTTGATATAGTTACAAAAGCAAATAAAAAAAGAAAAAAAAAACAATAAAAAAGTAAGCTTATGTTTACCGCCAAACGATTGTCTACGTTCAAAAGCTCTATTTTTGTCCTCTTGAAGTTACGTTCATTTACGGTTACGGAAATTTGCCAAAATCTCCCTATTGACTTTAAGTGTCCATGATCCTAACTCAAGCGTAAGGTATCATTTTCGCCCTTGGCTGCTTGCCCAAATTCCACCTCGCGTCGTTCATTTTTCTTTTATTAGTTAGTTCAAGTTCGAAACCAGTGCAATGTTGTGAAATGCGTTATTCAAGGACGTTGCATGCAACCATCATAATTACACAATTTCTTACGTAAAGTTTTCAAAGGCTCTTTAACAAATTAATTTACCTTGTTAGGTGTACTGACATTGAAGTGTCAAACAAGGTTTTAACTATTTGAAAGTTTGAGACAATGATGTGTTTTAAATTAACTCTGTGTTTCAGACTTCCATTTTCTATATTTTATTAAGGCTGTAACAAAGATTAAATACTATTAATATAAAAAATTTTAAGATAGGCCACTCCCAGAATACAGCTGACGCAATAGTTCGTGCACCGGTCGTCTGCGGCGCCAGTTGCGCCTCGCTGTGCGTTAAGTATTTTGGCGGGAAATTTAAAAGCAGGCTGTTAGAGGTTTCTTATATATTTTTTTAATTAAAAAAAAAAAATAAGTTGAAGTTTTAAAGACAGCAAGAAATGCTGTCTTTAAAACAGTTCGAACGTTATTTTGTAAATAAAAGACAAATATGTTTTTAATATTTTATTAGTTGTTATAGTTATCTACAGTATAATAATAAAGGATAATAACAAATACTAATCACAAAAAATTTTAAAGCACTATTTTCTTAAGTGTTTTTTCTTTTACCAACACTGCACAGGGTAATCGGCTATAACTGTTCCCTGGGATTATTTTATTCATTATTTATCAAACAAAAGCTGGGCAAAAGGGCAATTTATAAAGACCTAAAAAGGGTCTTCCATAAGCCAAAAATAACTTGCTGGCATACATATAACATTTGAACTGATTAATTTTAATTGATAATTTTTAGGTTTTTATAAATTGCCTGTTTACTTAGTTTTTGTGTGATCCCTCTGCGGCTATGTCGTGTTAGAAATATCCTTATGCAAAGATTGTGCTTCTTGCACAACTTCCTTTTGATCCATAACCAACTCTTCGTGTGCCACAACCACCTCTTCATGCGCCACAACCAACTCTTCATGTGCCACAACCATATCTTCTTGTGTCACAACCACCTCATCTTCATGTGCCACAACCACCTCTTCATGTGCCACAACCACCTCTTCATGCCACAACCATATCTTCTTGTGTCACAACCACCTCTTTATGCGCACCAACTGTCTTTTCCACTAAGTCCTTGCCAACAACTTGTGGATCAGCCACTCCGAGATGCAGAGTTGGGATTGCATCCACTCTTTTTCTGTCCTAGCCAAGACTGCCGCCCAATAGCAAGAAGCCATTCATGAGTACCCTAAAAAAGAAACAAAACTATTAACTTATATACAAAATTATTTTTAAAATTTATGGAATTGTACACCCAATCCTGCCTTCCAAAAACAAGAACATCTACACATTTTTTGATTTAGGTAAAACCTAGGATAAATCTCATATTGTGTACAAAGTAATATTCTTAAAGTAACGAATAAACTATATTATTGATTTTCGAATTTAAAAAAAATGGAATAATTTAATAAAACATTTAAAATAAATATTGAAATAAAAAATAGGGCAAATTGTGAAACCTTATGTTTGGACATATTTTTGAATAAAAAGTAAGAATTAATATTTGCTAGATAACATACCTATGTTACCACACATATCAAACACAACCTTTATCTTATTTGATATGTTATGTGCTAAAAAACTTAATAATTTTAAGGTTTAGTTTTTTTATAATACATAGTTCTGCTTCAGGAAAGTGCAGCAGTTCTGTAAAGCAAGAAGTAAGATGACTGATAAGATTGTACTTAAATATCATATCATCTTAAAAATTATTTTAGAAATTGATTTTGAATGTTATTTTAAAAATGTATGAATTATTCTCTTTTTAAAAAATGTGCGACTGGATTCGACCTATTGATTGAATGTGTGACTTTTATTACACTTAAGTTATTTACTTATTATAAGCATGGCTTTGTGGATGTATACCAAGTATTCAGACTACTTTTGATTTGATTTGATTTACAAGAAAAAATAAATTATCATAGAAATATGCTGTTGTTTATGGTAGACAGTAAGAATTCAATAATTTATATTTCATAATTCTTACTTTACAGAACATGACTGGAACGTGAAGGCAGATTCAGAGTTTAAAAAAAGTAAAATGTAAATGAAAGTATTGCTGATACACGAAAGAAGCACTAACTGTATGTTAGTTTATACAGCCAAATAAAAATAGGGGAAAAAAAATAACTTTGAACCAATCAGCACACAGCTTCTGCACATGCAAACAAAAGTGAATTGAATTAATTCAACTAGACCCCATTATACTGTTTTCTTAAATATCTGCCAAAAGCAAACCAAGAAATGTGAGTGTGAGTGAGGTTATGTGCATCAATGCAGCAAGCAAAAATCCATTTTTAGATAAAAATAAAGTTGCTTATCTTTTTATTTCAATTTCTTACTTTTATTTCTGTTCTATAAACGCCTACACCTATTTCCCATAAGCTCATCTTTTATTTTTATTTGCGTCTATAAACCCAGCTTTAGGTACAGGGTCTCTAGGTTAGGTTAAGCAACTTGGGGAAATAACTTTGAAAGCCCACATCCTACAGTTTTTTACATGCAAGAATAGCTTATTGCTGAACAAATCATAATAAAGGTTTAAAATACGGGACACTTACTTGAGCATTCGTCGGAAATCTATGAAAGGGTCTTGAATTAACCTCACAACTAGGCACACAACAACGCATTTTTGCAACTTTCAAAAATCACTTCGTCAATAATGTTCTAACACCCTTGAAAGATTTATAAAAGTCTTTTCTCGAAGAACTGGATTGTTGAAACAAAAAAAATCAAGAATAATTTGCACAAAACTTCAATGACGCGCAAAGAAAACGAAAGCGGGAAAAATCTCGAAAAAAAAAACAACTTTTTTGACAGATAAAATGACCACTAGCGCTACCCACGAGCGGTGCAGGAACTACGAGTGCCCAGGCCGTGGGCTGTAAACATTCTGCTGCAGATCCTTCTTAATGTTCCTTATTTCGATTTCCAAGTCATGAGAATTGTTACAAATTTGAAACAGGCAGATGCATTCCTTACAATTCCATACATTAAAGGAGTATCAGAGAAAATTCGGAGCTTTTAAATCTAATAATACAATTCGAAGCCTTCTTAGTAAAACAAACCAAGTTCCTTGTGAGTGTGGTGAATCATACATACGCCAAACAAAAAAGACCACTATCTGTTAGGCTTAAGGAACATCAGACGAATCCCAAAGAGGTGAAACAACGAAATCAGGAATTGCCGAACATGCATGGTAAAAACAACACCGAATGAAGTGGACAGTAGCGAAGGTTTTTCACAAGGAGTCACACTGGAAGAAATGAAAATTCCTTGAAGCTGCCTTTATTGGGCGGAATCAGGGTATTTTCAGTAAACCAAGTGTTGAAATTGCCAATATTTGAAAGCCCCTCCTTGGGCGGAGCCATAGTATATAAGTACGTAGGAATAGATTGTGGTTTGCATCTGAAGACGATCAGAGATTGTACTGATTGGAACATCCTGTAGAAATAAAATATAGGCAATGGAAGTGAAGAGTGTTGTTTTTAACCCCGACTAAAAAAAGGGGTTCCGATTTCGATGTGGTTTATGGAAAAAAGTGTTTTTATACTGTTTTATTCCAACCTTAAGCTTTATTCACACACCGCTTGTTTACTTCATGTGATAAAACTGATTAAAATGGCAAATTTTTACGGAATTTTGATAATTAAAAGATTAATTTAATGCTAGTTATAGGTAAAACTAAAATATAGGGTAGGCCAATAAATTTGTCTTTTTTTGCTGTTTTTATAAACACAAGATAAAACTTTAATGAAGCGACTCATTGACATATGTTTAAAAACAGAAAAATTTCACCCTCCCTGCGAAAAATTTGTGTGCGACCATCGACTTGATTTTTATCAAGGAAGCAAAAGCCCTATACTTTCTTCACCCGAGGTATTAATTATCTAAATTGGTTATGAAATAAAAAAGTTATACAAAATTTAAATCAGGAGTATTTAGACCAAAAATTGTAATGTCTGTACGAAGGTGAACTGTTTAAGGCTAGCATAACTTTCGACATTATCGTCCGATTTTTAAAATTTTAGGCTTCTTGATAAGGCAAGACATAAGTTCTTGCTAATCTGTCTCAAAACTTGATATACGTCAAAATTCCAAGATGGTGGAGATCTTTAAAAAATAGACAAATTTCTCGCCCCTGCGAAAAATTTGTGTGCATCCCTGGCTTGATTTTTGTCAATGAGGGAAAAGCCCCATACTTTCATTACCTACCGAGGTATTAATTATCTAAATTGGTTATGAGATAAAAAAGTTATAAGCATTTTAAATCAGGAATATTAGAACCAAAAATTCTACAGACCTTCCTACAGACATTACAATTTTTGTTCTAAATACTCCTGATTTAAAATTTTTATAACTTTTTTATCTTATAACCAATTTAGATAATTAATACTTGGTAGGCGAAGAAAGTATGGGGCTTTTGCCTCATTAATAAAAATTAAGTCCAGGGTCGCACATACATTTTTCGCAGGGAGGGTGGTGAAATTTATCAATTTTTTAAAGGTCTCCGCTATCTTGGATTTTTGACATACCTCAAATTTTGAGTCGCCTCAGTAAAGTTTCATATTTTCTTTATAAAAAGTTAAAGCGCTTTCAAATAGTGACAAATTTTTTGGCCCACCCTATATATTAAAAGAGCAGTGGTAAATTTCAAACTTCAATGGTTAACTTAATCAAGAAATAGTAGCTAAAAGCAATGTCGACAAATATTTGCCTAGATTCACTAATCGCCTTCCAAGTAATTTTTAATTTTTTGTTTATTACACAGTGCTGCGTTGGTCGTAATTAGTCAATTAAAAAATGAGTGCAAGCTCAGATGCTCTCTAATTCAATTTCGTAAGCTGACGGTAATGAACTGTAGCAGCAACGGAACATAATTAGTTGGAATAAGTTGGAGCAAGGTTGGTTTAAAACGGGCGCAAGTAAATTCGAAAGGAAAAAACTGGGAGGACAAGAAGACAACAATAAGTTCAAAAAGAATATATTGTAGCCTACTTTCTTATGATGTCGGATTTTGTAGGTACATTTGCAAACGGCAGCTCTAGTGTTTTTTTCGGAAAGCTGGGATGTAGGTTCTTTTGAACATTTTTGTAAGTTGTCTTTTTCTAAACTGAATGGACGCCACTCGTTTTTTTTTTATTTCAACTATATGTGGTTTGTTTTATAAAAAAAACGAGAAAAAAACAAAACTTAATTTATGTTGTTGAGTATTGAAAACAAGTTTATTGAAAACATGGAGGTAAGAGTACAAAAATAAAACATCTTCTTTTTTTTTTAACAAATGGAAAACTGTTGTTTTATTTCATGAAAAATAAACCTTTGAACATTGAATTAAAAAGAAAGACTCACTAATTCTTTGTGTTTGTAGTTTTAAAGAAAATTTGAACACCCAAAAATAAATGCCAAATTAGCAAAGATTTCTCGTGTAACTATAAACAAACTGCCATGAAGAGAGACACCTGGATTATGGCCATAAATCAGGGTTAGGGTAAAAAAAAAAATATATGTCATTTATATCCTTGCCAAAAGGTTACATGTTCTAGTTTAATAATTTGTGGGTTTATGTTTAATTTTATGTTGAAGGAAAGTTTTTAGTTTACTAATTTTATGGGTTTATGTTTAATTTAATTCAATTGAAGAAAGTTTTAATTACTTAATTAAAATTTACCATGAGTTTTGACGGCAGGAGACTTCCTTGGAGACATGTTACTTTGGGGTCATATTATGACAAAAAAAAATGATTTGGAAAGATCTTGCCTGGCATTGAAAATCCATGCTGTCTGTAGGGTAGCCAGAAAAGCCTTTAGTGGAGACTTGAAGTTATCTACAGGCTGATGCTTGGTAGAACTCCTGGAGCAGGCAGGCAGGGACTTTTAATAAACTGCAGCCAGAGGCTTGAAAATCAGAGGCGTGATGTAGCCGGAAGACCCTATGTACAAAAAGTTCATTAGCATTTTTTGTCCATGTATAAAGAAATTTTGATAGTTTTCTTACCTCTTAGAGGGAAAATTCCCTTCACTTTTGATCACCCATACAGATCCATTATAAATGGGAAATTGGGAAATACGTGTCCACGATGTTTCAGGTGGACCGGAAAAGTGAAAAAGAATATGACAGTCCCAACCCGGAAGCCAGCTGATTTTTAAAGGAGAAAATTGGAAAAAATTGTGGACAGGTACCTCCTGGAGGAAATAATGGCTAACAGACCATTCTATAGGGACCAGCACACGCACAGGGAGAGCAGATCTACGGACAGTAGTTCAAAAGGCAGAAAAGGCACATCAGCACAAAGAATATGTACTAATGGTGTTCTTCGATGTGGAAGGAGCCTTCGACAAGGCAAGAATGCGGATTATAGCATCTGCCCTTCAGTAAAGAGAAGCGGAAGCAAGTCTGTCTGAATGGGTCAAATCCGCGTTTATAAAGAGGGAAGGCAGGAGGGACATATACATATGCTTCAACAGCCATGCTGCCCTCAAGGCTATAAGTGCACCCAAAATAGTCAGTAGTCTGGTGGAGGAGTGCGCTGAAGTACTGCAAACACTGGCTCAAGACAAGAGGGTAGCACTGATGTGGGTCGAAGAGGACGAACTTGCCAGATTAAGGGCCGAAACCCAATATCGGAACCTCTTCTGGAAATAACTCGGAAACCGGTACAGAGTGACCTCAACGAATGGGCGAACAATGAACTGGAGACGTCCTGGAGGCAAGAGTCAAAGTGCAGACAGTTCAAGCTATTCGTAGATGGTCCGAAGGTAGCTAGAACTAAATGACTCTTAGGTAAGATCCGAAAGGACATTGGACTAGTGACAGGGATGCTGACTGGGCACAATCGGCTGAACCAACATCTGACACAAATAAGAGTGGCAGGAGATCCCGTGTGTCCCGCTTGCGGGCTCGAAGAGGAATCGGCGCAGCACTTGATAGCAGAGTGCAATGCATATGCCAGATCAAGGCAGCTGAAGTGGGGATCCCCCACGATAAAAGAAGAAGAGCTGCACTTGCTCAAATGGGCCGATATACTGAACTTTTTAAAGAAGACAGGGAGGTGCGGAGAGAGAGTTGCAGCGGAAGTAGGGACATAGGGGTAAAGAACGGGGTATGGCAGAAGGGCCCATGAAGAGGCCTAATTGCCAGGCCCCCGGGCCGACCCTATACTACTACATATCCCTTTACCTGTAGACAATTCGACATAAATCTGTACAGTCGTGCCCGGCTGGAATTAGACCCCCGATCATAAAGTTACACAGCGGTTAACCGAATCTAATTAGAGTTTCGTACAGTTTCAGACAGATTATTCCCCGACCGCTCTCTGAATCTATAGTCTGTTGTCTGTAAAAATCGATGTTTTTGACAGCTTAATTAGTTATCGAAGGAGGTTTATTGTCTTCGGGGAAAAATCTTTAGCGTAGACATTTTTTTGTGGATACGGACATAAATGTCTATACTATACCGGGCTGTGGTAAAGATAAAACTTAAACGAACTACCTGAAACACCATCGAAAACTGCGTACATTTTCACGTCGAATTGAATACGTTTCTAATACGATTTACTTTTCTGTTTTCATGAAGCGATTTGAACGAGTTTTGAACACGAATTGAACTTTTGACATTTTCCCGATGTATTTTGAGGTTAGTTTTTTGCTTTTTTGCAAATAAGTTTCCAGCACAAGAATATAAATAAATAAATACATACAAATATACCTACTTTTTTCAGGAGTATTGAAGATGCTAACAGCTTATTATTTGTGTCATCAGTGAGAGCCTCGTCTGAGCTAGGGCATTCACGCTCTTTTTGGGCAAGGACACAACCCCCTTAAATGAAGTAGGCCTTTTACATAAGAATTAAACTAATTTAAATCAAAAATAAAGAATTTCTTATATTTTTGTAATCTGCATTGCACCAATAACCTTTTTTAACTAGTTTATAAACAAAATTTACGACATACGCTGTATGTCTGAGACATTCAGTAGACGTCCGTGTTGGATCAATCTTTGATTACGTGCGCAAAAACAGTTACTTCCGCCTGTACCCCGCAACTGCCCCTACCTAATTTTTGGAGCTCTCTAACACCGGTTTCCCAACAGATGTTTTAAAGATCGCGATTATTCGGTCTCTTCGAAGCATCGAATTTGGAACACCCTGTATCGGACTGTGCATTTTATTGCATTTTCATTGTTTACCACCCCAACTAATGATTCCCGGTTGACGTGACCGAAAGTTTATCTTTATCGAAAATAATGTCACGGACACAAAGTTTTAAACATGACCAATCACAAATTAGCAGTCTAAAATTCTAAACTCTCTGAAAAAGAAAGCTCGGTAGACCAGGCTAAGAGCATTTTAGGTTAAACATTTTTAAAACTCCCTGTTAACGTATTGTCACGGATTAGACTGATAGAGAGATTTTTGTGTCTGTATTTGAATTTATGTTTAATTACTCTAGCTATGTTTAATTACTCTAGCTATGTTTAATTAGTAGTTATTGTTGGAAAATATGCAATAAAACAAATATGGTTGGAAAATTTGAGCAGATTTGAAGGTAGTAGCTGTTTTACTTAGCATGCAGTTGGGGTATACAAAGTACTGTTGTTTTCTATGCGAATGGGATAGACGAGCTAAAAAAAATTATTACAAAAGAACACAAAGACACTCTTTTGTACCGGGACTGAAATATAATACGAACAATCCTTTAGCTCCTTTAAATAAAATATTACTTTCGCCGTTACATATCAAACCTAGCTTATTTAAAAACTTCGTTAAAGATATGAAAAAAGTTCTTTCTGTCTTCACATAAAACAAAAATTTTTCTATTCAAAATAAGCGAAGCCAAAATTAAATAGGGATTTTTTTGGGACTCCAAATAAGCTAGCTTCTCGTGGATTCGGAATTTGACGCTGTGCTTAAGGGAAAAGAAAAAGAAGCATAAAAATCCTTTAGGTGACCAAATTCTTAGGATATAAAAGAGCAGAAAATTATCTAGACATTGTAACAAAGTTATGATTGTTTTCTTCAAACCAAAACTACACTTTTTTGTACTCGAAGCGCGTTTCGCTAACAACGTTAGCATCATCAGGAGACGATAAACAATAAACTAAATTAACCTACACTCTATCTTATATACTATCTTTTAGTGGGCGGAGATAAGACTAATAACTTGCAATTGGTCACGCTTTATAGTCCTATCTCCCCTAAACTAAAGAATAGAGTGTACTAAACGGAATGGGGCCTCTATATTTATTTAAACTATTTCTGGATTTAATGATTTCCATACTTTCATATGCATACAAAAGTCTTTTTTTTGGTACATTTTTTAAAAGTTTTAGGTTTTCTAATGTGAATCTATGTTTGTTTTCAAAAGCATGCTCGGCCACACTTGACTTTTCTGTTCTTCCGTATTTTAAGTGTGCTAAGTGTTCTTTGAATAGAGCATCTCGTTTGGTCTACATATATTTTGTCACAATCCATGCAACTAATTTCGTAAATTCCACTTTATTCTAGAACTGTAGTTTTATCCTTGGGAGTTCCTAGTAAACTTCTTATTGTGTTTCCGGATTGATATACTAATTTAGGACCGGTGTTATTAAATACTTTTTGTAATCCTTTAATATAATTAGGATTATAAGGAATTGATACAAATTTAGAGTCGGAGGTATCTTTTTGTTTGAAAAAGGTGGAATTCCGAAAGGTCTTTTGAAAATAATGTCTATTTATCAGGTTATTTATTAAGCCTTCGTCGTATCCATTTTCGCCAGCTATATTCCAAATCCAATTCTTTTCTGCTTCAAATCTTTCTTTGTTTAAGGGAAAATTTACTAATCTATATGTTAAAAAGTGCAAACTTGCAAGCTTATGTTGTAAGCAATGAAAAGAGTCATTTGGAATATACCTGTTGGTGGCTGTTCCTTATCTGTATAGGTCAAATTCTAATTTATTTTTATTTCTTATAACTAACGTGTCTAGAAATGGCAGTGTACCGTTGTTCTCTGTTTC
This sequence comes from Oxystoma pomonae, assembly GCA_963921995.1. Lineage (NCBI taxonomy): Eukaryota > Metazoa > Arthropoda > Insecta > Coleoptera > Brentidae > Oxystoma > Oxystoma pomonae. Next base: position 131,811,919 of record OY998164.1, on the reverse strand, counting down.
ATAAGTAAATTTAATTGTGGGAAATTTTTTATTTATTTTTTCCATAAATTTTTCAACACTAGTTACTTTAGTGTTGAATACTGCAAACACATCGTCTACATACCTGAACCATTCAAATAAAGGATAAAGTGAAATTGGGCTACAATAAGAGGTGCAAAAGGTTCCTATTATCTCATAGTTATTCAGTGGCGTATCCAGAGAGGGAGGTTTCGGAGTTAAACCCCCTCCCCCAGGAGGTCCAACCCAATCTATAATAAATTAATCATGATCAAGGGTCCCAGGGAGATCTATAGCTGACTCTTTACTCCGGTTTGTGACGTGTGTTTGGTGTGATGTGAAGTTACAATTTTAGTTTAATTCCAAGGAATTTTGATCACCAGCATTCAAAACGTGTACAAAATTTTCATCTGCGGCGAATTTATGATTTGGCAACAAATCTATATACCACCCCAACGTACCCTTTCTTGGCATATAACCCAATCTACTTCTTCAAAAATATTTTACAAAGAACCTAGGAGATCAAAATTTTTAAATAGGTTTTTGTTTGTTTTGGCAAAAATTTCGCATGCGGCGCTATACCAATATTAAGTATTGTTATAATTTTGTTTAACTTTTAGAAATTTGTCAACAACATATAAAAAACAGCATTTTAATGTAATTTTTTTCAAAATTTAAGGGTTAATTTTGAAAAAATCTGCATACGGGACCAGATGAGACGTCTAAAAACAAGTATTTCTGTTTCATATACACTAATTCAACACCTATTCAACCGCCCCTCTCCCCTTCCGTCATTTTAAGGCGCATTTACACAGACAAACTTTCCTTTGATGTGGAAATGCCGACAAACATTTACACGAGCCTCTTGAGCAATATGCTCAAAGAAATGTTCGAGCAAAATCTCGTACAAAAAGACACACGTAAATTTTGGAGAGAATCTCCTCATAAGCAACTTCGATTGATCTGATTTTTATAGGGCATATGCCAGTATACTTGTAACTTTTTTGGGGTTGTAAAAAAAACGAGAATAAAAAAAATAATAATTGGCACTTATTTATTGCTGTTGCCTGTAAAATGTAATGATAAAAATTTAAGTTTAAAAGAATATCCCTTTATTTTACTTTCTAGTTTAGTCTTTTACAATAATAATTAAGTCAAATTGAAAAACCTATATACATTTTATTAAATCTCAAATATATGAACAAAAGCACGTTCGGTTTAAATAATACCCGTTTATTACCCACTTTTACAACCCTACGAACCCGACCCTTGTCTAAAAAATATAATTTTGCAGTAATTTAGTAGACTGTGTCGCCGATCTATCATCCCGAGTTTTGGATTTCACAAGTAGTAGGCCGGCCACTCTTTTGAATCGCAATGTTGCCCTTTGCATATTGTTGGTTTAGTGTCAGTAATCGACCTTGATTATTACATTAAATTGACAATAAATATCTATATCTTCAGCATTTTGCTTTTTTAAGCAACTCTTGGGAATAATAAAAGCTAAAGGTAAAGGAAAGCTACAAAAATCCCCCTCCCGACCACTCCTCATAGTCGTGAGGCGCGGATTACCGCTTAAAAGTGCAATTTTTGAGTTTTTTGCCGATATTTGAAAAACTCAAAATTTTTTTGGAAAGGAATAATTTTCCTGGATTTTTTTTTGACTTTAGGAAAAAAACCCTTGGAAATAAAAAAAAACTAATAAAGAAAATCCCAAAAGATCCACGGGCAAAAAATCCGGGAAAAACCCTAAGAAAAAAATATTATAAGTACGACTATGAGGACTGGTGGGGAGGGAGATTTTTTTTAAACATATTTTTGTAACTTTACCTTTAGCTTTTATTGTTGTTTTTTAATTCCTCACACCAGATTTACCTAGTTAGTTTAAGGTCCCAAGGGTTGCTTAAAAAAGCAAAAGGTTCATGAAAATGCTGAAGATAGATATTTACTGTCAATTTAATGTAATAATCAAGGTCGATTACTGACACTGAACAAACAATATGCAAAGGAGCAACATTCCGATTCAGAAGTCCAGTCTATTACTGCTAAATTATATTTTTTTAGGCAATGGTCCGGATGGTAGGATTGTAAAAGTGGGTAATAAACGGGTATTATTTAGACCGACCGTGCTTTTGTTCATATATTTGAGATTTAATAAAATGTATATAGGTTTTTTAATTTGACTTAATTGTTATTGTATTGTGTTTTAAACTAGGAAGTAAAATAAACAGATATTCTTTTAAACGTAAATTTTTATCATTACATTTTACAGGCAACAGCAATAAATAAGTGCCATTATTATTTTTTTATTCTACATCAAATTGTTTTTCCGTCGGAAAGCACTTAATTAAAAATACCTTGTTTTAAAACTTAGTCTTTCTATTTTCAGTTAAGTCCAATGAATTCCCATAAAACTATAAAATTTAAATTTGTAAGAAATTTCTATACTAACATTTCTCCAAACAAATTTTACTTAACATTCTCTCCAAAATTTACGTGTATTTTTTTGTACGAGATTTTGCTCGAACATTTCTTTGAGCATTTTGCTCAAGAGGCTCGTGTAAATGTTTGTCGGCATTTCCACATCAAAGGAAAGTTTGTCTGTGTAAATGCGCCTTTAGAGTAGTTAGTAGGTAGTTGATTTTTATTAACTGAGTTATTAACCTTATAACCCCCCTCCTTCTTTCGTATTCGAATTGTTAAAAAGTTGCTTCTACAGAGTTTAATTTTCAGAGGTGTAAACTTTAACGTTCCCCAAATTATCGAAAAGATTGAAAAGTCACGATAATAAAAAAATACAAAATAAAATTGCCAACTTTTACAGCTCGACGGGCTATATTTTTAAAAGGGTTGGAATGTACTTTTGTTTTATATTTTTCTTGGATGAAAATTATGGAAAAGTTTTTGCACGCGAAACTGAAGTTAAAATGAAAAGAAAATATTATTCTTCTGACAAAATAACTTCGTAGAAGACAGTTGAGTTTAAAGAGTTCATTGTAACTATTATTACGGTTTTTAACAAACTTCAAAAATATCGAGATTAAAATTTCGACGCGTAGGTAGTTTTTGGTCGTGCCCAAAATGCTCAACTACCCTGCCAAAAACCTCATAAAAGATCATAGCAAATAACAGATAAAACATCATAAGTTTTTATAATCTACAGACCGCTTCAAGCTACTGCGAACATAGGGCGGAAGAAGTCTAATTTGCCAGTGTACGTACATACAGAGACACCGCACGCCTATCAGTGAAGCAACTAATACTCAGGCTTGCGATCACCACTTGCATGACTTTCCTTTGGTATTTAGTACGCCTCTAACCACGGTGCTGTGTGGAGCGTAGTCAATGAAACCGGAATTTGGTCAATAAATACGCAAATTTTTATAACGTAATTTTCTTATTTTTTGTCACTGATAAATAAGAGCGTTTTATTGTCAACTGCTCAGATTTATCAGTGACGACGTGTTACAATGAAAATAATAAGGAGAAACAAAATAAAAGCAAGTTCTCAAAATAAAATAATACATTCTAAAAACCAAAAAGATTCTCCCAGTCAAAAAAAAATTAAAGCAAATGTTCGAAAAGTCCTCCTTGCTCGGCTAGACAATATCCGAGTCTACTATAAAAACCCCTTCTAACGTTTCCAAGCATGTTAGGGGTGATAATTTGAAAAGCTTCTTCAAAAACAGATAGAAGTCATTAGGAGCAAGATCGGGAGATCGAGCTGGCCATAAAATAGTTCCCCGTGTACTTATAACCCGATTAGGAAATACATTATCAAGATATTCCCTAACAAGGCCAACATTGTGAGCGGAACAACCATCTTGTTGAAACCATGTTTCACCAAATCTTACACCTAACAACTGCCTAGCAGTTGGAATAATGTGCTGCTGCAGTAGATCCAAGTATCTAGGACCATTCAAATTGCAATTGCCGTTAATAAAAAATGACCCAATTACGTGTTCCCCTACTATACCCCCCCAAACATTTAGTTTTTGGGGATACTGTGTTCTTACGTCAAAATACAAATGCAAATTTTCCCTCGACCAATATCGAACGTGTGTTGGGTTATGACGATTTGACCATTTGACTATCTGCACTTTTTCGGCAACTTCGTAGACATCCATTTTTAGTTTTACCCATCTGTTTCTCGAGCAAGGCAGAAATAAAACAAAATAATAAAAACAAAATGAATTTCCAAAAGATAACACTGCAGCGTGCTTCGAATCCACCTCGGTCGTACGGCACGGAGAGTAAATTGGACTTGATTCCCCCTATGTTCGTAGTAGTTTGAAGCGGTCTGTATGCTCATATAGACTTATGATATTTTATAATTGTTGACTAGTGAAAGTGAAACACAAATCCCTCCTATGCGGGATTCATCATATTTTATCAGCCAGTTGACTTATAAAAGTTTACATTATTGTATGATTAGATATACCTGTAACATTCGAAAATAAAAAATTACAGCTGAACTTTAGCAGTTGTAGTAGTAGTAATAGTAGTAGAAGTAATGTAAGAGATTATTATACAGTAAAACTAAACTATAACCCAACCTAAACTACAAAAAAATATAATATAATAAACACTCCTTGGGCTTGCACAATATCTACATATCTAATAGAAAATTGTTCTCGTATAAGTACTTATTTATTGCCAGAAGCTGTGGGAGAGATGTTACTTTAATAAATTTCTATGAGATTTCATAAGCCAAAAACTATTTTTTTACAAGCTTTTATTTAACTTGGAATGTATCTATCTATGTAACGAGCAAGATATGTTTGTTCGGGTGGCATCTTGCAACTTAATTTTGACCAACTTCCCGACATCCGATCGGCTTCAAATTTGGCATGCGTATATAGTTGCGGTGACAACATAAGAATATAGTGTGATGAAATTGACAGCTCCCCCCTACTCGAAGGGGTTGGAGGGGGGTACAGTTAAAGTACGCCTGATTCCGTTGAAATTAGGTATGTCGGTGCACTTGGGGATGGAGATAACGAATTTATAATCAGATTTTGAAAATTCAATATGGCGGATTCAAGATGGATAATTCTTGGTCATCTTTTGCTAACCAATTTTAACTTATACACATCCGATTGCTTTCAAATTTGGCATGCATTTATAGTTCCGGTGACAATACAATAATATGTCATTATTAGGTACCCCTCCCCCCTACAAGGGGAGTGGATGGGGGAAAACACCTTAGTTTTTTCAATCAAAATTGGTTTGCGGGGTCTTTTGGGGATAAGGAATACGAATTTTTGATCAGATTTTGAAAACTCAATATGGCGGATTTAAGATGGATGACTTTCGGTTATGTTTTGCTAACCAATTTTAACTGACTTATCCACACGCGATTGTGTTCAAATTTGGTATGCGTTTATAGTTCCGGTTAAAATACTAATATGGTATTCTCAGGTATCCGCCTGCCACTAACGAGGGAAGTGGAGGGGCAAAAAGGTGTTAGTTTGTTCGATTTCAATCCAAATTGACATACAGGGTTTTTTAAGGAGGGGGATTATGAATTTTTGATCAGATAGGATCATGAGTGAAAAAATATTTTTTTGTAGAAGTAAGTAAGTATTCTAAGTATAGCTTTTTTAATTAGTGGTGGTCGAAAAAGCTGATAAACGGGTGTATTTTTTATGAGAGTTAATGAGGTTTTTTTTTGGCAGGGTGGACACAGAAAAAAAGAATTGTTCTGTCAAATTCTATGAGTTGATCTGATCATAAAATATCCCAAAATGTCATGAAAAAACGTTTTTTTACAAACTCTTAAAACATTATAAAAAAACAAGAGTGTAATCATAGAACCCCACAAAATGTTATAAGTTGCTTTGACTATAAAATCTGTCGGAAAACTATAAAACATCGGTTTATTTAATCCCATAAAACATCATAAAATAAAAAGAATGTAATTATAGAAACCCGTAAAAGTTGATGTGTCGGTTTGATTATAAAATCTCTTAGAAAATCGTGCTTTTATAAAACCATAAAATATGTAAAAAAAATGTCTGCACTTACCAAACTTTATAAACCTTTATAAGCCTGACTGATTATAGGATTGGATAAAAAACACAATAGGAAACCACATAAATTCTTACCGAAATCAAAGACATACCTCATAAATTCTTACAAATTCTTATTATTCTAAAATTTTGCCTTATAAAAACTGATAAAATTCCGGTGTGTTTTTATGAGGTTTTATGCGGTTCTTTTGGCAGGGTACTAACGCTATTTGACACTTGACATTTGACCGTTACGCTGAAGTCACAATTGAAAATACAAGCGACTAAATACAAATTACAGTGATTCCTAACCTCACTTTTTTTTGCACCATTTTCGTTAATGAGATACAAATTACAAGATACAAAATACCAAATCTTTGGTATTTTGTATCTGCCTTTGAAAATATCCTTAGGTTATAGAGTAATACAACTGTTTCTTAGGTGAATCGTCGATGTGACCGAGCCTGTATTCAGTATTTTTACTTTAACAGCGTTGATTTAACGGCTTTGAAAGTCTATCACTATAGTATCTAGTAGCTTGTATCATAAAGTAAGGAACTAAACTTGTATTTTTAATTATGTCTTCAGCTTTATGGTTAAGCTCTGACGTAAAATGCCGCAAACGTACGGACGGTTAACGTAAGAATTTTGACAAATGAATAATGTGCATTTGTGTTTTGAGACGTCTTTTCGCGACCGATGTTTTCGAAAGCACATTTTGAAAACATACGTCACCGTTTCAACCGCGACGTCACCGTTTCGAACCATCGCCACTGATCGTCAAAATGACAATTATTGAATGACATTAATCAGCTGTGTTTGTGTGGCTTCTCGTTTTTTGGATCTGGAAGTTTTTTTCGTGATTTTTTGAAATAGATGTCCTAGATCCACAAGTGAGCCTTTTTTTACTTTGCAATTTTTATCGTAGATAGAGGTGTGTTTAGGGATACCAAAGATAGAAAATTGCCACCTATAAAGTGTAGCACTACAATATGACAACACTGTAAACATTAAAATTCTAAATGGCTTTATTTCAAAGTGTGTAGGTCCCACTTGAAAATTTTTTCTTGGTGTTTAAGCTAAATCTAGCCCCTTTAAACGAAAAATAACAAAATTGTCATATGTCAACTAAAAACGAATGAAGTATGTCATCCAAAAAACTTGAAGGACCATTTTTTCGTGATTTTTAGAACGACCCCTAGGGAACAACGATTTCAATAAATTTTGGTTTTATTCTTTAAATTATTTAAGCAATTATTATAAACAAAAAAAAATGAGGGTGCTACCTGAGTTCACTTTGACAAGTAATTGACGGCCATTTTAAACTCACCTTGTAAAAACATCATAAACGCCAGTATCTACTATATTGTAAACGCTAGACAATAAATCTTTTTTTGTTCGATTGGTATTTTCCTTCTACATAAAAAACTCTTATACGTTTAGTTTAAAAAATTACGTTTGGGCACTGAAATATATAAAAAAACACCCTTTTTTATGAAGAAAAAATAAAACAAATGACTCTTTTTTAAAACTAATTGGAATTAAAAATAAGTTTAATTGTTTTTGATAAGTCACGTAGTTTCCAAGATATGACCCAAAAATTACCAAATTTGCAGAAAGAATTCATTACATAAGTGCTGGACAATTGAACGGTATAATTTGTGCTGCGCCTTGGATATGATTAGTACAAGTATTATAGGTAATTTTAAGAATATCGAAAATACAGTGGCTTTAGCAGAGATTGTCTAGGGGGGGTTACGAATGTTTCTGGGTAGAACTTCCACAGACAAAAACGTGAGTATGAGATTTTTTAATCGGTAGAACGACTTGGCTAATAAAAAAATATTTACATTTGGTTTAGATGGATTTGAGAAAAAAAATCCAAGGTTGCCGTTTTGTAATGCATTACATACTTCATATTATATAGCACTGTATTTTTTAGTGGAGTAGGTAGGGCGGAGCTCAAGCCGCCCCCCCCCAGAGCCATTGAATATATCGGTACTCCTAAAGATTTAACTTTTCTAAAAAAATAATAATAAAATGTAAAAATGGTTATCTGAGACTATGTTACTCGTGCCCCCCCCCCTAGACAATCTGTGCGGAAGCCACTATATTTTCGGCATTCTTAAAATTACTTATAGTTATTGTACTAATCATATCAAAGGGGCAGCACAAATTATACAGCTCAATTGTCTAGCACTTACGTAATGAATTCTTTCTGCAAATTTGATAATTTTTGGGTCATATCTTGGAAACTACGTGACTTATTAAAAACTATTAAACTTATTTTTAGCTCACTTTAAAATCGTTGAATTTTTCATAATGGTGGGTTTTTTTACACCAACTATTAAGAACCATTAAGAAATGTGCTTTTTATATATTTCAGTGCCCAAACGTAATTTTTTAAACTAAACGTATAAGAGCTTTTTTATGTGGAGAGAAAATACCAATCGAACAAAAAAAGATTTATTGTCCTAGCGTTTATAGTATAGAAGGTGGCGTTTATGATGTTTTTACAAGGCGAGTTTAAAATGACCGTCAATTACTTGTCAAAGAGAACTCAGGTGGCACCCCCATTTTTTCCGTTTATAATAATTGCCTAAATAATTTAAAAAATAAAAACAAAACTTATTGCAATCGTGTTGCTCCCTAGTCACCGTTCTAAAAATCACGAAAAAATGGTTCTTCGAGTTTTTTGGATGACATATTTCAATTGTTTTTAGGTGACACATGACAATTTTGTTATTTTCCGTTTAAAGGGGCCAGTTTTAGCTTAAATATTAAGAAAAAATATTTCAAGTAGGACTTACGGATTTTTAAATAAAGCCATTTAAAATTTTAATGTTTACAGTGTTGCCATATTGTAGTGCTACACTTTATACGTGGGAATTTTGTATTTTCGGTATCCCTAAATATACCCCTACCTATGGTGAAAATATTAAAGTGTTAGCCCATTTTTTTGTGAGGTCCTATATTTTAAGTTCTGGCACTTCGACTATTGGCTTATTTTCATTATTGCTAAAAATTGACAAGTACCGCCATATTAAACCGTGTTCGAAACGGCGACCGAGGCGCTTTCGAAATCCTTTGAAATGTTTTGAACCGTGACGTCACCGTTTCGTCGCCAAAATAACATTTTACGCATGTTTTCAAAGCGGTTTGGAAATCATCGGTCGCGAAAAGACGTCTCTGGTGAGCTTATATTAAACTCCGCGCCAGAACTCTGTTTGAGAATTCTTTCATGAATAATTAAATAGGTAGCTGTTTTAAAACGCACTTAATTAAAAGCAATAATTTGGGTAGTTGTAGTCCTCTGCTTTCTCTCGGAACTTAATTAAGAAGTAAACTAAGTAAGTAAGTAAGTGAAAATAAAAAAAAAAAAACAAATTAGGGAGCTTTTGGTCAGCATACAAAAATAACTGGTTATCGTTATTTGACCAGCCATCAAGAATAAAGTTATTTCGGTTTATTTTTTCAACTATTTCTACGGCGCTTACCCATAAAGCAATATAACCATTTTAAACTGCCAAAAACGCAAACACTTTGCTTTGGATTGATAAAAGTAAATATAAACAAACAATACTAAAAGGGTTTAGTCTATTTTAGAACGGTCCTAAGTTTAAGTGAAATTTTTGGTTTTAAGCATTTTAATCCAACCCTCCTTGAATTTTAGACATAGCTTGATTTATAAGAAGAATATGAATAAATTTGTTTATTGAACAATCATCTGTTACAGTGGGATTTACTAAGATTTAAAATAGTACCCTTCACAGGTCTAAATATTTATTTAAGCTTTAATCGCTTAATAGCACTAATCGGAGTTTGGAATGAGTCTTGGTAAACAAATTTTCAATTTGTATTGTAAGCTCTGATTAATCTAATCACGATTAAAGCCTAATCGGAGAGTTTTTGGTATGGTGAATACGAGTATTAGGAAAATAAATCGAAGTAAATTCATTATTGACGGCTTGTCAAATAACGATAACCACAAAGGTTGAACTCCTATGGTTTGTCAAACCAGGAATTTATCAGAACGTATTTAATAAAAATTTTCATCATAAGAGCGATTCACCATAAAAACTTCAATTTGTTAAGCCGATTTTTTATCCGAACCTTATTTCTTCAAACCCGCTCAATAACAAATCCGAAATTTATAAGACCCGTTTTTAATCCAACCATTGTTCGTCAAACTCAAACTCGTAATTTGCAAAAACCCATTTTTAATCAAACCTGGAATTTTTCAAACCATTTAAAAACCGGAATTTGTAAGACCCGTGGTTTATCAGAAGTTACTTCTTAACTGGAATGCATGTGACATCTATACACAAACTATTAAACGCTACCTGTACAGGTATGCGCGTGTACGCTTTCCGTTCATATATTATTGGTGAATGGGCAATCAGTTTAGCAGAACAAAACTCTGGTTTAAAAAAATTAATCTTTGACAATGTCCGATTTTTATTAAAAATAGGATTTACCAACTACGAGTTTGATACTGAATGAGTTTGATAACCAATGGTTCGATTAACGGGATTTTTTAAAACTGATGATGGTCACTAAGCCCGAAACAACAAGTTCCCTGTTAAAATAATGTTTCAAAATGATATTTGACTTGCGTCCGAAACAAAACAACCAGAAAAAAAGGATGTGTCCATAAAAAAAAAAAACTTGACAGTGCTCCTGTCAAACTGAAATGTCAAATCTTAAAAATGAATAGCTCGTCTGGTGGATCTTAAAAAAGTATCTGTAGAAACTTTTAAGCATTTTTTGACAACTCTAATAATAAAGGCGGAAAAAATAAAAACTAAAATTGAAAATATCGGTCCGGAAATACTCGGATTTTGTAAACTTTATTTGGTTTTGGGTGAAGCATCAAATTGCTCAACTTTGCCCTAATTTAAACCTTTTCGTATCTCATACCGTTTAGAAGATTCTCATGGTGAGCATCGAATTTGAAACACCCTGTATAGCACAAAAATATGCAGATAATTCAAACTGCAGTATTACGTTTACAAATAACTTTATTGTAACTTAATATTATTAAAAATTGTTCAAAAATAACCCCATAATAAACACTAGTTTTTCAGTCTAGTAATGTTGCTTTACCGGACTGGTGATATAATGTATCGTTTCCCGGACAGAAGCAGATAACATAATGAAGAATATTACAATTCAGCATGAAAGAAATATTACTATTACCTTGAGTCAACGAACTACAAAATTTGACCCTCAATATACAAATAAACAACCCTACAAATTAAATAACGCTTAGTTTCCTAAATCATGAATCAAGCCAGTCATTAACCAAAAAAAAGTCTACAAACGGAAACAAACGTTTGGAGGAAAAAAAAATTTGAACACTTACTTAGCGATTTGTATTTTAGGGAGCCTATTCTCTACAGTGTAAAAAGTATTTATAAAATTGCTGGTGTTGTAAAAAGGCCTCAATAATTTAGTGCTAGAGATGTAGATCAATATTTCAAGAAAAAAAAGTCCTGCATTTATCCAACAATTCTTTTCCAAATCATGTTCCTCAAATGCTTTATTCTATATGTAGAAACGTATGTATGTCGATACAGTGATACACTTGTTTGATGATAGTTTATGAGAGTAATATTTAGACGAAATCTTTTGAAATTGACCTTTCTTCTTCTTTGAGTTCAGACTGCAGATCTTTCTTTATATGGGGAATAGTGAAGTGGTCTGAACAGATTCCATCCCCTAGGGGTTTTTTAGGTTATTTGCGAAAGTCTCTCCTGACTTGTTGAAATTCTCACGATATTTTTTATACGTTTAAACGTTGAAACCCCCTTTATTATTCAGACACACACCACACATTCACACACAATCTTCTTACTTAACTGTCCAACATTTTTAGCATTATTCCCGTCAGCTGAAGTTGACGCTACAGGCTGTTTCAAATTGGACACTTTTGAGGGGTTTAAGGTACTTCCAGAGGAGATACAAAAAAACTGACCCACACTTGCGAGTTTCAAATTTCAAGAGAAGTTAAATGGTGAAAACCGTATCCTGATATGTCAAGTGCTTTTCGAGCTACTACTACTACTACTACTACAGGGGGGGTTTTTTAAAAGTTTGCATTTTGGAAAAGACATTGTAACTTCGTTATTTATTAAAATTTTGGTTTTGTGTAAAAGGCCTTTTAATAGATTTGTTATGAGGAGATTTTTGGTGGAAACAGTTTTTCTCTAGCTTTTTTCGCTTTTGAGATATATCATAAAGTTTATATTTTTCTTACCCTAATTACTCATATTTTTCTTACTTTCTAAGATGGGCATAAAAATACCTTAAAAATTATGTATTACACATGAAATTCGATTTGGTAATTTTAGAGATATTTGACTTTTTCTTTACATTGTGCATAGGCTTTTTTTTAAGTCATAGTAGGCTATGAACTTACAAATAAACAATTCATAGGTTAGCAGGTTCCTTTATATCCATATATGGCTGCCGTCGCTCTGGATATCTTTGGATATACAGATTTCCTACATCTTAGGGGATTTCGTTTGAATTAAGAGAGCTTGTCGAACTTTTCTTTATTTTGATACATTTTACATAAAATATAAAAAGCTAAAGGGATCTTAAAATTAGACAAACTGTAATACCTGTCAAACCATAGGTGGCTTGATTAATTAGTCACCTCCTTAAAAATGGAGGAAAATTAGGGCCTACTATAGGTTTCTAAAATTATTGCATAGATAATAATTCCAAACGTCTGCAATATTAAGAGGCTTTGAAAAATAATTATTTTCAACAGAAAAGATTTGTGGCGTAGAGGGCAAAGGGTGAGGTAATAAATCGGAAAAAGTTTTTCCTCGACCAGGATTTGAACCCGCGACTACCAACTGAGCTACCGAGGAACTGGGGTTTTAACTGGCTATTCGGAAATCCTTTCGTCCGATTCATTTGTTAGTAGTGGGGAGATCTTTGAAGCCTACTGCAGCTTTAAAAACCTAGACATGTTATAAAAACAAGGAGGTACACATTCACGATTATTAGTTGTACGAAATTTCTATTTATCTATCAACCAACTACTAACAAATGAATCCAGTTCCTCGGTAGCTCAGTTGGTAGGGCATTAGACTGGTATTCTAGAGGTCCCGGGTTCAAATCCTGGTCGAGGAAAAACTTTTTTCCGATTTATTCCCTCACCCTTTGCCCTCTACGCCACAAATCTTTTCTGTTAATTTATTAGGGCGCTAAATTTTCCCTTAATTTTGTAATTATTTTAAAGATCATTGAACAAAATAAGCATAGCCTACTATTTGAATGAAGAAGTCAAATATCTCTAAAACTACTAAACCGGATTTTATGTGTGACACATCATTGTTAAGTAAGTAAGTTAAGTAAAAAAAAAATAAGGGTCATTCCATAAGAAAAATAAAAATTTTATCATATATCTCAAAAAATAAAAAAGATAGAGAAAAACTATCAAAAAACCTTTTACACAAAACCAAAATTTTCATAAATAACAAAGTTATAAGGCCTTTTCCAAAATGTAAACTTTTGAAAAACCTTCCGTAGCTCGAAAACGGCTTGACATATCATAATGCGGTTTTCACTATTTAAATTCTCTTGAAAGTGAGAGTCAGTTTTTTTATCTCCCCCGGAAGTACCTTAAACCCCCCAAAAGTGTCCAATTTGAAACACCCTGTAGACTGTACACGCCGATAGCTGTTTAAACCTGCAAATAACCCACTCCAATGATAGTTTCCACGCTCGCCTAAAGCACGTGACCGCGACTCGATGCATTCAGCAGGATCAATGACCTCTCGACGCACACGAAAGTAGGCATACTGCTGCGGCCGGCGTATTATAGCTGCAGGCTACAGAGAACCTAGCAGAGGAGATAGCGAAAACGCATCATTAAGTTTTTGCATAAATCCTAAACTCGGAATTGATGAAAACCAAAAAAAGGTTTCGTGAGGTAGGGGCGTCTTTTTATGACAACTTGGTCCTTCCTTGAAAAGGACTCAACCAACTTTTTGAAATCATTGATTGTCGTTGATTGATTGTATAAAAATTGGCGTTTTTAGCATCATTTTCATTAATTTATTTAAAATCATTTTTTTAGCAGAATTTGATCAGTATTTTTGAAGACGCCAAATTTTAGAGACGTCACTGCGTGAGGGTACATAAAAAAAACAAAAATAAGAACAGCGAGCACTCCCTAGTGCGAAACCGAATCTATGATTACTATTGTCTTATTTGTGAAAACGTTCGCTACTCTATTAGTTTGTTTGTTATTATCATATAACTGTGAGATAGTAGGGATTTTTTGCGCAATTTACACATAATAACAACTTTTGTGGCTATCAGGAATAAAGTTATTTCGGTTATTTTCCTAACTGGTTCTACGCTTACCTATAAAACAATGTATTCAGTGTGTCCCTCAATCAAAAACTAACAATTCTAAACATTCCTTTTGAACTATGTTGGGAATTTGGAACCTTTGGTTGCACTAAAACAAAATTATGATTGTTTTCCACAAACCAAAACTACACTTTTTTTCATTAAATCACAATAAAACAATTAAAAGTTTGAGAGAAAAAGATGTTTTCTATCTAAAGGCTGATAAGGGTAATAAAGTTGTTATATTAGATAAAACAGGTTATTTCGAAAGGGTAGATAACCTAATAAAAAATGGACCCTACAAACAAGTCCCAAAGAACCCCTTACCAAAAATGATTAACGAAGTAAAAAACACAATTAAAAAATGTAACAATATTATTACTGACAATATTAAATATAAACTACAAGTAAGCAATCCCACTATGCCGAAACTGTATTGTCCTCCGAAAATCCACAAGCCTGGAAAATCGGTTAGACCTATAGTTTCTGCTGTAGGATCACCTACTTACAACAATTCTTTTCAAAACCAATATTTGGAATTGTTATGGTAAAGCCATGATGACCCTTAAAATAATTTTCTTAAATACCTGTTAAATTATTTTTAAATGCGCTAATATACACTTTTTAGAAGGTCACGTTTTTTGGTAAATTTAAAGACTGTAAAGAACTTTGATTGAAATAAATTAATACCACCTTACCTTTTACCATTGTATAAAGAAGTATACAATGGTTTTGCACACTTTACACTTTGAAAAATTACAAATTCTGCTGTTTTTTGGATAAAAATTGCAAAATAAAAATTATATGCACGACACCACTCAAGATGACATAACAGATATTTTTAGTAAACATTTGCCTTAAATTATATTCATCTTTCTCTAAAATACTTTTTTATAGTCTGCTGTCTCTCTTCAACAACCTTAAATATTTTTTCACGTCACTAAAATATCTCTCTCTCTAAATATTTTTTATTTTAACAGAGAAAAAATGTTTTATGGCAGTACTTTTTTTGAACGCCTAAAAAACAGTCAAAACTTTAAAAATTTGAGTGGTTTATTTTACAAATCGAAAATGTAAAAAACGTAGTAAAAAATTGCTCCATCAAAAACGTTACCCCTTAAAGTATGCTAAAATATTTTAAGCCTTAAATTACCATAATGGATTGACCTTTAGTTTTTGATTATGGAAGATGCAGGATATTTTGCTTTATGGGTAAGCGTAAAAACCGTTGAGAAAATAAACCGTAATAACTTTACTCTTGACGGTTTGTTAAATAACGATAGCCACAAAAGTTGTTATTTTTGTATGCTTACCAAAAAGTCTCTAGTATAACGGCCCAAGTGTCAAAAAATGTGTAACTAAAATAATTTACGCAAAAAATCTACTGCGCATGCACTAACAAAGCCATGCCAGTGTCGTAGTGACGATAATTTAATGACAAGGTATTAATTTGAGAGGCAGTGACTACTTTATTATGGACCAACCGCAATTTTAACCTTACTCGAGGGTTTCAATCCACAAGGTGAACCCATTACACGAGGACATGGCGCCCAAGTGCCGAAGCCACTTCCTGAGAAAACTCGGCATCGTCGAAAAGTTTACATTCTGGACGAGGTGTGGGTTTGCCATTTTGTTTATGTTATTATGGTGTTTTCGTGTTTTAAAATTTTGTGACGGTATTTTCTGTAATTAGTTTTCTTAGACTTACCCTCCTAAAATAAACTAGGCATTAACTCACCCTTAACCCACAAAATGTATCACTTACAAAGTCCAGGGCACTGAATGTCTATAAGAGCACTTTTATGCCCAACTTTTATGCAAAAATTAAATAGACTCACCAATTAAGCCTCAAAGATCCTGCTTTTTCTCTTCTGATCTTGTTCTATCGATATTTAAATCTAGAAGAATCAAATTTTTTATATACAGGGTTCCTAAGATTTTCCTTAGGGATAGGATTTCAATAAATCAAACAGAAATGGCATAGAAAGTTCTGCGCGCATAAAAGAAACAGGTATATTGAGCAATGGTGCCAGTTTGTTATTATCTCCGGACTGCTTTCATGAGAAAAAATTGTCGCCACTCTTTCATTGTGAGCATAAATCATAGTTGCAACAATAACCGTTGACAAGATGTCTGCAAATTCGGCTAGATGGCAGCCACGCCATGAGATGATCGAGGAAAAACTAATTAAAAATTATATGTTTTCAGGTCCAAACCACAGCTTTTTCTTGCTTAAAGGAGGCGGCAGGGTCCATTATTTACGATACTGAGGAATAAACTCGTGAGGTTGTTAACATTAGAAAGAAATATCTTCGCTTTTAATTAAATTTCTTTCCATTCTGTTCTACTAGTGACATCTATCCGGAAACGGCCAAACCATGCAGCTAGCACTAGCAGCCAAAGAAATCAATAAACGTCGCTGTTTTTCCTGCAGAGCTTATTAATTTTAAATAAAGCTGGTCCTACACTACATTTGATATTTTCGAGGTGTTTTATGACATGATCTCGAAACATGTAGCGAACCAATTCTTCAAAACTAGCGGGAGGGTAAAAGCGAAAAATAAGGGGCTGCCAATATTTGTAACACCCAAAAAGGGGTGAAAAGATTTATTTTGCTCTGTTTCTTTACAAAAAACGTTTTTTTTTTACGAAAAACTTGAGCTCTGCCACTTTTTTTATTTTTTTCTCCAACTTTCTCGAAATTTTCGCCATACCGTAGAAAAAAATTATTTCTCCCATGGTCATACTCTACTTTTATTCAAAAAAATTTAGAAACAGAGACGGGATCAATTTTCCTAAAACTAAAAATTTTTCAATTTAATTAGCCGAACGCAAAAATGTTAGAAAAACAAAGCACGAAATAAAAATGGCGCCGCTTACAATTTTTTTTCAAAAATTACGTAATTTCGGGAACGCAAAGAATCAAGTCTAAAGAGTATAATTTTTAAGAAAAAAATATCAATTTTCTCGCTCTCCTCCACTGGGACTACAGGGACCGTGCACAAATTACGTAATGGTCATAGGGGGGTTACAAAACGTTACGTAGGGGGGAGGGGGGTTTTCGACAGCGTTTGCATTTGTGTGAAACTAAGAAAATTTGGAATGCAAATAAGTGAAAAGTTTTTTTTTGGGGGGGGGGGATAGTGGTCTTGAAATCGTTACGTAATATTAGGGGAGTGGCGTGCCAAACCGTTACAAAACATTACATAGGGAGGGGGTAAAAAATTGGTAAAATCACCGTTATGTAATTTGTGCACGGCCCCACATCTGACTGTTCCTCCTTTTTGATTTCGAATCAAAGTGCAAACCCGGGTTGAACGTTCGAAGGCGTCAACCCGTCCTATTTGCTTGATAAAGTTTCTACGGAAATATCTCAGTCGATTTCTCCGGCCGTGTATGAACGCTTTAGGTTAGGCATTTGCATGTATCTCAGTCCCCAGCCTGTAAACAGTGCGTAAGGACAATGGTTACCAAATGAAAAGCCGAAAAATATTTTTTTTACGATATTTTTCATCAGTTTGATATTAAAGTCGAGCAAAAACAATTTTTATTCCAGTCCTAAAGGTATGAAAATGGAAAACATTAGAAAACAACAACCTGGAATGGATTTACTACGTATAAGATGTAGTGACAACATCGCCCCATGCCCATCCTTTTCTGCCTAATGTGCTTTTCCGTTTGTCTGCGTCTTATACACGGCTGCTTGGCCCCCTAAGGATTTGCTTAGGAACCCTGTATACGGAATTACGGGAAACAATATACACACTTTTTAATTTTTTTTTTACACGGTAGTCTCCACTCTTTTATTAAATTTTTTAAAAGTAAACAAAATTATTAAACGGAAACCTAAATTTTCGATCTGTCAGATGGTTGTCAGTTGCTTTCACCACTGACGTAATCGACACGCTTGCCCGGTAGACTCCTCGTCTCTGGGTTATTTCCCGGCTAACTTGATCGGGGAATTTATTATATCAGTACGCATTTTGCTCGGGAAATGCAAAGCATAGATTATGGAACTATAGATCCGTCACTTCATCCTTCCCGCCAATAATTATTTTTCGCGAAAAGTGCGGTTATGTTTCCGCGTGCAAAGGAACTGCCAATATAATAATATTTACCCCTTCTACGGTTGTCCGTACAGAATGTCGGTTATGACTCATAACTATGAGTTCCATTTTGGAAACTAAGGTTCGCCAAGGTTTCTAAAAAGTGATTTTGCGATTTTTCCTTTTCGAAAAATTGTGATTTTATCCGTTGATTGCAATGGCTGAGAAACAAAGAGTTAGAGTGTGCTGTATTCAAAGCTGCGGAGATCGTTTCCCCAAAGGCAATCCTGTTTTTTCAGAAGTATAGTGAAGCCGAATAAAGCAAGTGCTGATGAAATATATAACAGATTTTACGTGTGTGAATATTTTGCTCCAGAGGACATTTTGCAGACTGGTCGTAGAGGCCTTAGGGAGTGCCATACCCACACTTGCATTTGGACTCCATTTAACTATTTATACAGACCGCTTCAAGCTACTGCGAACATAGGGCGGAAGAAGTCTAATTTACCAGTGTACGTACATGCAGAGACACCGCACGCCTATCAGTGAAGCAACCAATACTCAGGCTTGCGATCACCACTTGCATGACTTTCCTTTGGTATTTAGTACGCCTCTAACCACGGTGCTGCGTGGAGCGTAGTCAATGAAACCGGAATTTGGTCCATAAATACGCAAATTTTTATAACGTAATTTTCTTATTTTTTGTCACTGATAAATAAGAGCGTTTTATTGTCAACTTCTCAGATTTCTCAGTGACGACGTGTTACAATGAAAATAATAAGGAGAAACAAAATAAAAGCAAGTTCTCAAAATAAAATAATACATTCTAAAAACCAAAAAGATTCTCCCAGTGAAAAAAAAATTAGTGCAAATGTTCGAAAAGTCCTCCTTGCTCGGCTAGATAATATCCGAGCCTATTATAAAAACCCCTTTTAACGTTTCCAAGCATGTTAGGGGTGATAGTTTGAAAAGCTTCTTCAATTTTAATCCGAAGTTCTTCCAAATAATTAGCCCTTTCATGCCCGTAAACTTTATTTTTGATATAACTCCACAGATAGAAGTCATTAGGAGCAAGATCGGGTGATCGAGCTGGCCATAAAATAGTTCCCCGTGTACTTATAACCCGATTAGGAAATACATTATCAAGATATTCCCTAACAAGGCCAACATTGTGAGCGGGACAACCATCTTGTTGAAACCATGTTTCACCAAATATCACACCTAACAACTGCCTAGCAGTTGGAATAATATGCTGCTGCAGTAGATCCAAGTATCTAGAACCATTCAAATTGGCGTTAATAAAAAATGGCCCAATTACGTGTTCCTCTACAATACCCCCCCAAACATTTAGTTTTTGGGGATACTGTGTTCTTACGTCAAAATACAAATGCCAATTTTCCCTCGACCAATATCGAACGTGTGTTGGGTTATGACGATTCAATAATGGAAACGTACTTTCATTTGTGAAAAGAATAGATCTCAGAAAGTTTTCATCACGATTAGCCCTTTCCATCATTGTTTCGCAAAATTCCATACGACGATAGTTGTCCTCAGGAAAAATTTGATGCGTTTTTAACGCTTTGTAAGAATGATAACCATTCTTTTTGAGAACACGTAAGACAGTGGCTGAAGACGTATTAACTGCTTCGGCAATTTGGTGGCTAGTTAACTTTCGATTTTCCTCCACTGCAGCGCAAATCATCACATCTCGTACTTCCTGCTCGTCATTCAAAACAGTGGGTTTTTTATGGTTTCTTGGCGCTACACAACCAAACTTTTCAAAATTCTTCACAAACCTATAAATCGTGGATAAACTAGGTTCTGGGCGATTTACAAAATTCTCCAAAAAAAGTTCTTGAATAAGTCTCAATGGTCTGCTTTGATAGTACCATTTGACCATCTGCACTTTTTCGGCAACTTCGTAGACATCCATTTTTAGTTTTAAAAATGTATTATTTCAATTAAGAACTTACCAATCTGTTTCTCGAGCAAGGCAGAAATAAAACAAAATAATAAAAACAAAATGAATTTTCAAAAGATAACACTGCAGCGTGCTTCGAATCCACCTCGGTCGTACGGCACAGAGAGTAAATTGGACTTGATTCCCCCTATGTTCGCAGTAGCTTGAAGCGGTCTGTATAGTGTTATTTATTTCACCAAGTATAGTATGGCCAATTTTTGTAATATATCTATAATAAGTTAGAAAATGCGACACTTGTGTATTCCAAACCAGGGGTATTCATATTATTTACACCAAGATTTTTTCTAATATGTGCATTTACCATAAATTGCCCTACATATATATATACAGTAAATTTTTTAAGTTAAGTTTTTTTGTTTCACAAATTTAGTTTGGAATACAAAAGTGTACTAAAAACAAGATAAACATTTTAAAGATAATTATTTATTATTTAAAAAAGCACAGGCAAGATAATATTGTAATATTTTATTTATTATCAAAAATATAAAGTAACATGTTTTGAAATATATGCCATATTCTTTTATAATAAAACAACCAGAGGTTTTTTACTACAAATGCATTATTATGGATAATTTGTATTTATTTTTTAAAAGTATACTTTTTTGTTTCAACTTAACGTTATTCACAATTTTGTTTTGTGTCTAGCAAAAAAGCATATTTTTAAAAATTAAACACAAATTGCTTGCAAATTTAAAAAAAACAGAAATTTAAGCGAGCACCATCTAGTGGTCATATTACAAACTAACAAAAAATCAATAGTACGGTTATCGCGAATTTAACCGTGAGCCATCTACTGGTCATATTAAAAATTAAAAAAGAAAAAACAATATAAAAGTATGGTTATTGGTCGCGTGCATCTCTGCGCAGACTTGCAAACCTCCAAATACTTCCGAACCGTTTAACGGGTAACTGTCATATCTACTGAAGCTCCTTAATCCTATATCATCTCATATTATTAAGAAGATTGGAAATTGGCACCCTTCCGCGTCAATTAATTCTAAGTCAATGTTAAAATTAACCAAAAAATTCTGCTTCTTCGTAAATATGCCTAGTTTTCCTCAATCATTCACGAAATATCGCCGAAAGTTTTATTTTTAAGCTGACATTGCACGCACATGGGAACAAAGCTATATTTATATATTGATTGACATAAAATAGTAAGAATAAATACAATGGCGTACGCTGCAATTGTTTCTGGGGGGGAGGCTTGAGTAACAGGCAGTGGCGGTCCCAGCCAGTTGAAAAGAAGGGGGGCGGTTTCGATATGAAAAAAAAGATTAGATAGATAGATAGATTAAAAGCATATAGCTTTTATGAGGAACATATCAATATATGCAAACATAACTTAGTAACTACAAGCGCGGATTTGGTCTCAAATCGAGGGGGGGTACTCAGATTTTAAATCGCTTATTGTATATATTTTTTATTTAAAAGAATGTTTAAATACGCCGGAACTTTTTGAGAAAATTACATTAAAAAATGCAATTTTTGTGTCGAATTAAACTAAAATCGTAAATATCGACAGTATCATAGCGCCTCAGGCGAAAATTTTTAAGCTAATGACACCAAAAAATGCATTTTTTGATTTAAAGAAAACTAAAATTTTAAATATATCAATGGTTTCAAAGCGCAGCACGCGAAAATTTTTAAGAAAATGACACTACAAATGCCATTACCGTATACAATGAGCTTCAGGCTACTTAGGGGGAATCAAGGCCAATTTACTCTCCGTGTCGTAGGACCGAGGTGGATTCGAAGCACGCTGCAGTGTTATCTTTTGGAAATTTATTTTGTTTTTATTGTTTTTTTTTATTTCTGCCTTGCTCGAGAAACAGATTGGTAAGTTTTTAATTGAAATAATACATTTTTAAAACTAAAGGATGTCTACGAAGTTGCCGAAAAAGGGCAGATGGTAAAATGGTACTATCAAGGCAGAACATTGAGACTTATTCAAGAACTTTTTTTGGAGAATTTTGTAAATCGCCCAGAACCTAGTTTATCAACGATTTATAGGTTTGTAAAACCCACTGTTTTGAATGACAAGCAGGAAGTAAGAGATGTGATGATTTGCGCTGCAGTGGAGGAAAATCGAAAGTTAACTAGCCACCAAATTGCCGAAGCAGTTGATACGTCTTCAGCCACTGTCTTACGTGTCCTCAAAAAGAATAGTTATTATTCTTACAAAGCGTCAAAAACGCATCAAATTTTTCCGGAGGACAGCTATCGTCGTATGAAAAACATTGATGGAAAGGGCTAATCGTGATGAAAACTTTCTGAGATTTATTCTTTTCACAGATGAAAGCACTTTTCCATTATTGAATCGTCGTAACCCAACACACGTTCGATATTGGTCGAGGGATAATTTGCATTTGTATTTTGACGTAAGAACACAGTATCCCCAAAAACTAAATGTTTGGGGGGGTATTGTAGGGGAACACGTAATTGGGCCATTTTTTATTAACGGCAATTTGAATGGTCCTAGATACTTGGATCTACTGCAGCAGCATATTATAGGCAGTTGTTAGGTGTGAGATTTGGTGAAACATGGTTTCAACAAGATGGTTGTCCCGCTCACAATGTTGGCCTTGTTAGGGAATATCTTGATAATGTATTTCCTAATCGGGTTATAAGTACACGGGGAACTATTTTATGGCCAGCTCGATCACCCGATCTTGCTCCTAATGACTTCTATCTGTGGAGTTATATCAAAAATAAAGTTTACAGGCATGAAAGGGCTAATAATTTGGAAGAACTTCGGATTAAAATTGAAGAAGCTTTTCAAACTATCACCCCTAACATGCTTGGAAACGTCAGAAGGGGTTTTTATAATAGGCTCGGATATTGTCTAGCCGAGCAAGGAGGACTTTTCGAACATTTACTCTAATTTTTTTTTTTGACTGGGAGAATCCTTTTGGTTTTTAGAATGTATTATTTTATTTTGTTTCTCCTTATTATTTTCATTGTAACACGTTGTCAGTGATAAATCTGAGCAGTTGACAATAAAACGCTCTTATTTATCAGTGACAAAAAATAAGAAAATTACGTTATAAAAATTTGCGTATTTATTGACCAAATTCCGGTTTCATTGACTACGCTCCACACAGCACCGTGGTTAGAGGCGTACTAAATACCAAAGGCAAGTCACGCAAGTGGTGATCGCAAGCCTGAGTATTGGTTGCTTTACTGATAGGCGTGCGGTGTCCCTGCATGTACGTACACTGACAAATTCGACTTCTTCCGGCCTATGTTCGCAGTAGCTTGAAGCGGTCTGTATATACCCATATACCGTAAATATTAAAGGTGTTATAGCGCTGCCATTTATGCCCTACTTTTGATTTTCTAAATGTTTTCATAAGAAATTTAAAGCATGGGTAGGGGGGGTTAACTACCCCCTATCCCCCTGAAAATCGCGCTTGAGTAACTACGTATAATTTTTTTAGTTATAAAAACATAAATAACAAACAAACTACAAACAAAACCTAATAGCTTAATACTTTTTTTTGAGGTCTAAAAAGCTTTCCAAGTTGAAACATTACCTTTTATATTGCATATATCAAACATAAGATGCTTATCCAAAAAAAATCGTTTCCGGGTTTTTTTGAGCAAATCGGTCAATGTCAATTTCAATATGTCTGCTGATATGCAGCAACGCTAAGCTCAAACGAATTTCCGTCATAATAGTGTTTTTAAGTACTTATGTTTTCAATCTTCTGAGGCATGAGAAGCTTCTTTCTGACGAAGCATTACTTACTGGCAAACATTCAAGAATGTTTTTATAAACAGAAAAATATGCTACACTTGTTTCTTGCCTCGAAA
Organism: Oxystoma pomonae; assembly: GCA_963921995.1. NCBI lineage: Eukaryota > Metazoa > Arthropoda > Insecta > Coleoptera > Brentidae > Oxystoma > Oxystoma pomonae. The sequence continues at coordinate 131,787,695 of OY998164.1, read as the reverse complement.
ACGTTATCAGATATGTTTTGATTTAAGCTTTTGCCTACTTCTGACCAATATTATTTCCAAATACTGAGTTCTCCCAATAAAAGTTAAAGAATTTGTGTTTTAGATTAATCAAACAGTTTATAATATTTAGAAATTACTTTAGATAATTTTGCCTTGATTTTGGCTTCACGATGTAAAAAACTTGCTGAGTTTGTCTAAAATTTGTTTATAAATAGAAACTCTATAGTACTATTCTGTACTTCAAATGATTTTCGCACTAAGTACGTCATACGTTTGTTTCTTCTTGCTGTGACGAATTGAAGGTCAAACTGTCTCAAAATACTGTGGAGGGATTCTAGAATGTCTTTTTCTCCAAAGACTTCAAGGTTACGACCAGCATTTTTGTTTTCTACTTTTTTCTGGAGCAAATGGGGGGGGGGCGATCACCCCCCCTGCTCCCCCCTGGGACCGCCACTGTAACAGGATAGTTTCAGATCAATAAATTATTCGTGAGTTTTCGGGAAAATTCGACCTCTAGGAGTCGATATTTAGTGACTCTGGGGAGAGCTTGAGCCCCTAGGCTCTTCCTCACTCTGTTTACGCTACTGACGATAAGTAGTTACAAAGCATAATAAGAAGTTCATTGAGAATGGGGTTTTTGGGAAAAAAAATCTATTCCATTTTTTTCGTTTATGTGCAAAGATTCTTTTTTTTATCAGTGACCTTACTCACATGAAATGTCGAAGTGAAGAAACTTAATATGCACGGCCTGGAAGTGGAAATTTTGTGAGCAACATATCATGATCAAGTAGGCCACGAAAATAAGTGATTTATGAGCCATTGACCAGTAATGACCGATCGTTTTTGGTCAAGACCAATGCATCTAAGCGACACCGGTTTTAACCAAAATAGGGGAAACTGTGACGTTTTACTTTTGGTCTTGACCAAAAATGACCGTGCTCGAAAGGTGAGTTATGGTTCCGGTCATTAGTTTTGGAGGGGGGTATATTTTCAAATACCGATTTTTCAATTTATTTTACGAACTTGAAACGAGACGAGAATCTTCTTCTGAAGGTGAGTTATGTCTTTGGATATCAGATTTAAAGGTGATTGAAGGTTTTGCGTGGAAAAATATCTGGGGCAAACAACTCCTGGATTATAGGGCTGCGCCCCATTTATAGACTGTACCGTTACCGTTGAACTTAAGAGGTTGGGTGGGTCCTAAGCTGAAAATTATCGCCCTTGGCGCTATTACTAAAATTTTCCATTCAGTCAGTTTGACCGTTCCATCTAGGCGAACGGTCCGTTGGGTTACGGTTATTGTGAACTACGTCATAGCCTAACCTTAAAATCAATGACCAAAATAATAACCGCGGCAAAACCGCTCCTCACTGGTCAATGGATTATAAATCATTATAATATTATACGGCCGTTTGCGTTTGATTAATGTTATTCCCGACGCCATTCTTGTTTGTTCTGATTTTTGATTCTGAAAGTGGTGTGCTTTTTTGGTTCTTAATTTTATTTACAGTAAACACACTATAATGTACTGTGATTTTACTTTATCTTTTATCACAAAAACAAAATTATGATTGTTTTCCACAAACCAAAACTACACTTTTTTGCACTCGACGCGCGTTTCGCTAACAACGTTAGCATCATCAGGAGACGATAAACAATGAACTAAATTAATCTACGCTCTATCTTACATACAATTCTTTAGTGGGCGGAGATAAGACTAATAATTTGTGATTGATCACGATTTTTAATCCTCCTCAACCAAAGAATAAAGTGTACTAAACGGGATGGGTCCTCTATCTTTATTTAAACTATTTGTGGATTTAATGATTTCCATACTTTCATATGCATTCAAAAGTCTTTTGTTTGGTACACTTTTTAGAAGTTTTAGGTTATCTAATGTGAATCTATGATTGTTTTCAAAAGCATGCTCGGCCACACTTGAATTTTCTGTTCTTCCGTATTTTAAGTGTACTAAGTGTTTGAATAGAGCGTCTCGTTTGGCCAACATATTTTTTGTCACAATCCATGCAACTAATTTCGTAAATTCCACTTTTTTCTAGAACTATAGTTTTATCCTTGGGATTTCCTAGTAAGCTTCTTATTGTGTTACCGGATTGATATACTAATTTAAGACCGGTGTTATTAAATACTTTTTGTAATCCTTTCGTATCATTAGGATTATAAGGAATTGATACAAATTTTGAGTTGCAGATATCTTTTTGTCTGAAAAAGGTAGAATTCCGGAAGGTCTTTTGAAAAGAATGTCTATTTATCAGCTTATTTATTAAGCCTTCGTCGTAACCGTTTTCTGCTTCAAATCTTTCTTTGTTTAAGGGGAAATTTACTAATCTATATGTTAAAAAGTGCAAACTTGCAAACTTATGTTTTAAGCAATGAAAAGAATCATTTGGAATATACCTGTTGGGGGCCGTTCCTTTTCTGTATAGGTCAAAGTCCAATTTATTTTTATTTTTTATAACTAAAGTGTCTAGAAATGGCAGTGTACCGTTGTTCTCTGTTTCATAAGTAAATTTAATAGTGGGAAATTTGTTATTTATTTTTTCCATAAAATTTTCAACACTAGTTACTTTAGTGTTGAATACTGCAAACACATCGTCTACATACCTGAACCATACTCTGGGGAAATACTTAAATTCTTTACTTATATCTGATTCAAATTTGCTCATAAATAGGTTTGCGATAAAAGGTGATAAACTATTACCCATTGTGGTTCCTTCAAATTGCTGGTAGTAGTTATTTTTATATTGAAAGTAATTTTGATTCATGCAGAGTTTTGTTAAAGATGGGTATTCTAAAGTCTGTTTGTCTTCTAGATTGTTTTTTGTTAGTAGTTCCTCCAGGTATTGTAAGGTATTGGGGATCGGCACACTAGGGAACAACGAACTAACATCAAACGAGATTAAAATTTCACCTTCTTGGAGTGAAATATCTTTAACTTTGTTGATAAATTCAAGGGAATTTTGAACAGAAAAACCTTTTTCCTTCATGGGTAAATTTTCAAACTCGTTTGATAGCCATTTCGAAATGTTGTAAGTAGGTGATCCTACAGCAGAAACTATAGGTCTAACCGATTTTCCAGGCTTGTGGATTTTCGGAAGACAATACAGTTTCGGCATAGTGGGATTGCTTACTTGTAGTTTATATTTAATATTGTCAGTAATAATATTGTTACATTTTTTAATTGTGTTTTTTACTTCGTTAATCATTTTTGGTAAGGGGTTCTTTGGGACTTGTTTGTAGGGTCCATTTTTTATTAGGTTATCTAGCCTTTCGAAATAATCTGTTTTATCTAATATAACAACTTTATTACCGTTGTCAGCCTTTAGATAGAAAACATCTTTTTCTCTCAAACTTTTAATTTTTTTTTTTGAATGATGTTTTGAGAGATCTGATATCGGCAAGCATCTCGCACATAGCCCTTGGTGCCTTCTGAAACATAAGAGATTGAACTTTAAATATTTGCAATTATATCACTTAAATTATCTTTTTCTGGGGGCAGAGCAAAATTAAGACCTTTGTTTAAAAGTGATATTTCTTTGTTATTAAAAGTTTGAGAGGATAGGTTTTCTACAATGTTTGCGATTTCCTTTGACTTTTTTGGTTTTGGTTCAGAACGTTTTAACTTTTGTAGCTTTTTATTAAGTGAAGACATCTTCTTCGTAAATTTTTTCTCAATTACTACAAACATATGTCTTTGGAAATCGCACCATTCTTCAAAGTTCTTATCACTAAGTCTAAATGTCAACTTTTTAAACAGTCGGTATGCTTCAAGCTCAAACATACTTCGTTTTGCGTACAAATTTTTGATTTCTAAATCTAACCATTTCTGTTTTGCAAACAGGGCTACTTTTGAAGAAACTGTAGATTTCGGCAACTTTACTTGAACAACGCAAGCACTTAGAAGATCTTAAAGATTATTTTTACTTACTTGATACCGAAATGATGCAAATAAATTACCACAAAATATTTTTTACATAAGACCTGTACATCTGAGGAGGGGAGAGGAGCGCCATTTCCTCGGATTTTTTTATAAAAAAAGTCTACAAGTATCAGAATTTAACATCTTTAAATTCGTTTTAAAGTTAAACAAGACGTGAATACGGCTACAAGAGGTGTTCAAAGTAGAAAGAGTTGAAGGTTGCAGATTGAAAGATTGTGATAGGTACGTTTTAATTTTTTTAATTCTTTTAAAAAAGTATAATTTTGTTTTAAATTTATTTCAACAAGGTATTTGGTGGAAACGCAAGACTGTTACGATAAATTGTCTCGTAGAATCGGTACTTTAGCAGATTCTAATTTCAAACTAAAATAAGAAAATACTTATAATCACTGTTTCACGCCCTTTGAAGGCAACATTTACCGTTAAACTTAACGGGATCTTACTTGGTAATCTTTTAGTTAATTGTGTGTGATATCGGCAACAGCGTATCGGTTTCTCAAGTTGATTATCTATATCGTTTTCATCTACTGGTCATTGCGCTTCTTTTTCCAGCATAGAAGCATTTTAATTATTTTTATTTTTTAAACCTTTATTTATACATATAAAAATTAAAATCTAGCTCTTTTTAAGGAGAGAGTTTTAGGGATAATTTTCAAGTTTTAATAAGAAACTTCGTAATTTAATAACCTAATCAAATTTCTCATAAAATTTGCTTTTTTAAATATCCCGTATTATAAAGTTTGTTCTCGAGTTCGCTCCACTAGTTTTTGAAGTTATAAAAATGTCAGGTTGTAGAAATTTTAACTTTTAAAAGCCTTTATTTAAAAACCTAAACTCTTATGATCTAAAGTGTCATCTTAAAAAAAATTCTAAGGAAAATTTAGATATAATATTTTGTAGTTTTCCTATTGTTTTCCTTTTCTCGTTTTTTTAATAAATTCTTTGGTTAAACTTAAAATTTTGACCCTTTGTATGTCCTGAAAGTTGAGAAATCAAACCCCATAAGAAAGGATTATTTTTTACCCCTCTCCTCTCCGCTCTAATTACAAGGTTTTGGAACGTTCTCTTAAGACATCTCAAGGATGTTCTCTCCGGACATTCTGGGAAAGTCTTCTTTGGAACATCTCAGGGTTCTGCAGTTTATTGAATCTATCCGCCTTTAGAGTAATTGTGAGTAAATGGCGCAAGTTTCAAGATTTTTTCTCTATTGTGGATACACTATTATACATATCGGCAGCAAAATTAGGGATTTAGGGATATTCTTCCGATGTCTTTATTTGGGTATTTTAATAATGTCCTCGCATTAAATATCCCGGGCATGTCCTTTCTGGACATACTTAGAATGTTTCCTTTTGACATTTCAGGGTTGTTTATTTTGCGAACACTGGAGCCCTCTCGACGGACTATAAATTAACGTTTAAGTACATGATAAGCATTTAAAACAGCCTTAACTAGCATATCCTACCCAAGTAACAATTTTTAGCTGCCTTAGTTGCCATAACTAAGAAATACACTAAGATTAACGTTGCATAAAGTACAAAAACTAGTCATTTATGAAAACGACGCCACACCGTTGTTATTAACTAGGATAAATTTGGCAACTCTCTAACAACTTTTCTTTTTACTGGAATATTGTGGGGTTTTCAACGACCACAACGAACGACGGCACAACGACGCCATAAGATTGTTAATTAACTAGGGTTAATTTGTATACCATAGTTTAACGTTTCCTGGCCGTTTACTCAACGTCAACATAGTTGGTCTACTAGATGCATATTAGACGCACAAAAAATGGTGAGGGAGACATAAATTCAAAAAATCAGTTTTCAAGTGACCAGTAGTTAGACTATCTTGAATTATAAACTAAAAAAGGGCTGCGTCCATAAATAAAACACGGCAAAGGGTAGAAGGGGGTGAAAGTTTTATAAAGTAACACTTTTACTCCAAAAATAATGTAAAAAAATAATAAAAAATGACTTTTTTATATTTTTAGGGGGGTTTTCCATATTTATTAAGTGTTGCACAATTTGCAAAAGTATTACGAGTAAGGAAAGAGGGGATAAAATTAGGATAAAATGATGTTAGATAATTGACCGACCATGCAGGGGCCACGACCCTAAACGTTTGTGACGTCACACAATAAAAAATCGCGACGTAATTTTGTTAGTAGCTGTAATTGTTTGATTTGTTTTTCTGCCTACAAACTATGTAACGCCCCCCAAGTGACCCAGAGTCAGACTATGGCCCCTGAATGACTGTAGATACCAAGTAACGAAGAGTCAGACTACCTTGAAATTAATTTGTGGGGTTCTTCTTTTGATGCACTGGTGTGCACTAAATATATCTATGTCCTTGTCTAGCTTGTATAAATATTAAGGATAGATATAATTAGTGCAAATTGTTGCAGCAAAAGAAAAAAGCTATTAGCACTTTCGGCGAATTTCAACTATAGAGGGACCTCTTTGTTTGTTTGCTGGATTTTGATGATTTTTAAGTATTGTTTTAGATTGGCTACAGTTTAAAATAGGTTTAAGGCATTTTTAAAATTTTCAGTATTTAAATAAAAAAATAATTTAGCAAAAAAGTAAGAAGAATTGAAGGCCCCTTAGTTTTTAAATAAAAAATGTCCATTTTTAATCGAAAACTAAGGTTCGTTGTTAAATTTAGTTGGTGGGAACCTTTAAAAGTCACGTTAATGTAATAAATTAAATGAATGTTACCTAGCTACGAATTATTGATAGATGGTGTTTGGACATTAGTCCATTTGTGGTTGCAGAGACGTGGAAGTCTTGATTTAAAATCAATTATATTTATAAAAATATTATCCAGAGGGCACTTCAGTCGTAGTGCTAGCGAATCTAGTCGCAGGCAACGTCAACACAACTCAAAAAATCTCCGTCAAATTGGTGCAAAAGCGAGTTGCTAGAACGTTTATACGGCGTTTTCAGATAACGTTAAGTCGCCTTTGGCAACGTTGAAACGTCGACAAATTGTTACTTGGGTATTCTTTAAGGAAATTCTACGTACATGCTCAGGTCAAGAAACGTTCCATGTTCCATACTAAATATGTGTTAGGGTACATGTTAAGCATCTGATAAGAATGTCTGTATAAGAACATTCTGTAGACCTGCCATAGCAAGCGATTAGGGCGAAATGTAATCTAACTTTTTACTGTTTACTTAACTTATATTCGTTGTTTTCTCTGACACATTTTTTATATCTTCTTTGGCAAAAAAAGTTTTTTTTATAGAAACAAAAATAAAATAAATGAAAAACTTACCGTTGGGCCCGTCGAGAGTATCCTGAAAAAAAAACAGAATTTATGTTTTATTATATTAGTCGGGGGAAAAACAAAGTTTATCTAATTTGTTTTCACTTGTGTGTCCCAACGAAAACAAAACAACAGTATATTACATAACGAGAGAAGAAAGTGTCATATTTCACATGAGCGTGAATGTTGTGAACGAGGCGCTAGCCGAGTGAAACAACACGCGAGTGTAAGAAAGTTACTTTCTATGGATTAACACCAAATATAGTGCGTTGCCAGCTCTTTTTTTTTTAATCGGATTACTTAACCCTGGTTAGGTAATTATTTCGTAAAAAAGTTGGTTGACAGGTAAATTTGTTTAGCCGCCGCGATTAGCAAGTTAATTCCAATTACCTAGCCCTGATTAGAGAGTTTAGTGGTGGATATGGGCATAAGTATAGTAGTTCTTATAATATGTAGAGATATGGTAGTTTACGAAAACCGTCATTATTGGTTAAAATGTTGTGGTCCTATTTTTTATTTACCACTTAAGAAATTTTTTCGAAAACCATTTTGACTCTATTTCTGTCATAAACAATCGAAAAACCGACCGACCAGATTCTACTAATAGTGACAGAAACTAAACACATGTGCCTCCCAAATCGATAACCTCTAAAGGTGCAGTTAGACTGTGGTAGTGTAGTCGTCGTTGCATTGCAGCTGTAGTGAATTTTTTTCCATAGATAATGCAGAACAGGATATTTTACAGATAAATAGTTAACCATATTTTTTGATACACGCTTTTTAATATAATTTACCTTGTTTAATGTTTTAAACAAATATTGTTACAAGATCCACCTTACATATTTTTGATATTTTAACCAAGAAAGTTCCGTTTTTTCTTAATATAAGTTTAAAAATGCTTTAGTTTTAAAATTAGGTTTGATTGGGTACCAAAGATGGACAAAATAAAACTTGGGGAAGAAAAAAAATGTGATAATTTATCGCTAATACCACTGAACACACTATTGACTGTATGTATGTATGCAAATACAAAATTATCACACAACAAAGTACTATACTATATCTGATCCGCTGATTAATCATTCTGGTTTATTTTAATTGCAAAGAAATTAGAGTTTTTTTTCTAAGTGACAAAAAGCGCTTACTTTTAGCATTACTTTGCTTGCATGGACAAATTATATCAAATAATTTACCTTCTTAATCTTATATATTGCTTTAGTAATAACCTTTAGAAAAGTTATAGTACCGTATTATCAGGTGCACGGTGGTTGTAGTGAAAAAAACTCACACAGAGATAGGTAGATATTGTCGGGCGCACATGAAAGAAATGGCATGAACACACCAACTTTAGGCATGGGAGTTATTTTGTGGAAATGCAGACAGTCGATGTTTTCAATAAATGAAAAAAGTATTGTATTTACTTATTTCCCTATCCCCAGACCAGCCGAAGTTAATAATTAATAATGGTACCTACCTACAATAAACAGCGGCGCTATATTACCCCTCTCCCCTTTTCTACGTCAAACTAGTAATTTTCTAAAATTGTTTATAAAACTGTTTAAAATTAACTTTTTTAAAGAACATTTTCCCTCAAATATTACTTATATTACCCACTAGACATATTATTTTTTTTCCGCCTTTAGTCCTTTTGTTTCCGTAAACCGATTTTGATCAAATAAATGCCTATGTGTTGCCTGTGCGGTCTATGCGTGATGCTGGAACAAACAGACATAGATAAAGACAAAAATTGTAAAATTACATTTTTGGTATCTCGTTTTGTCAAACAATAAAATATAAAAAAATAGTCAATGTACACTTCAATGTACAGAAATGGTCCGTTTAGAGATTTATTATATATATAGATCAACAACTAATTATAGTCAGGGGGATAAGTGGCGATTTTTCCAAGTTTCATAAAATTTCGGTTCAGTGGATTTTGCCTAATTGTCTCCCAAACATACAGACAGACACCATCAAAAAATTTTATATTTAGGTCTTTCTTTTTACCGATCCCATTAGCCTATACTATAGTATGGATGGCTAAAAATAGAGTTCTAGATTACTACATAGCCGGTACCTATTAAGTTTTTGTTTATGGGTAATAAAAATAACACGACCGCCTTATTTATAATATTGCTATTGCTATTTTGATAGAGTGCTGAAAGAGAAAAATTTAGACATAAAAATTTGGTCACCTCTACTTGATAGCTGTAGGTATTGCAGTATGTATATTGACTATATAAGGCTATAGGTATTTATATTTTTTGGTTTAAAAAATATTCAATGTACAGAAATTAGTAATTTTAAATTTTTTGTAATAAAATGGGGGGGAGGGTTTCTGTATCGCCACTGCGTATTGAGATAGGTAGATATTAATATTATTAACATCGGTTGGTCAGGGGATGGGAACATAGGTAAATATAATACCTTCTTCAATTTATTTTACTGCAAAGGTCGACTGTATGCTTTTCCACGAAATCCCTCCCATGCCTAACGTTGGTGTATTCATGCCATCTCTTTCATACGCGCCCGAAAATATCTACCTATCTCTGTGTGAGTTTTTTCACTACAACCACCGTGCACCGCTGATAATACGGTACTATAACTTTTCTAAGGGTTATTACTAAAGTAAATTATTTGGTATAATTTGTCCATGCAAGCGAAATAATGCTAAAAGTAAGCGCTTTTTGTAACTTAGAAAAAAGGCTCTAATTTCTTCGCAATTATAATAAACCAGAATTATTAATCAGCGGATCAGATATAACTAGTATAGTAACTTGTTAATTTATCGCTAATACCACTGAACACACTATTGACTGTATGTCTGTATGCAAATACAAAACTACCACATTTTTTTTTCTTCCCCAAGTTTTATTTTGTCCATCTTTGGTACCCAATCAACCCTAATTTTAAAACTAAAGCATTTTTGAACTTATATTAAGAAAAAACGGAACTTTCTCGGTTAATACAAAAGAAATATGTAAGGTCGATCTTTTAACATGTTCAAAAATTTTACAAGAGGGTCTGTTATCACCAATATTTGTTTAAAACATTAAACAAAGTAAGTTATATTAAAAAGTGTGTACCAAAAAATATGGTTAACTATTTATCTGTAAAATATCCTGTTCTGCATTATCTATGGAAAAAATTCACTACAGCTGCAATGCAACGACGACTACACTATCACAGTCTAACTGCACCTTAAGGAATCTTATTATGTTTCACATAAAATAGTTCTATACAAAATAATAGGGACATTTTGGTCAGGTTTTTTGTCAGTCTGTTACCCCTACCTTTATTCTGGGCAGGCGCAGTAGCGCTCTGTCAGGCTGTTACCTTTATTAAAGGTAACCACTGACGCTAATTAGCGTCGAATAGCGAACTAAACTTGATGTGATTCTGTAGTGGAAGATTTTTAGGTTATAAAAGTTTGTTTTGTTTTACAAAAATTTTGTGTCTTTGGATTTTATTTTTTGTTACGGTGTTTATAGTAGTAGTGGGGTGCCTTTTTTAACGTTTTTTTTTTGGGAAACAGGTGAGTAAGTACAAATAAGTTTGCAGAGTCTCGTTTTCTTCTATTACTCCACCAAATCCTATCACTAAATTAATATTTTCCTCTATGATATGGTTAGAAAAGCAAATAAAAAAAAGACTTGGGGAAAAAGCAACCAAAGTCAATAAAAAAGTAAGGTTATGTTTACCACCAAATGATTGACTACGTTCAAGAGCTCTATTTTTAACCTCTTGAAGTTACCTTTATTTACGGTAACGTTAACCATAAGAGTAACGAAATTTGCCGTTAAACTGCCCGATCAAAATCTCCCTAATAACACTTAGACACTTAAAGTTAATTTTCAGTTTTATCAGCATTCGTATCCATATGTCTATCGAGTCGACCAATCAAGCAGGTGCACTTTTAAAATCATGGCGAATGCATGACAGCTCCAGCAAATGCACGAAAACCTCGTTAGCTACGATAAGGGAGTCGTAACGTTACGACCATCCCTGCGTACGAAACGATGTTTTCACGCATTTGATAAGCTGGAGCTGTCACGCATTCGCCATTAGTTTAAAAGTACACCTGTTCGATAGGTCGACTCGATAGAGATAAGGATACGAATGCTGATAAAACCAAAAATTAACTTTAAGTATTATTACGCCCTGCGTTAAACCTAGTGGCGTTTGCGCACTCGTATCTGTCAACAGTGCGAAATTACTACTGAGATTTTGGTCATCGTAGTGTCTGGCTGAGAAAAAAAGCCTCCAATAATATATTTTTTTAATTCGTACTTATTTTTTAATAAAAAAAGCAACATTTTTTATTGGCCTTCCTCATTTGACTGCCTCATGTATTCCTAAAGATACACTCGACTTGCAATGAGTAAATTATCAGTACAGTCCGGTGGGGATACGATTTAAAAATGACAAAAAATAGTACTAAAGGGACAAAAGTGCGACATTTAATCCCGCAGCGAAAGGGGAGGGCTACAATTCGCTAAAGCAAATTATGATTGTTTTCCACAAACCAAAACTACACTTTTTTGCACTCGATGCGCGTTTCGCTAACAACGTTAGCATTATCAGGAGCTCTATCTTATATACAATCCTTTAGTGGGCGGAGATAAGACTAATAATTTGTGATTGATCACGATTTTGAATCCTATCCCCCCTCAACCAAAGAATAAAGTGTACTAAACGGGATGGGTCCTCTATCTTTCAACTTTAAACTTTCATATGCATTCAAAAGTCTTTTGTTTGGTACACTTTTTAGAAGTTTTAGGTTATCTAATGTGAATCTATGATTGTTTTCAAAAGCATGCTCGGCCACACTTGACTTTTCTGTTCTTCCGTATTTTAAGTGTGCTAAGTGTTCTTCAAAACGTGTTTGAATAGAGCGTCTCGTTTCGTCAACATAGTTATACAACATAGCCTATAGTTTCTGCTGTAGGATCACCTACTTACAACATTTCGAAATGGCTAGCAAACGAGTTTGAAAATTTACCTATTAAGGAAAAAGGGTTTTCTGTTCAAAATTCCCTTGAATTTATCAACAAAGTTAAAGATATTTCACTCCAAGAAGGTGAAATTTTAATCTCGTTTGATGTTAGTTCGTTGTTCCCTAGTGTGCCGATACTCAATATTTTACAATACCTGGAGGAACTACTAAGAAAAAACAATCTAGAAGACAAACAGACTTTAGAATACCTATCTTTAACAAAACTCTGCGTGAATCAAAATTACTTTCAATATAAAAATAACTACTACCAGCAATTAGAAGGAACCACAATGGGTAATAGTTTATCACCTTTTATCGCAAACCTCTTTATGAGCAAATTTGAATCAGATATAAGTAAAGAATTTGAGTATTTCCCAAGAGTACGGTTTAGGTATATAGACGATGTGTTTGCAGTATTCAACACTAAAGTAACTAGTGTTGAAAATTTTATGGAAAAAATAAATAACAAATTTCCCACAATTAAATTTACTAATTAAACAGAGAACAACGGTACATTGCCATTTCTAGACACTTTAGTTATAAGGAATAAAAATAAATTGGACTTTGACCTATACAGAAAAGGAACGGCCACCAACAGGTATATTTCAAATGACTCTTTTCATTGCTTACAACATAAGCTTGCAAGTTTGCACTTTTTAACATATAGATTAGTAAATTTCCCCTTAAATAAAGAAAGATTTGAAACAGAAAAAAATAGGATTAGGAATATAGCTGGCGAAAACGGTTACGACGAAGGCTTAATAAATAAGCTGATAAATAGATATTCTTTTCAAAAGACCTTTCGGAATTCCACTTTTTTCAGACAAAAAGATACCTGCGACTCAAAATTTGTATCAATTCCTTATAATCCTAATTATACGAAAGAATTACAAAAAGTATTTAATAACACCGGTCTTAAATTAGTATATCAATCCGGTAACACAATAAGAAGCTTACTAGGAAATCCCAAGGATAAAACTACAGTTCTAGAAAAAAGTGGAATTTACGAAATTAGTTGCATGGATTGTGACAAAAAATATGTTGGCCAAACGAGACGCTCTATTCAAACACGTTTTAAAGAACACAGTCTATTTACCACTTAAAATACGGAAGAACAGAAAAGTCAAGTGTGGCCGAGCATGCTTTTGAAAACAATCATAGATTCACATTAGATAACCTAAAACTTCTAAAAAGTGTACCAAACAAAAGACTTTTGAATGCATATGAAAGTATAGAAATCATTAAATCCAAAAATAGTTTAAATAAAGATAGAGGACCCACCCCGTTTAGTACACTTTATTCTTTGGTTGAGGGAAGATAGGATTAAAAATCGTGATCAATCACAAATTATTAGTCTTATCTCCACCCACTAAAGGATTGTATATAAGATACAGCGTGGATTAATTTAGTTCATTGTTTATCGTCTCCTGATGATGCTAACGTTGTTAGCGAAACGCGCGTTGAGTGCAAAAAAGTGTAGTTATGGTTTGTGGAAAACAATCATACTTTGTTTTAGTGCAACCAAAGGTTCCAAATTCCCAACATATTCGCTAAAGGATTAAACGACACCTTAGTCTCGAGGTTTATATACTATTTTATGCACTTTAGGAAAATACTTTTGTTAAAATTACGTTATTTCTACGCCAAATGGTTCGTCAACTGCAAGAAAGGGTGCTAAGAATGAAATCTTGGCCAAGAGAAAGTGCTGTTTGGCTTGACTTGCCATAAATTTAATTATAATTTTCCACGGATTAGTTTTTTTTTAATCCCTGACGGATTAGATTTACTTCTAATCCCTAAGCTTAGGGATTAAATTTTATTTGAATCCCTTAGGGATTAAAAGTGTCACTTTAATCCCTAAAATTAGGGATTAAAAGTACCTATTTGATCCATAAAATGAGGGATTGAAAGTACCTATTTAGTCCCTGAAATGCATAAAAGTAATTTACTACTTCATTAAAAAAAAGTCGCGTGTCATGACAAAAGCCCAAATTGTCTTAAAAGTAAAAGGTTTTCAAAGAGTGAGCCTCTAATAAGATAAAAATAAAAGCTTAACAACAGGTAATGATTGTGGCATTTCCATATTCACTAATGAAAATTATGGGTATAAGTATAAACAATTCTCATCTAAATTAATATCTAAATTACTCAGCGTATACTTTGTTTATATAAATACACCTAGGGCGGCTATTTCATTTGAGTTTGAATTTAATTCATTTAAGAGCTTTCGCATGCATCATATTACTCTCATAATGTGTTTATTATTTTTTGTTTGAACCCTTTTATTTTGTACAGTCGAATAAAGAATACATGATTGCAAAGTTGAATTTTTATTAACAAGCAATAATGCCAACCTCTAATACAAGGCTTCCAGAAAGATAATGACAACATCTAAATTATGAAGAAATCTCTTGGGTTATTGGTCTAGCCATGCTGGATAGTTAAGTAAATAAAATGAAATTATTCCTTGCAACGTATCGATATTTAATTATATCTTTTTCAAGCCCGGAATGGTAGAATTTTGACCGTCAGACGCAACTCACGACAACAATAACATATGACAACACAGACCCTTCTATCATTATTTTCCATAAATTTGAAGGTCTGTTTCCTAATTTTAATTATTTTTATAAAATCAATATTTTGATTGATTAAAAATAATTAAAATTAAGAAACAGTCCTTCAAGTTTATGAAAAAAAATGATGGAATGGTCTGTGTTGACATATGATGTTGTTGCCGTGAGTTGCCTGTTATGGCCAAAATCCTACCATTCCATTGAAAAAGTTATAATGAAATATCGATAGGTTGCAAGGAATAATTGTATTTTATTTACTTAACTCTCCAGCATGACTAATCCAATAACCCAAGAGCTTTCTTTATCATTAAATAAGATTCAATCATATAACATCTAAATTGTTCTATCTTTGGTGACGAACTTAAATCAGATAAAAACAAAGATATGAGAAACTCTAAGCGGGCCAGAGGTACGCGATAAATAATTAAACCAACTTATCTACGACATCTCGGACAGTTTGCTACTTTCTAATATCAGGTCAATTAAGCCACACCCCCCCCCCCCCCGAAAGATATTCGAGTTTTGATATTCTTATAATTTCGAACCAATTTCGAACCAATTTTGGACCACACTCTTTCCTGTTTTTTTTTAGCTTGACGTCCGGCTGCACCTCCCATTTTGAACATTATGCGAAGTCTCCAAAGTAGTATACAAGTCAATGGGGTTAACAGATAATACTTGGTACTTTTCTGTTATAGCAAAAAAATATTCAAAGTGGTTTAAGAAGAAAGACAACGGGTTTTTTAAAATGCATAAAATTCTAAGGAATCCGCCATCTTGCATTGTCACAAAATGCAATTTTTTGACATTTAGAAAACGAAGCCTTATTGTTAGCAGCTGTAAAGTTTCCTTATCACCAAAATTGGCTAAAAGGTAACGAAATACTGTTCACTTAAATTCAGTTTCAGTTCTATTTTATGCAAAAGGTTGGTATACGAAAAAACCCATAGTTTTTTTTATTTCTTAATAGAATTTAGCAAGTGATACATCGGTTTATAGACAATAGATAGAATATTTTTGTAGTTGCAAAAAAAATGTACAAAGTGTCTCAAAAAAAACCCATGAAAATTCATAAAATTTTGGACATCCGCGATTTTGAATTTTTGATAAATGTGATTTCTTGATATATTTGCAAAAAGTCCATTTCATTAACTTTCCAAAAGTCTTTTTGCCGTTAAAATCCAACAATAAATAAAAAATTGGCAGTTAAAACAATACAGGAGTCCGGTTTTTTATGGTCCACCCTATATAATTAAAATAAATTGGTATATATACCAGCTTTTTGCAGGAATACTGCAAGTGCTAACCGCTTATTATTGTTGTCATGAGTCAGTTCGATACGATCACAAAAAAAGCGGTATTGAAAAAAAGTTCGATTTGCCGCGTTTTCATGGAGGGTTTGAAAGTGAATCCAATTGAAAAAGTTATTCAGTTCCACGTGAAAACATAGCAATTGCTAACAGTAAACAGGTGGCAGGCTATAGACTAAATTGCTAGAGTCTCTTGTTTTTTCTTGTTTCATTTTGTCACTGTTGCATGTTTATTACGGGCAACCTCGCATGCAACCTTATTGTTTATCAGTTTTAAAACTTTTAGATGGTAGATTGCAATATCCTAAAACCTGCAGCTTGTAACTTTTAGGTGAATAAGGGCCGGTTTCTCAATAGCCATGAAAAAAATTCTTACAAAGGCGTGCAGTCGTGTTTAGATAGTCTCACAATGTAACACGCTCAATGGAGATAATAATAAACAAAAACGAAAAAAGGACAACGACTTGGGCGTTTTATCACTTAATTAAGGTATAAAATACATTTAGGACCGGTTTCTCAGTAGCGGGTTACCAGAGAGTTAAATTAACTCGGGCTATAAACCCCAGTTTTTTGCCGTTATAAGTCAAAAACGGGTTAAAATTAACTCCAGGGTGGCCACGGCTTTAAGGTGAGGGTAAGTTACCTTACCTCAGGGTTAACCTAAAAAATATTGGCTTATAACAGTAAAAAACTGGGGTTTATAGCCCGAGTTAATTTAACTCTTTTGTAACCCGCTACTGAGAAACCGGTCCTAAATGTATTTTATACGTTAATTAAGTGATAAAACGCCTAAGTCATTGTCCTTTTTTCGTTTTTGTTATATGCGCCTAAAATTAGGCACTTAGACCTTGAGAATATAATGAATAACTTACATTTAAAAATTGTTACTTAATGCAGCAAAATCTGTTTATTTTTCGTAAATACAAAGTGTAAACAATACCAGTCAATCACCTGATGAAAGAAGGGGTCAAAACAAGTAAAAAAGTTCATATGACTTATGGAGCAAAAGTCAACAAAATAATTATGATTTTCTTTGAGTTAAAGATTTAAAAAACACTTGGCAACAACGCAATTTGCTGCATACGTGAGTCTCTGATCCCCGACCGTCTCTCCTCTCTACAGCAGCGTTGCCACTTGTAACATAATTATGTAATTGTAACATAATTTTTCCTTAAAATTGAGTTAAACGATAACGTGTAACATAATCGATAATTGTAACATATTTTTTCACTCTAGGACTTTGAATTTTTTAACTTCTTTGCAGGTTTTCTTCTTACTGTAAGAAACCAATTTAACAAACAGATTAAACTTATTTTATTTTATTTAGTCAGTGCTGACCTCTTGGCAATTAAAAACAAAACTACTTTGCAATAAAAGTCAAAGCACCATCTATGTAAATATTACCGTACTTCGAAAACGTCTTTTGTTTCATGGAGCGGAGGATCCTCTCGACTACACGGGATTTGATGATTAGATCCATAGCGTCGTATAAACACGAACAAGATGAAAATGTTGATATTCATTTTGATAGAGAGTAATTTGAGTTTATAGATTTAAGTTTTTCTGTTATTTTTTGTTGTTTGTTTTTTGTATACGATCAAAAATACACTAAAATAAGCATGCCGAGTTTTTTTTATAAAAAAATGTAATAATTTTGGCAACACTGCTCTACAGCACAATGCATAGTGCATCTTCCGCTGTTCGTTATGAAGGTTGTCAGTCGCGCGAGTAAAATTAAACTGAATTAAAAATGTTCTCCAATCAGGAATACATTAGTATACAGTAAAGCTCGCAGAAACTTAAATCTTGTAGCTCAAAAGTATCGCGACAGATTTTCCCAACCGCTTAAAAAAGAAGCGTTTTTCAAAATAAAAAAAGAGTTTTTATAAATTAAAAACAGTTTAAACACTGCGTGACAGGTGTTTTTAATTTAAAAAAAGGAAGTGTGCCCTACAAGTGTACAAAAAAATGCTTAAAAGAAGTGTATTTTGAGTGTCTGCCAAAAAAAAAATAATAAAAAAAAAGAGTTTTTACACATTAAAATAAGCTTTAAAAATTTTGTAGCGGGTGTCGTACATTTTTTATAATAAAAGTGGACCATAATCTAAAACTTTGCATTGCTTTTCAAAGGAAAACTTTATTTCGATGCCGAAAAAGACCTTTTAACTTCTAAATAAACTTTTAGAACCAGACGAGGCGCTAAAACCAATTTTCGGTAAGTACACGTTTATTTTTCTGCTTTTTACTATGTTTAAATAACACAGGTCAACACACATTTTGGTGCCGGCGATTTTTTAATCAGATCTAGTTTTTTTTAACCTCTATATATATTTTACGTTATAACTATGACTATTGTCAGTAACAAAAAAAACACCTACAAATTTTCTTTTATGCGACTTTCTAGCATGGAGTTTACTGGTGTATTCTCACTGAAGGCACCAACAGTAGTCGGCCTATCCCATCGTCCTTGATATCGATCTTCCATAGTTTTAATATTCTGAAGGAATCTTTCTCCCTGTTCTTCACTACAGTCACCTAAATTTTCTGGAAAGTGATCTAGGTGGCTGTGGAGGTAGTGAACTTTTATACTCATGTTACAACCGAGAATATGAAAATTTGAAAGCATAGTTTCCACTAATTCTATGTAATTGTCTGCTTTGTGATTTCCAAGAAAATTTTTGAGCGTTAGATTCGGCCTCATTTATTGATGTAGTGAACTATGGATCTTTAATGAGTTGACTTATTTGAGGACCATCACATATACCAGCTTTTGGTTTTTTCCGGGCTGATCCCAGGAAACTTACGTGACAAGTACCCAAAACAATTTTCATCTCGATCTAACGCTTTCACAAACTACCTCACAAGCCTCAACTTGATATTCAAGGGTGGTAGTAAGATTTTTTCTCTCGTAACTACGTTTTGTTTTCCTTGAAGCATAGTATCTCCTAAAGGCCAATTTCTCTTAACCCAGGGCTGATCTTTAGCTCTTCTGTCCCAAAGATATAAAAAACAGGGGTATTTTGTATATCCACTTTGCTTTCTATGGAGAAAGTTCACCATTTTAAAATCAACAAAAATTGCCACTGATGTTCTTCGTATTTAATTTGTTTCAAAACTTGTTCTATTGTTTTATACTCCTCTTTTATGGTAGTAGAAGGTCCAATAGGAATTTGTCCAATAGGAGTATTTGTTACCGTGAAAGGACTACTACGTTTTAAACTGTCAATGAAAAGGCGCTAATCGTCTGAAGTATATTCTGGCAAACCCAGAGTCCTTTTATATCGTTACAGAATACCAGCTTATTTTCCTGAGTGACAAAAGGCAGTAGATCCTTTTCTCTCTTCCTTTCAGAGGTATAGGTATCTCACGAGATCGTTCAGTTCTTGTTGATTAAAACACTGAGGAGTTGTTAAATCTGCTTCAAATTTACTGTCGTTTTCTGATTGCATTCTTTGAACTTCATCATCCCTTGATGTTTCTGTATCATCTTCCGGGATTTCAGGAAGACTGCTGAAAGTTGAAACGGGTATTTCCTTAGAGTGCGGTACAGGTCTTCTTGCCGAATCTAGATCAGGATATGTCCATTTATCTCGATTGTTCTTATTTATGGCTTTAATATTAACGAGAAGAAAATAGGCGTCATCATAATGGTTACGTTGTTCCCTCCAAAACCAATTTTCGGTAACCATCTAAAAATCTAAAAGCGCATTGTTGCCAAACCGTGTTTAACTTAAACGTCGTAAATCTCCGAAGCCACTAAGTTTTGACGCCTATATTATATGAACTTTTATGTTAGTTTTGGCCCTCCCTATCACCGATTGAAATGATTACCAAATCGTTTACACTTTATATAATTTATTTCAAATAAAAGAAGTTTTTCGAAGGGGATTGGGGGGTTTTTGTTTTTTTTCTAGAAAGAAATGCATAATGGTAGAAACCAACCCTTTTCTGAGCTACAGGGCTTTTTGAAAAATATGCGTTTTAGAATTTGACCCATAACTTTATTTCATCGCCCCTAATTCGTAAGTAAGTAACCTGTGACTGAGTGGAAAATTCGTGACAACATTCGCGATAAATTATTCCACAAGTTGTTCCATCTGGCGAATTTCTAAAAGCGCTTGAAACGCCAGTCTATAGAGTGCTTAAGACTTGTGTAAACTCATATATGTATGAGCTTATAAATCTACGCCCTTCCAATGCTTTTGACATACACGAAACTGTAAGCAAGGTACTCTCCAGCTTTCTCTCTAATATGTCTCCTCTTTTGTCACAAAACCCGAGAAACGGCTTGGTATAGTGGGTACATACCTACCCACTAAACAAAAATTTAAAAAACTTTATTTTCAAAGTGAAAAAACGCTGAATATGCGCTAAATAACGTTTGAAATTGAAGGCATATTAATGGTCTTAAATGATTATTAAAAGTTTACTGACAGTATGAATGAAACGGAGAAAGCTGCTTGGATCAATTTCAAGAAAGTTGTCGGAAATTTCTTAGGTCACTTTAAAAGGGACAACTATAAGAAAATAGTGAAAAACTTGTTGCAAAAATTTCAAGGACAAGGTTGCCATCATCACACTTCCTTCATTCTCATCTCGAAAACTTGGTGATTACAGTGAGGAACGTTTCCACTAAGATATTTAAAAAATGGAGCGACAATATCAGGGACGTTGTGATAAACATATGATAGCAGGTTTTCACTGGTCGTTAAAGAGGGATGTTGCAGGTGAAAGCAAGAAAAGAAAGAGGAATCCACTCCGTGATGATGAATAAACTAATATTACGGAATTTTTCGGAGGCTAGGGCAATTTTTAGGAGCTGAATGAAAATTCTTATGACAGAAATGAACTCGGCAACTCAGAAGACGAAAAGATATCGATATCAGCTTTTACGTACGGAAAAGGCCTGTATTTTCTACGTTTTTCCCTAGGCTAGGGAAATTTTCAAGTACTGTGGTACATTTTTCACGTCAGATATGAATTCAGGAACTCAAAATACGAAAATATATAAGCTTTGTTGCGAAAAAGTAAAACCTTCCAGAAATCGCAAATTTTGCTTAGCTTAATACTTTTTCCCATAGGCTAGTGAAATTCTGAGCGAATCGAGATACGTGAAAACATTGTCGTTTTATTTAATATTGCGAAGATCAAAATTTCTTTCACAGACACTAAAATTTTAAAGATTTTACGTATTTCCCTTAGACTGAGACCGGATTCGGATTCAGCAGCTCAAAAAACATAACCTTAAAAAGCTATAACCAAGAAATGAACCCAAATCCACATAAGTGGTAAATACCAAAAACAAATGAGCTGACTGTTACACCACAATTTTCCCTAGTTTAATTAAAATAAGAATAATTCGAGGCTGAAAATCGCTTAGGAAGAGTAAGCCGAAAACTCTCATTTCTACAGATCTTGGACATGCGCGAAAACACCGAGCTGATGGGTTAAAAATGCTGTACTAGATCATGGATCTTGTTTACAAGTCTGCGGCAATTTTACCTGTTATAGGTGCAGTTTACCAAAAAACTTCGGTTTAACCGTTACCGGCGGTAAGGGTGTTTGTTAAACTTCAGTTTAATAGTTACCAAAAGGTTCTAACCTCCAAATAGTTATTAAAAATTTATTTAAAATTTCTTTTTGGTAAAAAAACTATAAGTATTTAGTGAAATGGCTATGATCGATGACCTAGAATTTATTTTTGATCAACTGCATGAAGATGATGAAGAAATTATTGACATTGTCGAAGCACCAAGAAAACCAAAAATTATTCGTCCTAGAACAAATTCCTTGGAGGAGTGCGACGATGTAGATCTTAAGGTTAAGATTATCTAAAGAAACATGCAAAATTGTGCAAGAGGAAATTCGACAAGAGTTGGAATGGAACATCCCACAGACTAGTAAGTTTTATTCTCACACAGAGCTCACACGTTTATCTACAAGGTGTTTCAAATTCGATGCTTACCATGGAGATCTCCTAAACGGTAGGAGATACGAAAAGGTTTAAATCAGGGCAAAGTTGCGCAATTTGATGCTTTGCTGAAAACCAAAAAAGAAAAGTTTACAAATTCCGGGTAGTTTCGGAGATAGACGGAAAAAAACGAAATCTTCATTTCTAGTTTTTATTTTCCTGCGCCCTTATTCTTAAAGCTGTCAAAAAACCCTTAAAACTTTCTACAGGCACTTTTTTAAGATCTACCTAATGAGATGTCCATTTTCGAGATTTGACATTTCAGTGCGATAGGAGCACTGTCAAGTTCATTTTTTCTTATGGACACATGCTTTTTTTCTCCTGCCGTTTGGTTCATAAAGGATGACAGATAATTTACAATCTCATTTTGACATGTACCTGACGTTTTGAGTTAATTGATCATCATCAGCGCAAATTCAAAGATTAAAAGTTATTTGGTTATAACTAAATATCTTGAGTAAGTTAAAAACCAAAATTAAATTTGTGCTGATGATGGTCAATAAATTCAAAACGTCAGGTGACTTTTCAAAATAAGGTTGCAAAATGTTATCTATCATCCTTTATGAACCAAGCGGCAGGAGAAAAAAAGGATGACTCCCTAAGAAAAAATGAACTTGACAGTGCTCAAGTCTCAAAAACGGACCTCTCACTAGGCAGATCTTAAAAAAGTGCCTGTATAAAGTTTTAAGCGTTTTTTGACAGCTTTAAGAATAAGGGCGCAGAAAAATAAAAACTAAAAATGAAGATTTCGGTTTTTTCTGCCTGTCTTCGGAACTATCAGGAATTTGTAAACTTTTTTTTTAGTTTTAAGCAAAGCATCAAATTGCGCAACTATGCCCTAATTTAAACATTTTCGTATCTCCTACCGTTTAGGAGATCCCCATGGTCAGCATCGAATTTGAAACACCCTGTATACTGTATATCTTGGCGTTTCTGACAATTCTGAACATTTTCAGTGGGATTTAATAAGAGGGTTAGTCTATTTTAGAACGGTCCTAAGTTTAAGTGAAATTTTTGGTTTTAAGCATTTTAAACCAACCCTCCTTGAGTTTTGGACACAGTTTGAATTATAAGAAGAATTTTAATAAATTTGTTTATTGAATAATCATCTTAACACAATCTTTTGTTGGATTTAAGAAGAAAGTTTCAATTTAGAAGAAAAAATAATTTAAAAATTGAAACCCACGCGGGGTTTAAATAGTAAACAATCTGTACAACAAATTAAAATTGAGGTTATATGTCACTTTAATTAAAACTTACCCTTGATAATTGATTTTTCCAATTAATACTTGATGTCACACAATGATTTAGATGGGTGATAATAAAATAAGTAGTAGATTAATTTTGTATTTATTTAAAAGGTGTTTTGCTCTATGAGTTTTTTAATATTTATGTGTATTAAAAAACTTAAATGCAAGTTTTTTTACATTTGCACCTTGGCTTGCACCAACCTCTACTGATGAAAGCTACAGCTTTAAAATGAGTGGGCTTTGAGTAAGGAAAGTTATTTTGTCTGAGCTTTTAGATAACCTCAATGTTTTAGTTTCAGTTTGTAAATAAATTAATGTAGTTGTTTTGGGTTTTTTTGTTTGGTATATTTTTCGTGCATAATCAGCGACCTTCACTTATGTTTGTTTTGCCTCGTAGTGCCCTTTTAAATATATTTTTTGTGCTGAAAACGGGTTGAAAATATGGCGTTTTTCTGGACAAAATTGGAGGTGTTTTATTGATTAATAAACAACTTGGTATATTATATAAGGTAAATTACTTCCTGTAAAAACGGTTACTTAGGGAAATTTTAAACGAACTTGCCACAAAACAATCCTTTCTGGGTTATATAAATTTAAACCACCCCCCAGAGCTGGTCTAAAAAATCACCAACTTTACAACCTCAAACACAGATGATGAAGCTATTATGTGCCAAATTTTTAGCGTATTCACCATATGCCATTTTGAAGCCTGTCAAAAAAAGGGCATTTTCTCCTAAAATATGGTTTATTTTTAGAAACAATAATATATAATACAAAATAATTAATAGCTTTGTGTTTTTTCTATATGGGTAAGTGTTTTTTTTTTAAATTTGGTTTTAAAATTTAGTACCTTCCACAGGTGTAAATATTTAGATCTGTGGGGGGTACTATTTTAGATCTTAGTAAATCCCACTGTTTTTGTCTTGGCGTCTGGCTGTATTTTTATCAAATTTTGTGACTAAGCTAGGTTTAGCTCTAGTTGGTCAATCAACCCTATATGCCAAGAAAATGTAATATTTTTAAACTAGAATAAAACTTGTTGTCCTCCCAATCCTACATCTCTCCTTTTCTTCCTGGCCGTGGTTTAACTGCGACTTATAAAATCGGGCAACTTGTTTACCAATGGTTTAATCCAAGGATTAAACTGAAGTTTAAACTATGTTTTAATCTGGAGTTTTACCTTTGGTTATAAAATTAGCCCTAAGTAAGGCCGTTATTTAAGCTATATGTATATGTGTAAACCCAACAGGCACCACAACTAACACTTCTCCGTGTTGCAGATTTAAATAGAATTTGCGGGATTCGCGGCTTTGTTCCGGATAAAATAATACATTTTGTTCCCCCATTCATTTTCTACATTTTGTGTTAACCCTCTATGGAGTCCTGTATATTCAAATATATCTAAATTTCATATCAAAGCGCAACCTAAAAAAGCCAGAGTATTATGACAAAAACATGTCTAACCTGTATATGAAAAAAAGGTAATCAGTAATTTCCCAAAAAATCTCGAAAATAGCTTAGTAAAGTAGATTTAAAACAAAAAAAAACAAACTGAAGATAGCTGTGGCACTGTAAATCTAACGAAAAAACTTTTTGTACTTCAGTGCAAAATGAATGGAATGGAACCTAGGACGACGCCGTTTCGTTCTTATTAGAAAATCATCAGCCCGGTGTACCACAACGACAGAGAATTTCGGTCACGCTTATGTGCCAAAGAGTTAATAGAAACCTTTTGCACCTATTATTATGATGCCTTTTTACTTTATCGCTTATTTTCGAGGATGCGAAGTTACGAGATAATAACGGAATCCCTTAGTAACCAATATAGTTTGACGTTACCTGAGAGGGAATACCGTATTCCTTATAATTGACATGGTTGCCGACAGTAAAACGTCAAGTAGAAAAATAAAATATTTAAATTGATTTTTGAATGCAAATATGTTCCGTATGTATAAATGTCAATTTTTGTTTATTCATTTTCTTTGGCTAGAATTTCGTAAGAAATGTAAAACATTTAGTTGTACTGGCAACTGTGACAAGTGATTCCGATCTGTTTATCATAACCTCCCTTTTCTCTGTTGTGTTTTCGAGTTTTTAAAGATTATTAATAATTAAAATTCATGGTAAAAACACAAGAATAAGATGTTTTAAATGAAAAATATTATTGGCCAAATTCTTTTTGTAAATCTTCATAATAATAAATACCGTATAAAGTCGTATATAAACAAATCAAAGGCGGCGTGCCAAAACTAGAAAGGCTGCTTAAAAAAACACATGACGTTAGCTACGTCACAACGTTTTATTAAGCGTTAAACTCACCTAACGAGGATTTTTCATAAGAGGTGCAAAAGGTCTCTAATATAACCAAAGTCTGCGAAAGCATTGGGTATCTTTAAGTAGTTCATCTAAGAATAAAATCAATAAAAGAAAATGAATAAAAGGTAACACAGCGATAGACTTTAAAGCCAAGTCCATGCTGCAAAAACGTTATTACAGCTCTTTTTTTGCTTTAAAATAGGGAGCTTCATTTAATCTGTAATTTTGACTATTAAAATTGTTTTGCTACTAAATTTACATTCAAAATAACTTCTATAGTTATATCATCTAGCGAATCAACTTTTAAAGGTAAAACTTATACCTAAAAATATGCTAAAACTTAACTAACAAAATAGTTGCAATCTTAACAGTTTTTGTCGTTTGTTGTATCCTAGTGCAATTTTTATTAAAATGCAGTTGCTTTCAATGCTATTTAGCATTTAAGAATAAGCGTGAAACCCACAGTTTTGCTCAAAAATTTCTGAAAAAACAATCTTTTTTACATACAAGGTTACCTAAATATGCCAGACATGATGTTTTTCCTTTAATTCTGGATTAAAATTTAAAAAAATACAAAATTTATGATTAAAAAAACTCTTATTTATCTCAAATTTATGAAGCGCGTAAAGTTTAACGAGGTATCATGACAGGTTCCGTCATCAAACGGGCCTTCGCACAAATATTTGACTCTTGGGACGTCCACAAAATGCGTATTTTTGATTGAGAGTTCGTTTGTCATCGGTAATATTCATTGTAGTTGTCTTCCATCTTCAGTCTTTTATATTGGCGGACAATTTTGATTTAATTGCTATTTTTAAATACATTTTTTGTTAGGGAAGTTCAATTTTAAACAACATTGCTTTCATGTACGAAAATGCTGTATTTTCAGCTGCCGTAGACGTTGTCGCAGGCAAGAAATATTCCTCAAAATAGCTGTGACAACATTTTCATGACGTTTTTATAACGTTGTGGCAGAAGACAGCAAAAGCATTATTGGTATATTTTTTGCTGAGAAAACGTTATCCCAACTTATTTACAGCACGCTGTGTTACTTGGGTACCTATAACAAAAATAGTATTTAAAACTCGTGGAGAAACTGTGTTTTTGTTTACTCGCGTTTTTTAACTACTCTCTGCGATCGTTATTTTAACCAACCCTTAAAAAACACTGTTACAGGCACTAATTGTAAAAACTACTATTTTCGCATCCCTTAACAAAGAAAAATGCGTCGGTAACTAAAACAGTGTTCTTTCTTAATTTGGACAAGGAATTTTAGGAGTCATCCTAAAAATAAATTAGTAACAAAATAGGTCACTAGCTTCCTAAAAAACGAGCAATTTCTTAAAAGCAAATAAGAAAAGTAAGGAAAGTCGCAGAAAGCTGTGAGACGCGAAGACCGAGAAAGAACAAATGAATGTCTGAGCAAATGACTGTCATTCGGAGATTGTCCAGAGCCGACTTGACGGTTTTTGTTCGCAATAATTGACGTAATAAATCGGATGCGCCTAGAATAAAATTGCAATTGCACTGTAAAAAAAGTGTTAGTAAGCCATAAAAACCATAATACAGGATGTATGACTATCTCTATGACATTATGAAACTGGACCTAGTAATGTATCACTTTTTGACAATAAAGTTTTTTAATGAGAATAGAAAAGATTTTATGAGTACTTACATAAAAGTAAATTAAACAAGACAATTATAGTTTACAAGATGTGTGATAAAAGGCCTTATTCCACACAAAATCTTTTATTTTAATTTTTGTTGAAATACACCTTTAGGTCGGCCGGTTTCGGTTGATTATCAACAACAATTATAGATTTAAGCAGATCTGACTAGTAAGAAATTTTAAGAGATTTGACAGGTTATAAAAGAATGGATAGAAAGATACAATTTTACCAAAATATTGTATCATGTAATCTTGCGAAATCTGATGAGGTCGGGTCTTTTAAAAACTGCTGAAAACATGGGCAATCTCATGAAATCTAATCTAACTTATTTTATATTTCTGTTAGAATCTGCTAAAAACATGTAAACTTATCAAACCACTAAAAACTTATAAACATAATTTTTCCCTTAAAATTTGCTCAAAACTGTGGATGTGGATTTTCTCATGTAATCTTGTGAAATCTGATGGAAGGTGAGTCTTTTAAAAACTGCATGTGTATTCTCATAAAACCTTGTGAAATCTCATTAACTTTGATTTAAATTTTTGTTTGCTCAAAACTTAACAAAAACAGTGCGTATCACGATTCATAAGTTTGTGCAGAATTTTTAAAAGTTTGGTTGTGTAGCGCCAAGAAACCATAAAAAACCCACTGTTTTGAATGACGAGCAGGAAGTACGAGATGTGATGATTTGCGCTGCAGTAGAGGAAAATCGTGATGAAAACTTTTTGAGATCTATTCTTTTCACAGATAAAAGCACTTCCATTATTCAATCGTCATAACCCAACACACGTTCGATATTGGTCGAGGGAAAGTTTGCATTTGTATTTTGACGTAAGAACACAGTATCCCCAAAAACTAAATGTTTGGGGGGGTATTGTAGGGGAATACGTAATTGGGCCCTTTTTTATTGACGGCAATTTGAATGGTCCTAGATACTTCAATCTACTGCAGCAGCATATTATTCCAACTGCTAGGCAGTTGTTAGGTGTGAGATTTGGTGAAACATGGTTTCAACAAGATGGTTGTCCCGCTCCCTTGTTAGGGAATATCTTGATAATGTATTTCCTAATCGGGTTATAAGTCCACGGGGAGCTATTTTATGTCCAACTCGATCACCCGATCTTGCTCCTAATGACTTCTATCTGTGGAGTTATATCAAAAATCAAGTTTACGGGCATGAAAGGGCTAATAATTTGGAAGAATTTCGAATTAAAATTGAAGAAGCTTTTCAAACTATCACCCCTAATATGCCTGGAAACGTTAGAAGAAGTTTTTATAATAGGCTCGGGTATTGTCTAGCCGAGCAAGGAGGACTTTTTGAACATTTGCTCTAATTTCTTTTTTGAAAACTTGCTTTTATTTTGTTTCGCCTTATTATTTTCATTGTAACACGTTGTTAGTGATAAATCTGAGCAGCTGAAAATAAAACGCTCTTATTTATCAGTGACAAAACACAAGAAAATTACGTTATTCAAATTTGCGTATTTATTGATCAAATTCCGATTTCATGGACCACACTTCACATTGCACCGTGGTTAGAGGCATACTAAACGCAAGCCGTGAACGGTGATCGCAAACCTGAGTGTTGGTTGCTCCACTGATAGGTGTGCCGCTGCGGTGTCCCTGCGTGTACGTACACTGGCAAATTGGACTTCTTCCGGCCTATGTTCGCAGTAGCCTGAAGCGCTCTGTATTTATAAATTCAACACGCTGCTTTTTTCAATGTAATATGCAAATTTTCCTTTGTTTGCAGTTCATAGGACGCTCCTCTTATAATTCCGGGGAGATAGTATTATAGGGGAAGGACCTTCGCGTATTGGTGACCTAGTTATTCCGCGTTCACGCCGCATATCATATTGTTAAATTTGGGGTTAATTTTGACAGCTGGTTTATTACATATTCGACAAGATTTGGCACATAAGGCGATCTTCAGTCTGGAATGATTTATCATCGGTATGTTCCACGGTTATTCTTTTTGTTGACAACTTTGACACAGTAAGTATGAGGTCATATCCCTCCACCACTCAAGAATGGTATGAAATGAGTCGCTGAAGTGCATTGGTTAAAGAGTACCCAGCCAACACCGTTACGTAAATATTACGTAAAAGTTACAACACATGATTAATTTAAAAACAAGTTAAAAAACCTCCAAATCAGTTACTTCAACCGAAAAGAAACTAAAAAACGGAAATGACGAAAATTCAAACTTGGATGAGCATCCCACAAGGAACAAACAAAGAACCAAACCGAAAAGAGAAATAAATAAATGATGTTTCGCGCTGTGTAACCAGCGTGAGCTCATCAGTGGTTTCACTGGTCACCCTCCACTATACGTCATTAAACACCATCGTACACTTTGATTTCCAACTTTGAATTACTCACAAATAGACATCGTTCCGCACTGGTACTTATCTAAGTTATCTGGTACGGATTCGTCCCAGCGTTTTAATATTTCCAGTAGGATTATGCTCCTAAGGCAATTAAAACAAAAAAGAAGTTAAAAAGCTCCAAATCAGTTATTTCAACCGAAAAGAAACTAAAAAACAAAAGATCTTGGGTGGAAATAACGAAAATTCAAACTTGGATGAGCATCCCACAAGGAACACATAAAGGACCAAAGCGAAAAGAAAGGGGTGTGGCTTGGCGCTAAGCTGATCCCCTCCATGCTTAGGAGATAGACTTAATGAGAGTTGATATGTCACAATTTTGTACTAATTATGTACTCTTAAAGAAGAGTACTTTAAGTTTACAAAAACCATCGGATTTTTTTGTTATGGTAAAAGAGATTCGACCACAAGTGCTTATGCCAGAATTTGGCACTAATTATGTACTAATTTCGTCCTTTTTTAAAAAATGGTCTACTCTCAAGATAACTTGATTTTTTTTGTTGTTTATATGGAGTGTGTAGCTTGATATCAAAGCACCCCCCCCCCTCTGCCTAGGAAAGAGATTTGAAAGAAAGTAACTATGCCATAATTTACTCATTTCGTCCCATTCTTAAAAATTGCCTACTCACTCACTCAAAAAAAAAAGATATCTGTAGAATAGGCAATGTTCTAGAAGGGGACGAAATTAGTACATAATTAGTAGCACATTATGGAATAATTACTTTTTTAAAATCTTTTTCCTAGGCACAGAGTGGTGTACCTTGACATCAAGCTATACACCATAGCAAACAAACATAATAATAAACATAATAAGAGTACATAATTAGTATAAAAATATGACATATGAACTTTCATTAAATCTATCTTCTAAGCATGGGCGGGGGTGCATCTTAGCGCCAAGCCACACCCCTCCCTTTTAAGTGCGAATTCATTAAGTACAAAATTTTTTAACAATTTTTTTACAATATCCAAATTTACTTTCATTAAGAGGTGGATGTAGTTTTAATGAGCTCCCAAGTCCAGAATCTGGAACGTCCCTTTCAACTAACAATTATGGCACATTATTTTTGCCAATATTGCTTGGTCGTTAGCCGCTTTATTATTTCTTTTTTATGTTTTAACTCTTAAAAACGTTTTAATGGACGCTTATAAAGAATGATCTCTACGTTTAAGGGTTTTATAGCTTTCGCTTTTAACGAAAGTTTTTAGTTTGAGAATAAAGGAAGATTGAAGCGGGTCATTTACGAAAATAGCCAACATCATTATTCTTGTGTTTTTTATTGATACCATGGGGTGCATGCATCAAAAGAAAATGGGATATTCTCAGTTAGAATGAAAGTATGTTTGTCACAATTTTGTGAGAGACCGCAGAAAATCATTTTTGGGTTAATACCAGAGAGTATATAAATCTAAATAGAGAGGACACCTAATGGTAAATTTGCGACACCGCTCAACCGACTTGAAAAGCAAGTGGCGCAGCTATCGTTTCTTTTGGTTCTTGGTTTAACTTATTTTTAAATTTTTGTCCGAGGAAATCGATGATCCTATGTATAGGAGCCAAGATGTCGGCGATTTTTCTGTGATAAATTTTCATAATTTAGTAAGCCGCGACAGGTCTTTTGTTGGAATTTTATAATTTAAAAAGAACATCAAAATACCTTTTCTAATTGACTTTTTGCTTACATGGTGATTGGTTTAGTTATACCAGGCCAGTAAAAAAAAAGTACATTATGATCCGTATCTTTTTCAGTTTTTGAGGAAAATATGTCAAATTTGGTAAGGTTATTACAACTGTTAAGGTCAACTGATATCGGGCCCTTTTTACGCGTTTTTACGCCCCGATTTCTAATTTACCCTATTGTTAATTTTTTGCGGAAAGCACCAAATTTGATAAGCTTACTTTTTTAACAATTTTTAACGTGTTTAAGAAAATTTATGATCGGATGGACAGAAACCAAATTGGCGGCGAATTCTCCAAAATGACAGTCTTAAATCGAAAGTTACTTATCAAAAAAAAATATTTGAATCTATAGAACTTAATAAAGAGAAATTTGACAATACTAGTTAAATTAACGTGCAACCTTCGATGACCTTGACAAATGTCACTTTACTTTAAAAAAATACTTTTCCAGAGCCTTTTTTTAAATATTTTATAATTCTAAAAACGGTGACAGGTCTTGTTTGACATGACATAAACACATCTGTCCTAAGTGACTTTGCTTGGTTTGGTAGGATTTTTAAAATTAAAAAAATGGTACGAATTGTTAATGCTACCTTATCAACTAATTTTTTTTAGGATAGGTGGCGCTGCGGATGACGTGCCACCGATATTAAACCTGATAAAATATTTCTGGATGTTTTGCTAGATAATTAGATAATCAGTTGACCTTGACAATTGTAATAGTACTAAAAAACTAAAAAAGATACGGTTGATAATGTAGCTTTTTTTTAAAATCTTATTTTGACTGGCCTGGTATAACTAAACCAATCACCCTGTAAGCAAAAAGTCAATTAGAAAAGTTATTTTGATGTTTTTTCTAAATTATAAAATTACAACAAAAGACCTATTGCGGCTTACTAAATTATGAAAAATTATCAAAAAAAAAATCTCAAAATGCATTTTTTTAAAATAAAATATCACTTTTCAAGGATGAAAAAGGTCAAACGTCAATGTAATCATTTTGTTTCAATTCCTTTCTATCGAATTATATGGATTCGAGTATAATGTTGTTTTGATGACGAACCTAGAATTAAAAAAAAAATAGACGTCCATTTTTAAAAAATCGCCGCTATCATCGATTTCCTCGACCAAAATTTTAAAAAATTATCTAAAGAATATGTGTGCCAAATTTCATGCTTTCTGCACAAAATAAAAAATTGGGGACCTAAGCCGGACAACTATTCGCTCTTGCTTATTTTTATCGATCCAAAGCAGTGGTGGCGCACAGGAAAACGCCCACGTTGCGATCGACCCCCTCTCCGACGAAATTACGTACCAACTTTCCCAAAAATGTTGCCCTGCGGCGCACTTTTTTTCTTTTATTTTAAGTTAAACATTACTTTTTTGCAAGGTTTCCTCTTCGGCGGTAAAATTTTAAAAAAATCGTAATCGGGTGTTAACTTTCTGAAAAAAAAATTCTCTGTCTCCCTTTTGGAGAAGACTCCTCATGATCGGAATTGACACGGTTACGTTACAACCGCCTTTTTTGGATTAGGAGAACAGAATCATTGAAGGAATATCCAAAGAAATTTATCATATGAGACCATCAGTTTTTTTCTGATCTCCTCATCATGTATTTTTCAAACATTCGGAAATGACGGGGTTATTGAAATTTGGTACAGAAGCATAGTTTGGACGGTTTGTTTGTTTTTTTTTATAGCAAAATTGAAGTATAATAAATAAAAAAACATTTATTTTTTTGGAAGAAAAACCTAATTATATACAATCAAAACTTTCTGCCAGCTCCCTTAGTAACAAGTTCATTTAAAATTGCATTAAATATAAGTATGTACGCCAGTAATAAATCGATATTCATTCAACGCGCAGGATTATTGCCGTTTTAATTTTAAATAAATATTACCCCGCTTCATCCTGGCGCATTCAGCTAACAATAAAAATCTCGCTGTTAATTGCGTTGACTTGCTGGTCGGATATTACCATTAAGTGTCCTCTCTATTTAGATTTATATGCTCTCTGTTTAGATTTATATTCACCAATTGCATTTTAACTAGTTGTTTTTATATAAAAACTAAACTTAAGAAACGAAAATCACGTCATCACAAATTTCATGCAGGCCTGTGTTATTTTATATAAAAATAATTCAATAAATTAAGTTCTATAATCAATATTCTCACTAGGTATATTCAGCTTGAAAGCTATAAATCTATGAGTTTTTTTCTGAACACGTTCAGTATTATTTTTGAAGATACAATAGTGAGGTTACCAGAGTGTTGAAGCATATTCCAGAATACTCCCAATCAATGAACCATAAAAAAGTAAAGTGATTTACAAATATTACTAAAGTCCAAACCTTTGACTCTGACTATCAAAACTTTTCAAACTTGCATTATTACTTTTTTAATTAAATACAATGGGATTCGATACTTAAACAAAGTTCATTTTTCTGGCACCAAGCAAAAAAATCTATCCAAGTCTTTCTTAATTAGTGTGCAATTATTGACAACTCTAAAAAACTCGCATGGTCGCAATATTTGATGGAATTTGACAAAGAGTTGTGAATTTTAACAAACTGTTCACGACCTGTCAATGAGTTCTCACATCAAGATAATAGAACCAGCAGCTTCCAGCTTTTCTACCAAGAATTAGTGTTTACCCTGTCGGAAGCCTTAGAGAAATCTGTGTAGATTACATCTACCTGACCATAACTCTGTAAGACTTTCAACCGTGCATCAGAAAGTACAATCACATTAGTAACTGTTGATCTACTACTAATAAATCCATGATTTTCGCCCATCAGAATTGATGTCATAATAGGATAGTTTTTAGCTGTGACTGTGAACTCAAATATTTTTGCAAAAATTGGCCTATAGTTGTCAACCATTGGTCTATTGCTGCTCTTAAAAATTGGTGTTGCATAGCTTACCTTCCATTTTTTTAAGATACACTCCTGTATTTAATGAAAATGTAAAGATAGGTAGAATTCATTTATTTCAATATGGAGGGTGACATTTAAACACAACAACTAAATGGAAGTGTCAGTGTCATTGTTAAAACATTGGTCCGATTGAATTTGCAATTAAAAGATTGTTTGTGTGTGTCTGTGTTTGTTATTCAATCACGTCAAAACGGCTGAACCGATTTCGATGAAATTTGGTAAGACAATAGAGTGTGACCTGTACTGAAAGAGTTTATTTGACATTTCGCTAAATGACAGCTGCCAAATGCTATTATTTTTATATCTCGCGGGCCACGACCGCTATGGTATTAAAATAATACAAAACCAAATTAACTATCACCTTGTATGAACAGTTAATTTTCTTTTCTTACGTCCACTAGACCATAAAAACCCTGATGATTTTGAGCCGAATTTTCTCTAAATGGCGTCTTCGTGACGGGTGATTTTCATAGATATAGGAGAGGGAAAAGACAACGCTTTCTACTTGCGCAAACCTTGAGATCACTTCATTCTTTTAGTCCAAATGACTATTGACTTTGTTTTTTTATTATCTGCAAGTCAGTAAAAAAATAAGAACACAACCATAACAGACGTCTTATGCTCTCCCTGCCAATAAATCTCAAAAAAAACACACTGAATTTTTTTAGTTTTTATCAGGTTTATAAACTTTAGTGTGGCAAAATATTGGGTTTAATAAAGTTTGTAATAATTTATAAGTTATGTCTTTGATTTTGGTAACATTTTTGGCGGTTTCATCTATCTGTTTTTACCTGATCCTATAATCTGACAAACTTATAAAAAATTATAAACTTTACTTACTTACTTAGTAAATCTTATAAAATATTATAAACATGCTGACCGTCGTAGCGCAGTGGGCAGCGTATCTGCCTGCCGCATGGAAGGTCACGGGTTCATATCCCGGATAATTTGTATTTGTCCCAAAAAACTTGGCTCTCACTTTGGCAACACTGGGCATATGATCCTAGAATCGATGGAAAACTCCCAGTATAAAAAAAAGCCTCACAATATCTAATAAAACAAAAAGAGTGAGGTCTTACCTGCCCTAAATATTAAGTCGAAAAGAATATTTCGCACCCACCCTCAGGTAGACCTTATAGAGTCTTTTAAACTTTTATGAAGAATTGTCATAAGCTTTTACAAATATGCTTGCACCTCTTTTACCATTAGAGTCATGTAAACATATATTATATAATCGTTTAAAAACATGCCCTGAAAGGAGCAATTCACAACACAAAGTCGAAGTCTTTAAAACGGAACACGCGTTTAACAAAAAAAAAAGTTTGATAAAAGCTAATAAAAGAAATAAATAAATAAAAAAGATAAATAAATAAATACTAAATAAATGAAGTAGGTAATAATAATAAATCATAAAGTAAATAATAATAAATAAAAAAGTAGTAAATACTATTAATATAGTAATAATAAAGTAACAAAAAAAATAAGAAACAATAAAATAAAGTAATAAATAAGTAATAAATAAATATACAAAATCTAAGAAAAAAAGTAAGAGGATAAAAATAAAGTAAGAGGCTAGGAAATAAAGTAAAAAAACCAAAAAAAAAGACAAAAAGCCGAAAAAAACGATAAATAAATATAAAAAATTCAAGTCAGCCAAAACAAAAACCGGCCAAACTAAACGCGAGTAAAGTTAGCAACAAAATCACAGATAAAAGTTGGTTAGTTGAGTTATGGCGATCAAGTGGGAGAATTTCAATGTGGATGCCTATTCGCCTCTGATTTCTATGGTGATTTCCCGCTCCCTCGGCGTAAAACTTTACAGCTGCAGTAAAATATATCCTAAACAGACAAAGTAAAACTGCCTCCCTCGCAACGGCCCTGACGCTAAAAGGAATGGCGGGTTTTGTTAATGGGGGGGCTTAGGCGATTATGGCCTCCTTAAATAGAATGTCCACCAAATTTTAAAAATAAATTTTAAAGTAAAAATGGGCATTTTTATCTAAATGTTTGTCTGGTATTCAAGAGAGGTTCCCCGATATATATAACGCATGAAGAAGTTTTTAAGGGATGGGGATTTTTATCCAGCACACTAAATAAGAATTGACTGGATAAATCAGTTAGCAATTTGACAGCTGTCACGGGCCTCAACGCGTTTAGTGCAACGGTCAAACTGGATATCGCGAGTGACGTCACTCGCGATTAATTTAAGTTTTTGAAACCAACATTCCGATTTGACTTTTTGGAGTCCAATAAACACCAGAATTTGTTGAACTTTGAATGGAAGTTACAGTTTTAGAAAAAAAGTAATGCGAGTTCAAAAAAAGTATCGCCTTTTTTCTATCGTGATTCTGTAATTTTTTAAAGAACAAAAACCTATAGAAATATGAATTCTTTGACGTGAAAGGAGCCTTCGACAAGGCAAGAACGCAGATAATAACATCTGCCCTTCAGGAAAGAGGAGTTGAAGCACGTCTGACCGAATGTGTAAAGTCTGCGTAAACAGAGAAGGAAGCACAGGTAAGCTTGGGAGAGAACAAGGTCAAGGTGGATGTGACGGGAGGCTGCCCTCAAGGTAGCTACCTTTCTCCTCATCTGTAGTGCCTTATAATGGATGACTTCCTAAGTCGCCTGACACAGAAAGGATTCGACGCGCAAGCATACGCAGACGATGGCGTGGTGAAGGTGGCTTCCTCGCCACTGTCTGCGAACGAATGCAAAAGGCGATCAGAATCATAGAAGACTGGTGCAGATAGAACGGTCTATCAGTTAATCCTGCAAAAACTGAAATTATATTGTTCACCAGAAAAAGGAAACTAGAGGATTTCAGAGCTCCCATAATTTATGCCAGAACCATAACTTTAGTATCAGAGCTTAAGTATCTAGGAGTCATACTGGACAAGGGACTCACGTGGAGGCAGCATGTTGCCAAAATGACTGAAAAAGTCCAGGCAACAATGTGGCAGTTGCGCCGAGTCGTCGGTCGAACCTGGTGGATCACCCCCAGTAACCTATACTGGTTATACAAGGCCATCATAAGACCGAGAATCCAATATGGGTCAGTGGTCTGGTAGCCTGTAGTAGAAAAACTGACCAATTCCAGAAAGTTCATGAGCCTGCAGAGGCTCTTCTGCAGGGGAATAACAGTCGCAATGAGGACTACCCCCATTAGAGCCCTAGAAACCATCTTATCATCATCAAGAAGTAAGCGATGGCGACGCACCTACGATTGAGAGACAAGGGCCTATGAAAGAGCAGAAGGGTCATCTGGCAATCGAGGAACTGGTAACAAAACAGTTGCCTCTTCTAAAGATGCCAGTAGGGACTCCTTCAAAACCATGGAAGTTTGAAGTCACAATACTTGAACGGGATTGGTGGCAGGGAGAAGAATGCCGAAATAAATTAAGCAGAGAGGCGACGGTCTGCTACACTGACGGATCAAAACTGTCAGCCAGGCAGACAACAGGCGCAGTTGTGTATGGTAAAGACCTAAAGTTTCAAGCACGCTACGGTCTTTCAAGCGGAGGTATACGCCATTATCATGGCGGCAACCCTACCAGAGGTCAGAAATGGTAGGAGGAACATTTGCATATGTTCAGACAGCCAGGCTGCCCTCAAGGCTCTTAGTTCACCAAAAATTGTCAGTAGCCTAGTGGAGGAGTGCGTTAACGTGCTACAGACATTGGCTGAAGACAAGAGGGTGACACTGATGTGGGTCCCAGGCCACCAGGAAATACCAGGGTATGAGAAGGCGGAAGAACTTGCCAGAGCTGGTGCCGAAACCCAATATATTGGACCGGAACCGCTCTTGAGAATCACAAGAAAATAGATGCAGAGTGAACTCAATAAATGGGCGAGCGATCAACTGAAGTCATCCTGGAGGGAAGAGTGAGAGTGCAGACAGTCCAAACTGTTTGTGAGTGGACCAGACGCAGCCAGAACTAAATGGCTCCTAGGAAAAACTCGCAAGGAGTGCATCTGAATTGAATAACGTTCTTACTCAGACACATGCATTTCGGCACCCTAGACGAGAACTGTCGAATCCTGTATAGCGCTAAAAAAGAAATCCAAATAAGTTACTTCAACCGAAAAGAAACTAAAACACAAAAGATCAAGAGATTTTGGGTGGAAATAACGAAAATTCAAACTTGAATGAGCATCCCGCAAGGAACACACAAAATACCAAAGCGAAAAGAGAAATGATTAAACGATGTTTCGCCCTGGGTAACCAGCGTGGGCTCGTCAGTGGTTTCACTGGTCACCTTCTACCATACATCATTAAGCACTATCATACACTTTGATTTCCAACTTTGAATCACTCACAAATAGGCATCGTTCCGCACTGGTACTTATCCAAGTTACCTGATACGGATTCGTTGTGGGGTGTTAATATTTTCATTAGGATTATGCTCCTAAGGCAACTAAAACAAAAAAAAAAGAAATTAAAAAACCTCCAAATCAGTTACTTCAACCAAAAAGAAACTAAAAAACAAAAGATCTTGGGTGGAAATAATGAAAATTCAAACTTGGATGAGCATCCCACAAGAAACACATAAAAGACCAAAGGGAAAAGAGTAATGATTAAACGATGTTTCGCCTTGGGTAACCAGCGTGGACTCATCAGTGGTTTCACTGGTCACCCTCTACCATACAGCATTAAACACCATCATACACTTTGATTTCCAACTTTGAATCACTCACAAATAGGCATCGTTCGTGGAATGAATATCCCAACCGCCCAATCTAAAAAATTGGGGGTGACGATGCGATTAACAGTTTCATAGCTAAGAAGGAATAACGATTGGGGAAACGTCACTTTTTCCATGCTTTGACGCAACGGGTTGACAACGGCTTTTTAAAATGGCGTACTTTATTGTTGTTTTTATGGCCATATTTTTCTTACTCTTAATTTTGAGTAATTTACCTGGCCAGTGAGTTTAGAATTAAAAATAAAGACAAAGATTCGTTTATGCTGACACAAAGGCAAGAATTTAAGGCTATAGTTTCTCCCCAGATTTTAAGTAAGAAAACGTACAACTGGTAACGCCTTGTTCTTTAATTTTTTAGTCTTTGCCAGAGTGCACAGGGAAAACTAAACATCAGAATTAGCTGAAATTTTGCAGGGGTGATAATTTTTAAATGCTTAACAAAAATATCTAAAGGATTTTTAAAAATTCTCAATTATTTTTTCTTCAAAATAAAAGCTATGCTGCTGTCATCTATCCCAAACGCCTCAAAATAATTGCGGTTTAGAACAAACCCGATTTACAAAAAAAATAGAGAAATACTCACAATATCCTCTGGATTACATTTTTCCCTTTTATATTTCCTTGCCTTAGCGAAAATAAAAACTAAGTTTTCTATTTTCTAAAAGCCTGTGCGCTCCGGAAAAGAAAACCGATCAATCAATCATACTTCATTGAATTTGGGAAACACACGCAGTTCAAGTTATACGATTCCATGGTAACTGCAGGTGTTTTGTAACAAACTTTAAATCGGGCCGCAGTGGGACAGAAGAGTATTTTACGTTTTCTGACAGAAAACCATTCGAGGTTATGTCTACCTTTCAAAAATGTGTTTTCAAAAACAATGTTCTAAAACAAATATGAAACCACTCCGCGTGTGCGTTCGCCCGCCGAAAAAGGCCTGGGGCTGCGCGGGTATTACCCCGAGTCTATCAAAGAACCAAGAGAACTTTACTGGCTCGCTGGGATTACTAGGAATTCGCATAGAAACATTCGGCGCCCATAACCCCACATAATTTTGTTTTTATTTTGATTCAACCAT
This sequence comes from Oxystoma pomonae, assembly GCA_963921995.1. Taxonomy (NCBI): domain Eukaryota; kingdom Metazoa; phylum Arthropoda; class Insecta; order Coleoptera; family Brentidae; genus Oxystoma; species Oxystoma pomonae. The sequence goes on along the minus strand of OY998164.1, from coordinate 131,747,587 downwards.
TTTTTTTAAATTTAAATTATTGCGGCATAGTTATGTGCAATTGTACTAGTGAAATCTTGGAGTGCAAATAGATTTTAGAACTTCAGTTTCAAAAACACGGATAATTGAGTACTAAGAAAACAGGTCAGTAAAGCTCCATTTAGCGGTTTAAACTAGAATACGATTATTTCGTCTAGCGCAAGTAGCAGATTTTAAAATCTGCATGCTTTTAAGTTAACCTGTTGTCGGTATCAGCTAGCGGGAGTGTTTCCAATTCAATTATAAATGCACTCGTAAATGCAACTTTAAACATTACACCCAGTTACTTTATTACGTAGTTGGGTAGCGTTTTTTTTTAGCAGGTAATTCTGCAATAAATGGTTTTCTTTTATTTTAGTATTTTACTTGGTTTTTTAGCGGCGCAGAATGCGAAAGGGTCAAAATAAGTAACCTAACCCCAAATTTTTGACCAGGTGCTAAAAAATCTCCGGTTTCCCACTGTGGCTAAACACAAATAAAGTCTCCGCATTGCCATGGAAAACAAATTCAATGACGTAAAATTTTCAAAAAAAAATCAGGTCGACATAGTTAAATTGATTTCCCGTATAGTGTTGCTAAAAATAATTCCCCAGATTGAAACTACGACCTTAAGCTTCGTCTATTCTTTGCAGAAAATTCTTACTTCTTGTGGAATTTTTATGCACCCAGACAGCAGAAATTGTCCATCGGACAGCCATTTTTTGTCCAAAACCGCCCGCATTGTCCATGGACCATTTATGGACATCCTCATAGGGTTGATGACAAATAACTGAGTTCAAAGGACTTCCAATTTAGATCCATAAAGAACTGCTTTTTTCAGTTAGTTTTTGGATATCCAATGGATAATTTTTCTTGGCCAGTGGACCAAAAATAAACTATAGTCCGGCCGACATCCATAATAAATATGTCTTTTGTTCGAACTGTTTTGGATATCCAATGGATTACGTTTTTTCTTATTCATTACCAACAATAACATTTCTCTCATATCTAGCCTAGCCGAATTATTTGTATATTATAGGTAAGTATTTTTCGTTATTTTAGACTGATTGGTATTTTATTATTTTAATACCTATCCTTTGCTAGGAACTCCATCCTCGGGGATCGCCAATCAGACTTACGATATTGGAGTGGTTGGTGGAACCATAAAGATACTTTTTGGATAGCCAATGGATAACTTTTGGACATAGTTTCGTTCCACTGGATAACCATTGGATTTAGTATAGTGGTACAGTATAGTCAACGTTTTTACAATTATATTATCCCATGGATATGTCTTGGTCAAAATTTCTTAAAGATTTGGTTGTCCAATGGACTGCTGCATTGTTCACAAAACTCTCCAATGGACATCCTTGGGACAGAGTTGTGTTGTCTGGGATGCACGAAGCAGGACAACTCTGAAAGTTGAAGTGGAGCAATTTATTAAATATTTTAGGGAAAAGACTCACAAAAAGCCCAAGAAATTCCCACTTTAAAAAGTAAACAACACAAAATAAAAAGTAAACAAAAAAGTAGTGTTATATATACGTCAAGTCGGGCCAGAGATTAATTTTACCCAGAGAATATAAATTTACCTAACAGTTATGCCTCTCAGATTGCTCCATCCGCTCGTTCAAAATTTGTCACTTTTTCTTCGGTGATATCCATTCCCAATATGTTCTATTTTCCCTAATTTACTATGTTGGGAATTTGGAGTTGTTATATTATATATTATATTATATTATTATATTATATTAGATAAAACAGATTATTTTGAAAGGGTAGATAACCTAATAAAAAATGGACCCTACAAACAAGTCCCAAAGAACCCCTTACCAAAAATGATTAACGAAGTAAAAAACACAATTAAAAAATGTAACAATATTATTACTGACAATATTAAATATAAACTACAAGTAAGCAATCCCACCATGCCGAAACTGTATTGTCTTCCGAAAATCCACAAGCCTGGAAAATCGGAAAAAGGTTTTTCTGTTCAAAATTCCCTTGAATTTATCAACAAAGTTAAAGATATTTCACTCCAAGAAGGTGAAATTTTAATCTCGTTTGATGTTAGTTCGCTGTTCCCTAGTGTGCCGATCCCCAATACCTTACAATACCTGGAGGAACTACTAAGAAAAAACAATCTAGAAGACAAACAGACTTTAGAATACCTATCTTTAACAAAACTCTGCATGAATCAAAATTACTTTCAATATAAAAATAACTACTACCAGCAATTAGAAGAAACCACAATGGGTAATAGTTTATCACCTTTTATCGCAAACCTATTTATGAGCAAATTTGAATCAGATATAAGTAAAGAATTTGAGTATTTCCCCTGAGTATGGTTCAGGTATGTAGACGATGTGTTTGCAGTATTCAACACTAAAGTAACTAGTGTTGAAAATTTTATGGAAAAAATAAATAACAAATTTCCCACTAAAACAAAATTTGTTTATCGTCTCCTAACGTTGTTAGCGTTTAGCTAACGTTGTTAGCGAAACGCGCGTCGAGTGCAAAAAAGTGTAGTTTTGGTTTGTGTGTGTGCAGTGTAGTGCAACCAAAGGTTCCAAATTCCCAACATACATTTCCCACTATTAAATTTACTTATGAAACAGAGAACAACGGTACACTGCCATTTCTAGACACTTTAGTTATAAGAAATAAAAATAAATTGGACTTTGACCTATACAGAAAAGGCACGGCCACCAACAGGTATATTCCAAATGACTCTTTTCATTGCTTACAACATAAGCTTGCAAGTTTGCACTTTTTAACATATAGATTAGTAAATTTCCCCTTAAACAAAGAAAGATTTGAAGCAGAAAAGAATAGGATTAGGAATATAGCTGGCGAAAACGGTTACGACGAAGGCTTAATAAATAAGCTAATAAATAGACATTCTTTTCAAAAGACCTTTCGGAATTCTACCTTTTTCAGACAAAAAGATACCTGCGACTCAAAATTTGTATCAATTCCTTATAATCCTAATTACACGAAAGGATTACACAAAGTATTTAATAACACCGGTCTTAAATTAGTATATCAATCCGGTAACACAATAAGAAGCTTACTAGGAAATCCCAAGGATAAAACTACAGTTCTAGAAAAAAGTGGAATTTACGAAATTAGTTGCATGGATTGTGACAAAAAATATGTTGGCCAAACGAGACGCTCTATTCAAACACGTTTTAAAGAACATTTAGCACACTTAAAATACGGAAGAACAGAAAAGTCAAGTGTGGCCGAGCATGCTTTTGAAAACAATCATAGATTCACATTAGATAACATAAGACTTCTAAAAAGTGTACCAAACAAAAGACTTTTGAATGCATATGAAAGTACGGAAATCATTAAATCCAGAAATAGTTTAAATAAAGATAGAGGACCCATCCCGTTTAGTACACTTTATTCTTTGGTTGAGGGGAGATAGGATTAAAAATCGTGATCAATCACAAATTATTAGTCTTATCTCCGCCCACTAAAGGATTGTATATAAGATAGAGCATAGATTAATTTAGTTCATTGTTTATCGTCTCCTGATAATGCTAACGTTGTTAGCGAAACGCGCGTCGAGTGCAAAAAAGTGTAGTTTTGGTTTGTGGAAAACAATCATAATTTTGTTTCCCTGATTTAGTTACAGTGTCGCAAATTCCAACGTCAAAATATTGCCGCGATTTCAAGTTCGAACGATCGCTCAAAAAACTTACATATATATTTTTCGAATATGCAGTTTTTATTAACAGTAGCTAGAGCTAGAACAGTTTTTCTTAGTTTTTTTTTTGTTACAAGCCAAGATTAAAAATGTTGTTCTTAAGCACCTTTTCTGGTATTCAAGCCGCACGCCACACACATCTCATTAGCTAAGACCCGCTTTACTTTCTTTCTTTATATTCCCTTATTTTCTTTTGCTTTCTTATTCTTCTTCTTATTATAAAATAGTGTGGCTTGGCGTATACAAGGTGATCATTTATAAACTTTCCTTTGGGAACAGTATTTTTCTATTGGACTTATATTTGAAAATATTTTTTCATTTTAAGGCGCTGCTATCAAATTTTACCTTTATGTTTTACTAAAATGATGGGCTTTTTTTAATTTAATCCCCTGCATGTTGTTAAAAATAAAAAACAATAGCGTTGGGTGCCAATTTGTTAAAAATAATTTATTTGTTACATTATTTAGTTGGTCAATTTGTTAAAATAAAGTTGTTTATGGACCAAAAAGTTGGGTGATCTTTTAAAAAACCTTTGCCACGGCTAAATGGGTCGTCGATTCTTTACAATTGAGGAAAATTTTCATTGCTTACCTATTTCGATGTTTTCTTTCTCACTATCATTCACTTTTTATCAAAACACACTATTTTGTTGTTTCAAAATTAAAACAACATATGACTTAAAAGCTATAGGGTGTTTAAAATAAATTTGGTGATGCCAAACAAATAAACAATGTATTTTTCAAAATAAATCAAAATTATGAGATGACAAAATTCAACAAATAAAGCTTCAAAATTGTGTTCAACTTCAACAATGTTTTTTAGCTAGAAAATCTAAAAGGGATTTTTATATTTTTTTTTTATAAAAAAAAACTGTCATAATTTTAATGAGATAAGCTATAAACCTTATAACTGAAAATTAATATATAACTTTTCGAAGAAAAAATAGAAATTTAAGATATTGCTTGCTTTCCTCTAGAGTAGTCGTTAAACAATAATACCAAAATACCTGACTAAGCTAGAAGGAAAGACAATCAATAAATGCTCTTATAGTGTTCGCACTAAAATCGGCAAGTGGTTAAAAAAATAGATATTTTTATTTAAAAAAAATGTAGGAAAATAATTTTTTTGTTAGTTATATTGATAAGTCGAATCTAGGCCTCATATACCAAATAAAAAAAAAAACAGACAAAAGGTAGAAAATAGATAAAGGTTTTTTACGGCAATAAAAGGTAAAAAAAAAAGAATGTACTCAGCAGGGTTCGTCAAAGCACTCTGTACTGGCTAGTCAAAATTTACACAAAGATATACATGGCGCACATTGATATAAATATCAACATAAATGTTTGGCGTACCAGTATCAGAGTCTCTTCAACAGTAGTCGAACTTCATGCCAAGAACATCAACTTTGTGTGGTCAATTAGTCACATAAAAAAATTAAGCCCTTAGGAAGGCAAAAGGTAGGTAAAAATTAGTCCTTCGGGGGACAAAAGGTAGGTAGGTAATATGGCTGGTTGTTTATCTAACTTTCTAACCATGAATTCCAGATTAAGTAGCGTTTTGATAAGTGATGAACCCAAAGACTGCACAAGGCAAAACTCTATGAGTAACGGTTCCCAAATACCATGCTAAAAATTTCAAAGCAAACAACGCAGAAACAGTTTTTCAACTAACCAGTCCATAGGAAAGGGTGCAAAGCATTAAATCCCTTTCAGGTAAATAAATAAATTATTTAAATTTATTTATAAAAAAATATTAATATGACTAAAAGACCCGAAAACGCATGTTAACAAAAAAAATTGGTTGCCATAAAATGTCCTCTAGCATAACTAGATAAAATAAAAATGAATAAAAAACTACATCAAAATATTTTTCAATTATTGTGATTAATTCCTAAAGGAATTAAAGAAAAAAATTAACCGAAAATTGTCACATTTAGAAATTTTTAGAACATAATATAAAATGACTTGCCTTTTAAAGTGCTGCCCTAAAAGAGAACGTTTCCAGTTAGAAATCGGTGGATGTTTCCTACCTAAAATTTTTGGATCAATAGCAGTCGAGATTAAGAGAAAAACAGCTTTTTATCTCATTTTTTTGAGGGTTTGTAAGTCTCCACGTTGTAGAAGGTTAATTCGTTTTAAGGAAAAGCACTGACACTGGGTAATTCTACAATTTTTAAAATATCCACTTTCTGCTTTGGCTGTTAAATAGTTCACAAAATTTTTACTCAATCTTTTTACACAAATACACAATAATGTTGTTTATACCTAGTTTGACATTCCTAGCTGCATTTTTTCTAGGTTAGGAATCTATGTTTACAACTAAATTTCTAGCTATCTTTTTCCAATACACTAACAGAAAACCCAATTTTCAATGAATTTATCGCAGATGAGTTCTTTCAAAACCAAATGTAAAGCATTAATAAATTTAAATGCTCCACAATGTATATTTGTAAAATTTGTTTATATTGGAATATTTTGAATCAAGATTATTTATTTAAATATGAAACAAGTAGTTATATTTTATTCCATTATTTAATGAGTCTTTTTTTATTATTAAGCTGTTTTATATGAATTTTAAAATTCTTTACGGCTCACGCTCTACATTTTCGTTAAAATAAGGAATCTAGTTCTAGTGATGTTTAAAGAGAACACAAAAATCTTTACATTTGCTTTTTGAAAGTTTACTGATATTCCCCTAGATGGCTGAGGTATTAGAATAGAATTATAATATAATATTTGTATATGTGCGTATTTTATAAAATTATAGTTATTAGATTTTAAGTTTTTTTTTTCAAATTTTAGTGGTAATACAGTAGTTACGTAAAACGTGAGTTTTACCGTAACAATATTTAAACCTTCTTTAGAAATATTCTCAACGCTGCTCTGCCTTAAATATTTTTAAAGATATTTAGCTTTTTATCATCATACAAATTTTCCTATAAGTTTAAAAAAAAGCAAATTTTTTAGGTGTGGCCTTGTCTTTTTAATGTCAAAATCGTTTGATTTTAGTTGTAGTAGTAGCAAAACCAACACCAAACGTCGCAAACATGATAAAAAGGTTTCCAATTATGGTTTTTGAGCATCCGACAAGGAACACACAAAGAACAAAAGCAAAAAGAGAAATGATTAAATGATGTTTCGCTCTGAGTAACCAGCGTGAGCTCGTCAGTGGTTCCACTGGTCACCCTCCCCATACATCATTAAACACCATGATTCACTTTGATTTCCAACTTTGAATCACTCACAAATAGGAACGATGCCTAGTGAAAAACGATTTGACGTTTTTCCGTCGGAAAGGTTTTAGAATTTAATTTTTATATTACAATTCAGTTCAATGATTTACGGTAAATAACTTTTCTAATTTTTATTTTATTTCAAATATTTCTTTCAGCAAATTTTGTCTGAACACCACGAACCTTTTTACCCGAACCCCGAACCTTTTGGCCCGAACCTTGTGCGCGAATCTTTAAATAAATAATTCGCGCGAATGTTTGTCGGCATTTCGAAGATCAAAGGAATATTCACCTGTGTAACTGTTACTTTATGTGGTTTTTATCAAGCAACACGTATGCCCGAAATAAGCGTTAAAGTAAAATGTCGTCAAAATTAGGGATGCCACGCATAATAGACGCATAACTTTGTGGAACACGATTCTTTTCCCGCATTTTCACTCGTCCTATAATGCGATTTACGTGATGTGGTAAACTAGAAAAACCAAATCCGCCAAAATCGATCCATACGTAGCTATGTAGCTACGTGTAGCTACTTGAGCTTCATTAAGCCGGTTTGATCGGCGTAAATACTCTAGTATTACATCCAAAGATCTAACGGCATGGGTAGAATGCCTTTCTAAATGCCCAAACTTAATGTGTATTCAATCCTATTGTATATTTGGAGCTTGGGTAATGACCAACAGAGGGCAGGACGTTGGCAATCTGGGGAATTGTTTTTAGCAACACTGTACGGGAAATCAATTTAACTATGTCGACCTGATTTTTTTGCAAAATTTTACGTCATTGAATTTGTTTTTCATGGCAACGCGGAGACTTTATTTATATTTATCTACATGGGACACCAGAGATTTTTGAGCACCGGGTCAAAAAATTGGGGTTAGGTTACTTATTTTGACCTTTCGCGTTCTGCGCCGCTAAGGCACATAAGTATTTTTTACTTTCGCTTTTTTCGTAAAGTGTGTATGGTTAGCGCTAAAAAGTTTATAATTGAAATGGAAACACTACCGCTAGTTGATACCGACAACAGGTTAAGTTAAAAGCATGCAGATTTAAAAATCGGCTACTGACGCTAGACAAAATAATGGTATTCTATTTTAAAAGGAGCGTCAACGACTAGCAAGAGTTTTTCGAACCTCTAAATGGAGCTTTACTGACCTGTTTTGTTAGTACTCAAAAGTATCCGTGTGTTTTTGAAACTGAGGTTGGGATCCTTTGCACTCCAAGATTTCACTAGTACACTTGCACATAACTATGCCGCAATAATTTAAATTAAAAAAAATGGTTGACTCAAAATAAACACAAAATTATGTGCGGTCTTATGGGCGCCGAATGTTTCTATGCGAGTTCCTAGTAATCCCACCGAGCCAGTAAAGTTCTCTTGGATCTTTGATAGACTCGGGGTAATACCCGCGCTGCGATAGGCTTTTTTTCGGCGGGCGACCGGACACGCGGAGTGGTTTCATATTTGTTCTGGAACAATGTTTTCGAAAACACATTTTTGAAAGATAAACATAACCTCGAATGGTTTTCTATCAGAAAACGTAAAAATACTATGCTGTCCCACTGCAGCCCGATTTAAAGTTTGTTGACAACGCAACTGCAATTACCATGGAATCGTATAAATTCTGCGATTTATCCGCCAACACTTGAACTGCGCGTGTCTCCCAAATTTATATATTTTCGCTAAAGCAAGGAAATATAAAAAAATGTAATCCAGAGGAAATTGTGAGTATTTCTCTATTTTTTTTGTAAATCGGGTTTGTCTTAAACCGCAATTATTTTGAGGCTTTTGGGATACATGACAGCACCAGAGCTTTTATTCTGAAGAAAAAATAATTGAGAATTTTTAAAAATCCTTCAGATATTTTTGTTAAGCATTTAAAAATGATCATCCTTGCAAAATTTCAGCCAATTCTGATGTTTAGTTTTTCCTGTGCACTTTGGCAAAAGATCAAAAAATTAAAGAACAAGGCGTTGTCAGTTGTACTTTTTTTTACTTAAAATCTGGGGAGAAACTATAGCCTTAAGGTCCGGGTACTCATAATTGATAACTTTTCTCTGCGTTGCCATTATTTAAAAGAGAGAAACCAACGTAAAACTGTTAAAATAAAGTTTGACTTTTCTCAATACAATAATCTAATTTATCACAAAAGTGTGGAAACAGAAAAAACGATAAAAAATGCGAATAAAATCAAAACAGAAATTTTTAGTGTTTGAACTCAAAGATGCCCGAAGTCCATTATCTCCAGGGAAAAAAAGAAACTTGTCCTTAAGATGATACCTAGTCACACATTGCATTAAAAAAAAAATTAAAAAGGTAACATAAAAAGCAAAAAATAGTTAGAAATAGAGTTTATGTTATTCTTTTTGCCGACACACAGTCACGTTATCATGTTAAAGTACTACCTGGCTGACTTAGACTAGACTAATGTGTTGCTGTAACTTCAATCAGAATTTAAATCTCTAATAAAGGGCGGCAATCTTGTTCTTTCATATATCTCGATCTTTGTCGGAACAGAGAACATTCTCTATGAAAGAAAAAGAAGACAATCTTTTCAATACTGGAAGTTTCCATCCATTACAGGATCAATGTCCAGTGTTAGCCGAGTTTGTGCAAAGTTACAGACAATTCAAAATATCCATGCGGCAGGCCGATACGCCACCACATTATTGATTAGGGAATTGGCAATTTTTTTCAGCCAGGCACTATTATGGGCGATCAGTGTTGACAGATGCGCATAATCGTATAAACTCGTACTTATTTTGACATTTAGAAAAAGAAGTATAACTTAAAAACCCAATATTAATCAGAAACATTTTAAGGGATTAGCAAAAGAATTACGGATTTCAATTTCTGAGATTATAAAAATTTAAAAACGAACAGTCTGTCTGAAAATAAATAAGTTAAACAAAATTAAAAATAAAATAACCAATTAAAGCGAAAAAGAAATTATTTGACAATAACACTCATTCTCACTTGACTTGACGTCAGTCGTGTAAGGTCGATACTAATAGTCCAATAAGTAACTATTGTCAAAGCCCGAATCCACCCAAGCTTACGTGTCTTTGAGAACATCGAGATACAGCAGGGTTGTAGCGGAAGAGTTGTACGTGCCTTGCGACAGACTGATGCAAGAACAAATTTCAAATGATTTGCCGACCGTAGAATTAGGTTGACCAAAGGAGAGATATGTTCATGTAAAGTAAAAAAAAATTAAAAAGGACTGAAATTTAATTTTTCGTTCAATTCTGTCCAGTCTTTTAAATTAGAACGTTAATCAACGGATTTCCCCGGACATTTTAGGGTTTTGGAGGCGTCCGGAGACGTCCGGGCGGGTTTTTGATAATTGTCCGGAATTTCTGCGACAGGCAGCACGGCAATTTTTGTGCCTTTAAAAATGTTTAGAATTCTAAGAGTTTCTTCTGCAGCCGAACTATTAAATAAAATTCAATCAACTTTTTGTTGTAGGGTGAATTTTTCAGGTTACTGTATTTCTCTAAAAATTTGCACTAAAAAACGAAAAACTTTTGAAGATTTTAGACTGGATCTCAATCCAACCCACTTTTTTTCAATATATAAACTTTTGTATTCTGCTTATGTTGCAGAAAAATTGCAAAGTATTTATAGCTTCTTTAAAACATTTTTAGAACGTCAAAATTTAAATAAAAATGATTTTTTTAATGTGCTTATTAGAGCTTATGAAATAAGCTGGATTTATTAAATTTTGGTAAGGAAAAACCTGGCAAAGTCTGGAACCTGGAAAACCCTGTAGAAAATGTCATTAAATGTTGAAATTTTAGTTTAATATTTGACAGGAACAGCGTTCAAGAAAAAATGGCATTTTTAATGCAATCAAGAAAAAAATTACATTTTTTTATAGGTACAGTGTTCTTGAAATTAAATTTTTAATGTAATTTTCTAAAAATTTTCCATTGAACCATTAAGTTGTTTATTTTAAAAAGTGCTATATAAATTTCTGCAGCAATGTCCGCGTTTTAAAGTGTTGTGGTCCTAGTTTGACAATTTTAGAAATGGCAACCCTATCAACGGGAAATTATCAAATTACTGTCCAAAAATAATGGGTAAGAATGAGCAATATTCAAAGCTGTGGCGTCATCTATAACAAAACACACGAACTAGCAGCCTGGCCAAGCCATGCTCTATCTAAACAGCTGATTTCAATAACCTTGAATGAACATTTCAGCACAAAATGAAATGGAAATAAATATTTTTAACATTATTGAGTAAAAATAAATAACTCATGAAGTTTAATATTAAGAAAACCCAAAAAATTAACAGGTATTAAGTCAAACAGTAAGTGTGGTTTAGTTGACAAAAAAGAGTTTTGAACATTTTATTCCATGGCCACAGTTCACTTTTTGATTGATCTTAAGAAAAAAAAAAAATCTTTTCGAAAGTTATATTTTTGTGTAGGTGCAGTCTCTAAATAGTTATTCTGATAAAAATTAAGATCTTCTATATACGTCCTACTGTTAAAACCTGTCAAAAATATGTCATTTTTTCCCAAAATGTAAAAAAAATATTTTTGAAAAATTAGGGCTTATAGAGCATTTCATTTTAGATAAAAAAAAGTCAAACAAGCATTTTTGTAGTACTAACCGTTTTTTTATAAACGTTATTTAAACGTTTGAAAAATGGAAAAAATTGTCACATTTTGAATTTTAATGCTGTTAATTAAAAAAAATATATTTTCTGAAAAAGCGATGTGAATCCTGAAAGAGAACATATTTTCGCTTAAAAAACGTTACAATGTTTTTTACATCACTTATAGTTTTTATATAAAATTAGTTGAAGAAAATGCTAAAATGATGTCGATTTTATTGAACGTCTTTGCACCAAGATTTTTCTATAAACCTAAACTTATAATTAGGTACCTATCAGACGACGGTTAAAAAGTTTTGACTTTCTTATGTTTATTAAGTAAAAATAAGAAATAACCAAATTTCTGCAACATAAGAAAAATAATTTTATGAATGATCGTAAAACTGACTAGAACATGATGCTTTGTGCTCTGATATTTTTTTAAAATGTTCTCTAAGACCCTTCGAACTCACCGGGATTAAGGGGGCAAGATAGAAGCAGGAATAAGGGAAGTACCTTAGTCAATATTTGTTGTTATCTTATATTGTATATAAAAAGATGTCTTTCAGAGAGCTTCTCTTATTTAATTCCGCCAGCGTTTACCTTCTCAAATCTAGTCGAAATCTTTTTTACTGTCGTTTGATAGGTGATAAGAGTAACTATTTAGCAAATAATTGCTTTTTTTTAGAGTTTAGTTTTATAGAAAAATCTTGGTGCAAAAAAGTTCAATACAATCGTCCTGATTTTACCATTTTCTTCAACTTATTTTATTTTTGTATAGAAACTATAAGTGATGCAAAAAAAAAGTTCGTTTTTTGCATCACTTATATCGAAAATATGTTCTATCTCAGGTTCCTCATCGCTTTTTCGGATAATATATTTTTTTAACTAAAACTATTAAAATTCAAAATATGACAATTTTTCCATTTATACCTTTCGAAAAGAGTATATTTTTTTTCTTAAAATCAATCAAAAAGTGAACTATGTGGCCCCAGTTCGGGAGCCCAGCAAATGGAGGTATATTTTAGGGAAATTCGCATGGTTGTAGGATTTTTTTTTTATTTGACTTGTTTTATTAAAAGTGCAGTTGTCTATACTGAATGTTGGCTATACTGTGAAGGATTTAACGTCCACAGGGAAACGACGAGAAATTGGGTCATGGACTGCAGGCGTGATATTACAGGACTCTACGTACAACATACAACCCCCTACACTTTTTGTGCTTTGTGGAATTATTTCCAGCCGAGTTTCATCGAGAAATGAGTTTAATGCAAAGGAACTTGGATAATCGAAAGACATTGGATTACGTATTGCAAGAGCATAATTGCGCATAATATAGGACAAATTGCATAGTGTGAATATCTCTTTCCCATAATTAGCGTTTTTCGCAGTTGGTATCATGATCAACTGATTGATTTAAATGCATCCAGCACCCAGCAGAAGTCAGCCCAGCGGCTGTCTTATTTTTCCCATGTAAAAGAAAGCGATATAATGTTACAGGATGTATCGTGAGCGTGAACATTAGAAAGAAAAATCTGATTGGTTTTATTTTGTTTACTCCGGGCAGAAGCCTCTTGTTTATAAGTTTTTTGCGATAAAAAAACCCCACATTGGCTTTTGTCTTCCACGGTTATAATAAGGTTGGTATATCTTCCTTCTTCATTTGCAGTCGTCCTCCTTTCAACCATCAAAAACAAAACTCCCTTACCCCCTTTGCAACGACTTTTTTTATGCGTCCTTTTTATTTGAGAAGATATTATTTCCACCAGCTCAAAAATACCTCTAAACTCGCATATTTGAAGAACGACGAATATGCTAAACAAACATTTTCTTGTTCTGTGCGAATGTCTGGCGCTTGCACGTCAACATAAATTTCAAATCCACTCCTAAAAGCTAATAAACATTCTTGACTCAGATAGGCTCATGACAACTGAAAACTAATAACAAATTAACTGACTCTCCTTTCATGTATTTGCTTGTTCCAAGTAAAAGGCTCTTTAGAAAATATTGCGAAAAGATCAAGATCTGCGAGCAATATCAATTCTTGGCAAAAACTTTGTTTCGAAATACAGAACGTTAAAATTTTATAATAGCGAATGAGAAAAAATTATTTTATTTTTTTTCTCGATAACGGTTGGAGAGGTAATGAAATTACAAGAGTTAAAATAGTTTCTAAAAAAATAAAGAATTCATTTCATATTTCGGAATTCAGCAGCGATGTACAACAAAAATGTTTATGATCCTGTGGTTTATTAACGTTGTAAAATGGTTGTTAAATTATTATTAAAACTTGAAACTTATTTATTACCCATTTATATCAGGTTATGGGCCCAGAGCTTTACTTATTTCGTTAAGACAATAAGAAGTATATACCTTCTAGAGAAAAACTAAAAGGAAAAGAAAACAGGAAGAGCTATGGGGTGCAGTGTTAGGAACCTAAAGTGACCAGAAGAGGATAATAAAAGTAAAAAACTAAGTTAGTTTTATTGATAGATCCTATCAATTTTGTACACGTGCAAGAAGCAACTAGAGCAAAACTAGTATGGGACAATCTCTCAAACGCTTTTGATGATTCTGGATTAACTAGATAGCTAATTTTACTAAAATCTCTAGTAACTGCAAAGGTAAATGAAAGCGATTCCGTCGAAATCTACATCAACAAAACAATTTCTACTTCACATAAGTTAAATGCGTTTCAAAATTCTAGAAGAATTGATAGCAACCCTATTACTTTCGCCAGATAATTAAAAATCACAGATAATTCCATAAAAAAACTCCTACAAGATGAAAAATAAACCCTGATGCTAAAGAAACTGCCTCTTTAACTGGTTACAAGAATAATGGACAAAAATAGAAGAAGAAGACAACAAGAAAATTTCAAAAATGGTAAAATATGGTAACAAGGTAAATAATAAAACCAACAGTGTTTTAGCAGCCGTAACTGCTCTATCTTGTACAAATAAAGAATCGTTGATTCAGGTGCAACCGCCATATGACAAAAGAAGACAAGACACCTATTTCAGAAGAGGCAAAAATAGCTGATGATTCAGGTTTATTCGTTAGAGCAAAAGACGATAAAAATTTTAAAGTTACAATTAACAGCCAAGAAACCAATGAGCTCACCATTAAAGATATTCTGTATGTTCCAGACTTAAAAGTAAATTTGTTGTCTGTCAGTCAAATGGTCAGCAAAGGTAACACAGTAGCCTTTGATTCCAGAGAGTGTTTAATTTTTAACCAAGAAGATCAATTAATCGCTATTGCTTCACTTGAAAATAACATGTTTATGTTAAACGAGATTAAACCACAGTCTCCCAATTTGATTGAAGAAAGAAAAATATCTTTTGAAACATAGCATGGAAGACTAGGTTATCGAAGTGTCGATATGCTCAAGAAAACCAGAAAAACTCACATCAGTACCAATTATGTTTTCACATCGTATTTAATACGTATCGAAAATCAAGAATCTTTTTCTTTCATATATATCACGCTCTTTGTCAGAATAGAGAACATGCTCTATGAAAGAGAAAGAAGACAATCCTTTCAATACGTATTAAGTATGATGTGAAAACATACTAAATAGTGTACTATGTATTATCTGTCTGGAAGGTAAACGGTTACGTCAATCATTCTATTTGTAACATTCAATGTCAAAAAATGTTTTGGAATTAATACATGCCGATTTTTGTGGTCTGATGGAAGTAAACTCATTAGACACTTTAAGTTGGTCATGACACATACGAGGTGCCCAACGGTATACGTGAAATTTTCCGGCTCGGATGTTTCTGTATTTTACATTTTATACATGTTATCACCATGTATTGTTTGGTTCTGAAGCTCATCTATTGATTTTTGGTTCCCGTCGACAAAACTCGCTGCGTATTTGACATCTTCACGTTAGCAACATGCGGCAGACGCTATACTACGTAGGTTAGCGTCATGTTTGAATGTTATACATGCCAAAGACGTGACCTTGATGAAAAGGCTCAACGATAGACCGCAGAGATTGGACTTTGATATCTGTATTCGGGCGGAAGTCTTTGCTTTTCTACAGATAAAAAGAAGAAAGAATATTGCACTATATTCCACGTTTGCGCTACGTCTTATAACCAACTTAATGTGTCTATTAGGAGGAGCTGAATTTGTTCTCACATTTCGAGATGATTATATTCAAGAAAAAACTTTATTATTTGTGTTTATTGGGCAGAGCTTCTTCCACCGGCAATGTTTGAAGCCAAAAGAGAGTTCGGGTGAAGAAATGAATGTTATATGCAAATATGTAGAAAAACTATTTTTTGTCTTGAAAGGAACAGTATTATTTAAAGTATAAACTTGGAATAATTGCCTACAATAAAAATGACATTGCGTGCGGCAGTTGGAGCCCAATTTGTTCAAATAGTAATAATCAATTTTTATTACTTTTATATCCTTGAAAAAAATTGATTTCTGGATAAAAATTTAAAAAGTTGGTAATTGATTGAGGAAATGTTTCCAGGGCGGGAGTAAGATATTTCGATATAAGTGGGTTATTACCTATTGACTATTTGAGTTTTTTAACAGCTTCAAGTTTGATACTTCGGTAATTTTACGGTTCTAAAAATATAACAGGTACAAGAAAAAATTGATTTTGTTCAGTGACTATGTTAGGTTTTGTCTAAATACCTAAAAATGGAACGGAATTTATTTTTTATTGCAACCCAATTCTTTATAGAAATTGCCTCAATCTGTTATTGCTACAACTTCTTTAGCTCACGTTTAAACTTTTGACAATTTATTATGTCTAGACCTTTGATAAATATTTGTGCCTGGACCAAACCTGATTCTTAGAAAAGGGTCTCCAGAGAAATTATTAAAAAGCTAGCTTTGAAGTCAATATTGTTACGTTCCTAACCGACTTAAAATGAGAAAGTTTCACGTATATTTTTGAGCAACAGAGGCGTGCGATGAAATTTCAAATAAGGGAAGTAATTTTTAAAAACTTACTCTATTTGTAATGTAACTCGATTTTTCGATCACTTTTTGCAAATTCGTCGATGACGTCATCATAAAAACGTGGATGCTCTGACAAGCTTTGGAGAAGTTATTTTGAACGTAGTGTAGGGGCATACACAGCGCTTCAGGCTACTGCGAACATCGGCCGAAGAAGTCCAATTTGCCAGTGTACGTACACGCAGGGACACCGCACACCTATCAGTGGAGCAACCAACACTCAGGCTTGCGATCACCGTTCGCGGCTTGCGTTTAGTACGCCTCTAACCACGGTGCAATGTGAAGTGTAGTCCATGAAACCGGAATTTGGTTGGTACAGTCTAAAAACCAAAAAGACTCTCCCATTTAAAAAAAATTAGAGCTAGACAATATCCGAGCCTATTATAAAAACCCCTTCTAACGTTTCCAAGCACGTTAGAAGTGATAGTTTGAAAATCTTCTTTAATTTTAATCCGAAGTTCTTCCAAATTATTAGTCCTTTCATGCCCGTAAACTTTATTTTTAACTCCACAGATAGAAGTCATTAGGATATATAGGTGGGTGATCGAACTGGCCATAAAATAGTTCCCTGTGTACTTATAACACGATTAGGAAATACATTATCAAGATATTCCCTAACAAGGCCAACATGGTGAGCGGGACAACCATCTTTTTGTAACCATGTTTCACCAAATCTCACACCTAACAACTGCCTATCAGTTGGAATAATATGCTGCTGCAGTAGATCCAAGTATCTAGGACCCTTCAAATTGCCGTCAATAAAAAATGGCCCAATTACGTGTTCCCCTACATTACCCCCCAAACATTTAGTTTTTGGGGATACTGTGTTTTTACGTCAAAATACAAATGCAAATTTTCCCTCGACCAATATTCAACGTGTGCTGGGTTATGACGATTCAATATTCGAAAAGTGCTTTCATCTGTTAAAATAATAGATCTCAGAAAGTTTTCATCACGATTAATACTTTCCATTATTATTTCGCAAAATTGCATACGAGGATAGTTGTCCTCCGGAAAAATTTTATGCGTTTTTGACGCTTTGTAAGAATGATAACCATTCTGTTTGAGAACACGTAAGACAGTGGCTGAAGACGTATACACTGCTTCGGCAATTTGGTGGCTAGTTAACTTTCGATTTTCCTCCACTTCAGCGCAAATCATCCCATCTTGTACTTCCTGCTCGTCATTCAAAACAGTGAGATTTTTATGGTTTCTTGGCGCTACAAAACCAAACTTTTCAAAATTGTGCACAAACCTTTGAATCGTTGATAAACTAGGTTATGGGCGATTTAGAAAATTCTCCAAAAAAAGTTCTTAAAGTCTCAATGATCTGCCTTGATTGTACCATTTGACCATCTGCACTTTTTCGGCAACTTCGTAAACATCCATTTTTAGTTTTAAAAAAATTTATTATATCACTTAAGAACTTACCAATCTATTTCTCGAGCAAGGCAGAGATAAAACAAAATAATAAAAACAAAATTCAAAAAGATAACACTGCAGCATACTTCGACCCCACCTCGGTCGTATGGTACGGAGAGTAAATTGGACTTGAGTCTTCCTATGTTCGCAGTAGCTTGAAGCTCATTGTATGTTGATAATTTCTATCCCGTGGGATTTTGAATGAAGGAGTTTTGTGATACACAATCAAGTTTTACCGGGTGTTTTGTTCGCATCCGTGTAGAAGAAGTTGATATGACGCCATCTTTTAAGATGGCGGCCTAAAATCATAAAAAATACAACTTTCGCAACCGGGGCATGATTATACTCATTTCAAAAATATCAATTTCAAGGTCATACGACCTTAGTTGACCTTGGAAATCGCAAAAAACAAGATTTTTGCTATTTTCTTTTAAAGAAAACTTAATAATTCGAGGTCTTTTCAGTCCAACTTCAAATATACCTCAAACTATTAGGCGTATATGCCACATTCGATCCTTAGAGTTTGATGTAATTTGAAGCTTTATGACCTTGAAAAATATCCCAGTAAAATTAACAAATTGCAAAAGTAACATATTAAAGGGCGGTATTAATCAACTATTAAAGCGAAGAGGACCAAATTTGGTAAGATAAAAAAAGAGCAAGTCCAACAATATTAAAAGATCTTGGGTGAAAATAACGAGAATTCAAACCTGGATGAGCATCCCACAAAGAACACACAAAGGACAAAGTGAAAAGATAAATGATTAAACGATGTTTTGCCTTGGGCAACCGGCGTAGGCTCGTCGGTGGTTCCACTGATCACCCTCCCCATACATCATTAAACACCATGATACACTTTGATTTCCAACTTTAAATCACTCACAAATAGGCATCGTTCCGCACTGGTACTTATCCAAGTTAGCTGATACGGATTCGTCCTGGCGTGTTAATATTTTCAATAGGATTATGCTCCTAAGGCAATTAAAAACAAAAAAGAAGTTAAAAAACCTCGAAATCAGTTACATGAACCGAAAAGAATCTAAAAACAATAAAATATCAAAAAATCTTGGGTGGAAATAACCAAAATAAATTCAAACCTGAATGAGCATCCCACAAGGAACGCACAAAGGACCAAAGTGAAAAGAGAAATGATTAAACGATATTTGGCCTTGGGCAACCAGCGTAGGCTCGTCAGTAGTTCCACTGGTCACCCTCCCCATACATCATTAAACACCATCATGCACTTTGATATCCAACTTTGAACGACTCACAATTAGGCATCGTTCCGCACAGGTACTTATCCAAGTTTCCTAATACGGATTCGTCCTGGCAGTTTAATATTCCCAATACGATTATGCTCCTAAGGCAATTAAAAACAAAAAAGAAGTTAAAAAACCTCCAAATCAGTTACATCAACCGAGAAGAATCTAAAAATAATAAAAGATCAAAAGATCTTGGGTGGAAATAACGAAAAATTTTATTGATATCTACACCGAATCATTTCTCCATATATATATTCCTACAGATGTACTAACAAAAGTGGGTATTAGGCACTTTTGTTTTTTCCATTGTAACTAAAAGTATAAAGATAATGTTCTTATTAATCTGCCTGGTTAGAGAGAATACTTTTGTGATGACTTTGGTACACTAAAATATCACCTCTGAATAAAAACGGTTGTGCGCTACATACTGATGCCATCACTCAACTGAATCTTGTTAGAATACTCACAAAAATCTTATTATTAAAACATGACGATTTTTTTACTTGTTAGTAACCACTTCCGAAATTCCCCTGTATCTTTGAAACTAATCATACGATTTGATTATGGTTTAAAGTGTGATCAGTAGATCGAGATCTACAACATACCAAAATTTCATTAAATTCTGCAATCAATCAAAATGCCATGTATTCCGTGTGGGATTCTTTCCAGGAAAATACTTTAAAATTAAGAAAATCCAATTTTTCTGATGGTAAAGCCATGATGGTAATTTAACGCCTAAAATATTTGGAAATTTATTTCTCATTCTATTATCTAAAATATTTTAGCATAATTTAAGGGGTAACGTTTTTGTTTAAGCAATTTTTACTATTAGTTTTTCACATTTTTATTCCATGATTTTGCACATTTTAAAGCTTTCTATCCAAACTTTTGTTATAAATATATATATATAAAAGACGTCAGATTAAAATATATAGAAATAAAATTTAGTTTAAAGGACAAACTTTATGTAGATATAACAAACAAATGATTATATTCAGAACGCCGTTGGCACAACACTAACGACTGTTTCCTAATTTACTCAAAGATAAATAAAATACAATTAACACATATGTAAATGAATGGTCATATAAATCAAAAATACCAAATAAATAAATAAAACAAATTAAAATAAATAAAGTCAGATAGATTAATATAAAATCAACTCAAAATCTTATCCACACCTACTTTTATCAAAAAAACTCTTGAATTGTATAGGGCTTCATATCACAGATAAGTTAAAAATCATCGAAAGTAGCATTTGACATTGTAAAGCATTTTTAAATTTTATGCACTGATACTGTGGGGAACTCTCAAAGAATGTCAGCCTATGTATTGGTAATGTATACTCAGTTTTTCGTCTGGTAGTATAGATATGTTTTTGTTCATATTTAACAAATTTTGATTGATGACTAAAGACATATACCAGACATGAGTATATGTAGATACCTGGGACAGTAAGAATATTATTTTTTTTTGAAAGTTCCCCGACAGGAATCTGTGTACCTCATACCAAAAATTACTTTAACGGCTTTTTTTGTATCAAAAGTACCTCCTAACTTGAGCTTGCCCATACTGTGATACTATATTTCACTCTACTGCAAAAATTTGCAAAATAGATGCTTCTAAGAACTGAACTGTCAAATGATTTTGAGGGAAACCTTAATGCATAGCAAATGCTGTTCAGGGTATTGCAAATATTATTTATTTGACTATTCCATTTGACATCAGAGTCCAGGGTAATTCCCAACAAGCTAACGCTGTCCGAGAAAATAAGAGAGGTAGATGCAAGCTCAATTTTTGTGCACTTGACTTTCGTCTTTGTTAATTACTAGGACATTTGTGTAAAACCACTCTTCTAGATCCTCCCACAACTCCCCCACAAGGCTTTCAAAACCCCTGAAACTTGAAGCTGAGATTTGAGCCAGCTCTGAAATTAGGGGAAGATCATATATGTAGCAAATAAACAAAAATGGCCCTAAAACAGTGTCTTATGGAATACCTATATTTGAAATTAGAGTTGATGACTCGAAAGTGCCCTCTGCTGTTTTGATACATGTTTTCCTTGGGCTATCATAAAGAAATGACTCAACTAATTTCAAAGCTTTGCCACGAATCCCCAGTTTGCTAAGTTTTCCAAACAAAGTAGCAAGGTTCAAGCAGCGCCTCCAAGACACCCTGAACAAAACTGCTAAGGGCCGTTTCAGTTAACTTTGTTTTAAAAAGGCCATGTTGAAAATCAGAAAAAACAATTGTTTTTTTTTTTAGAAAAGACAGTAGCCGATTATAGATTAAAGTTTCCACGGTTTTTGAGAACACAGAAAGGAGACTTATTGCGCGATAGCTGCAAATATCTTCAGGACTACCCTTTTTATGTAGTGGAACTATTTCAGACAGCTTCAAACATTCTGGAAAAACCCCTTCATCACACGATGCATTAAAAATATGTGTTAGTATGAGTGCAATAATTCCTATACAAGATTTTAGTAATTTTGGAGATATATTGTCAAAACCGCTAGAAATTTGTGATCAGTCACACGATAGAAAATCAGAGAACTAAAATTGTTCTCACCCTTTTTAGTTGATCTATTTTTAATAATACCCTTTACACTCTCTGCAAAAAACGAGTTAAAATTGTTAGCAAGTGTTTTTTTATCTGTAGTTTTAGGCATTTTACTACTTTTTTGTTTGGGGTGTTTAACAGTACTTCCACATGTAACGTGATTTATTTTCTGACATTTCAATAAAGTGTTTATAGTATATGGACTTAGAATGATTGACCATTACACTGTATTTTTTTTGCAAAACTTTAGCAATTTCTTTATTACGTCTAGAAAGGTCTTGTGCTGCTTTTATCTCTAGGCTCTGAGTTCAGGAGTGAGCCAGTTGTTTTTTTTTTAAGGTATGGGACCAGATGGAAGCTTTTTACTGTTTCTTTCAGGATTTTTGACAAAGGTAGAAAAAGAAGTGTCTACCACTCGCGGCCAAATTGTTTTTTTTACAACTCAAAAAAACACTATTTTAGCCGATAGTTGTAAAAACTACTATTAAGTAATTTAAAAGCAAATGCCAAGACAATAACATTCAACCCGCTCTCCTCAAAATGTGCAAAATATCTGTTTGGAATACATTTTAGGCGGAAGTACGTACTTAAATTGCCATAAAAGTTCCAATATTTTACACCTATCTAGCACGGAAGAACAAAGGTGATATTTTCCTAAAATTTCGTCCTATATTATGGGAAACTTTAAAGCATATAAAGTGGATTTCGTTATGCCAACTGAGACTACGGAAGTAAAATGTTTAAGTGGTTGCGTCAGTTTATTATCCTGTATATTATACAAGCAAAATTAACTATTTTATGCACTTTAGGGATTAAATACGTACGTTTAATACCTCTTTTTAGGGACTAAAGTGGCACTTTTAATCCCTAAGTGTTAAAAAAAATAATCTCTAAGGAATTAAAAGTAAAATTAATCCCTAGAAAATTATAATCAAATTTATCGCAAGTCGAGCCAAACAGCACTTGATTTGATTGTATGGCACTGTCCACTACGACCACTATTGGGTCCATTGTCACTCACCGGAATCCATACCAGCGACACAGTGTTTATTCACCCTAGGGTGTTCAGTGCGTCCTGGCAGCTCCTAACGGTTCTCGATGAACATCTATAGGATTCAAGAGCCTCAAGGGCCGCTTGACTGTCGGAGAGTATCTTTATTGCGCCAGTTATGATCCATCATCCAACGTGCGCTCATTTCAATGGCGAAGAGTTTCGCCTGGAAAATTGTAGCCATTCGTTCAAGACTATGTATAATCCTGATATTTTCCCGGCTGCAAGCTCCGGATCCAACGCCTGAAGGCATTTTGGATTCGTCAGTGTACTTCACTTGAGAAACTTATTCTGTTTGTCGTCCAGTCCTCCCTATCCAGTCCTCCCTATCTGTTGCATAGCTTTTTGCTGTCCACTGTTGCGGGTATTAGATCCGGTTGCTACCATTAGAATGCAGTGGCTCTCAATTGCCCGCATTAAAGGGTTTGGTACTACTTGACTTGCCCTGCCACCCCATTGGTTGGCTATGATTCTGTAGGTTGCCTTCATAGCCTCTTTCTCCAAGACAAGTGTAGAGGAGGAAGGTTTAGGAGCACTACATATCATCGTACTTGCTTGACTTGGGATGCTTGTTAGTTTGGCACGAGCTAGCGTTTGCCTGCCCTTCGTGTACCAAAATATTGCCTCGTATGTAATCGTGGGTCTAACTACCGTGAAATACAGCCAGTACATTTGTTTAGAGACTTACCACAGATTCGTTTGCACGTCCATAGAGACAGTGCTGCCTTTTGCTTTACTTTCTCCAAATGCCCATTCCATGTAAGCGATTTATCGAGGCTCACCCCCAGATATTTTACTACAGATGCGAATGGGATTGTTTCACCGGTTAGTACCGGAGGAACAAGAGAGTCAAGCTTCCTTTGAAACATAGCAGTGGCTATTTTTCTCATTTTGATGGCGGATATCTCAGAAACTGGTCATAAAAACGATATAAAAATTAACCACTTTCTTAATTAACACTAGTTATAAAACATACTCAAAATTAGTTGAAATCGACATAGATATGTTTTATAGCTAGGAGATCCAGTGCGTGGTTCTTTAATGTTTTTAAAACGTTGATATTTTTCACGGATGGTCGCGCGATTTTGACGTTTTTGATAACTATTGGGCATTTTTGTACCTAACCCTACTTTCGGAAATTTTTTGTGTTGTGACGGCCAAAAAAGCAAAAATTGGGCACAAAATAGTACTTTTTTAGAAAATTGGACGAAAGAAAATGAAAAAAGTAAGGTTCAGAGACTTCGTTTTACCGAGAAATACTCCAACAAAATCCCTTCAGAACCCCAAATGAATGAGATTCTTACCAGGTCTCTCCAGGACGCTTATTCTTGAACGACCGTGAGATGAGGTAAGCTTTTTTCACCACCTTTTTCCACGGGGAATTTCGGTCACCTCACCTCACGGTCGGTCGAGAATAAGCGTCCAGGTCCTCATACATCTCCACCCTCCAACAAAACCACTACTTCCATGTTTTTTATATGTATGTTTGTTCGGGTGAAATCCTGCAACTTAATTTTGACCAACCTCCGAATCGGCTTCAAATTTGGAATGCTTATATAGTTGCGGTAGCAACACAAGAATATAGTGTGATGAAATTGACGGCTCCCCCCTACTCTGGAGGAGAGTACAGTTGAGGTACGCCCGATTTCGTTGAAATTTGGTGTTTTGGGGCATTTGGGGATGGAGGATGGTTTTTGAAAATTCAATATAAGATGGACGACTTTTGGTCGTTGTTTGCTAACCAATTTTAACTAACTTATACATATCCGATTGCCTTCAAACAATACAATAATATGTCATTAATAGGCACCCCTTACTCCTACGAGGGGAGTGGAGGGGGGAAAACACCTAAGCTAGTCCGATTTTGACCAAAATTGGTATACGGGGGCTTTAAGAGATAAGGAATACGATTTTTTTATCAAATTTTAAAAACTCAATATGGCTGATTCAAGATGGATGATTTACGGTACAACTTTGTTTGATCTGCGTCTTTTTCCAATTTCCCAATATTTTCAGTTTTATTTGCATTAGGTCTTCGCGGAAATCGCTTTGTTTACTCTACACCAAACATTTTTAATAATCACCTAATTAATGATTGACATTGACAATTTGTTATACAGCCCTACTATGTTGGTAATTTGGAACCTTTGGTTGCACTATAACAAAGTTATGATTATATTCCACAAACCAAAACTACTTTTTCTGCACTCGACGCGCGTTTCGCTAACAACGTTAGCATCATCAGGAGACGATAAACAATAAACTAAATTAACCTACACTCTATCTTATATACTATCTTTTAATAGGCAGAGATAAGGCTACTAATTTGTGATAGGTCACGCTTTATAATCGTATCTCTCCTCAACTAAAGAATAAAGTGTACTAAACGGAACGGGGCCTCTAACTTTATTTAAACTATTTAATGATTTCCATGCTTTCATATGCATTCAAAAGTCTTTTGTTTGGTACACTTTTTAGGAGTTTTAGGTTATCTAATGTGACTCTGTGATTGTTTTCAAAAGCATGCTCGGCCACACTTGACTTTTCTGTTCTTTCGTATTTTAAGTGTGCTAAGTGTTCTTTGAATCGTGTTTGAATAGAGCGTCTCGTTTGGCCAACATATTTTTTGTCACAATCCATGCAACTAATTTCGTAAATTTCACTTTTTTCTAGAACTGTAGTTTTATCCTTGGGATTTCCTAAAAACTTCTTATTGTGTTGTCTTGTTTTAGTATATAAGATAGAGCGTAGGTTAATTTAGTTTATTGTTTATCGTCTTCTGATGATGCTAACGTTGTTAGCGAAACGCGCGTCGAGTGAAAAAAGGGTAGTTTTGGTTTGTGGAAAACAATCATAATTTTGTTATCAGGCATACTTAGCTAATGGCGATGGATGGAGAATTTCTGGGGAATCTTCCATCAAAATGGCGGCCCTCGTGGTGTTTGCTAAAGCCGTTCTGTTCGCCTCCAATATAATTCCACTTCCAGGTGTTAAATGGTCCCAAGCGAGAGCCCAAATGGGTCTAGAATCGATATGGCCGGACACAAAAGGGTTAAAGCAGGATATATAAGGCGATTTCGAAAGGTTACGGAAAGAAGAGGGCTGGCATTATCCCAATAATTTTGCACGTGTTGATTTCGAGCATGATAAACTTTATTCTAGTAATAACGAAGTGTTTGTATCGGAAGTTTCATTTTATCTTACAGGAAAATATTGTCTTGAAAAGGGAACTGAAATAGAAAGGATAAATTTTTTCTCTTGATATTAAACTATTTGAGTTAATATAACGGCCCTTCCGTTGCTTTTTGCGATAAAAATGCGCACCGATAATACTCTCCCAATTAAGTTGGACTGGAGAAAACCCAGAGACGAGGAGTGTACTGGGCAGGCGCGTCGATTACGTCAGTATTGAAAGCAAGTGACAGCCATATGACAGCGAAAATTTAGGTTTATGTTTAATATTTTTGTTTACTTTTGGAAAATTTATTAAAAGAGCGGACATTACCGTAATAGTATACAGACCGCTTCAAGCTACTGCGAACATAGGGCGGAAGAAGTCTAATTTGCCAGTGTACGTACATGCAGAGACACCGCACGCCTATCAGTCAACCAACACTCAGGCTTCCGATCGCCATTCGCTGCTGTTCGCCGCCGTTCGCCTTGTATTTAGTACGCCTCTAACCACGGTGCTGTGTGGAGCGTAGTCAATGAAACCGGAATTTGGTCAATAAATACGCAAATTTTTATAACGTAATTTTCTTATTTTTTGTCACTGATAAATAAGAGCGTTTTATTGTCAACTGCTCAGATTTATCAGTGACGACGTTACGATGAAAATAATAAGGAGAAACAAAATAAAAGCAAGTTCTCAAAATAAAATAATACATTTTAAAAACCAAAAAGATTCTCCCAGTCAAAAAAAAATTAAAGCAAATGTTCGAAAAGTCCTCCTTGCTCGGATAGACAATATCCGAGCCTACTATAAAAACCCCTTCTAACGTTTCCAAGCATGTTAGGGGTGATAATTTGAAAAGCTTCTTCAAAAACAGATAGAAGTCATTAGGAGCAAGATCGGGAGATCGAGCTGGCCATAAAATAGTTCCCCGTGTACTTATAACCCGATTAGGAAATACATTATCAAGATATTCACTAACAAGGCCAACATTGTGAGCGGAACAACCATGGCGCAATTACGTGTTCCCCTACAATACTCCCCCCCCAAACATTTAGTTTTTGGGGATACTGTGTTCTTACATCAAAATACAAATGCAAATTTTCCCTCGACCAATATCGAACGTGTGTTGGGTTATGACGATTTGACCATTTGACCATCTGCACTTTTTCGGCAACTTCGTAGACATCCATTTTTAGTTTTAAAAATGTATTATTTCAATTAAGAACTTACCCATCTGTTTCGCGAGCAAGGCAGAAATAAAACAAAATAGTAAAAACAAAATGAATTTCCAAAAGATAACACTGCGGCGTGCTTCGAATCCACCTCGGTCTTACGGCACGGAGAGTAAATTGGACTTGATTCCCCCTATGTTCGCAGTAGCTTGAAGCGGTCTGTATTATACACCTAGGGTAATGAGCAGGCGCGTCGATTACCTCAGTAGTGAAAGCAAAGTACATTTTAATTCCCTAGGGATTTAAAATACCACTTTTTTCTCCGAAAATACCTTTTAATCTCTAAAGTGCATAAAAAAAAATAAAAAGTCTTGTCTAGTGTTTATCGTAATATTAACGTAGGCAATCACAGAAAATACCACCACAAAATTTTAAAACACGAAAAAACCACAATAACATAAACAAAATGGCAAAACCACACCTCGTCAAAAATGTAAACTTTTCGACGATGCCGAGTTTTCTCAGGAAGTGGATCCGGCACTTGAGCGCCATGTCCTCGTATAACGGGTTTACCTTGTGGATTCAAACCCTCGAGTAAGGTTAAACTTGCGGTTGGAGATGTTTTATCCATAATACAACAAATAAGTTCAATTAAATAAAATCAAAGGTTTCGCAGTCACTGTCACTCAAATTAATACTTTGTCATTCAATTATCGTAGGGTCACTACGACACCGGTATGGCTTTGTTAGTGCATGCGTATCAGTTTGTTCGCCTATGGTCTGGCGGCCCAAACAGTGCCAAGGCCAACTGCGATTTTGAATTTTCTTCTTTGTTTTTCAAAGTTATTTTCATTACACATTTTGCGACACTTGGGCCGTTATAGTATCTGATAGTAATGTGACTTTAATACACTGTATACCGTTGTACTGTATTCGTCTGTTGCGACCCGGAGCTCTCTTGTCTTTAATTTTTAGCTATATATAGTTTATATTTATTACATACATCACATAGTCAGGTTCCATGCCTCTACGCCGTAAGATATTAAAAAATTAATTGATTTAGGAAAATTAGTTTTTTTTTATTTTTACATATACGTTTTTAATTATGTTATACAGGGTTCGACAGTTCTTGTCTAGTGTGTCCAAATAGCGTGTATTGAAAAAGAAGCACAATGGCTACTAAATGAGAGCGAAAGAGGCAATAGACTTGAGAAACCGATACGCTGCGCGCTGGTGCCGATGTCACCCACAATTAACGAAAAGATTCCCAAGTAAGATCTCGTCAAATTTAAAGATAAATGTTGCCTTCAGAAGGCGTAAAACAGTGATTATCAGTATTTTCTTATTTTAGTTTAAAATTATTAGAATCCACTAAATTTACAAGTTCTGATGGATAACTGATCGAGAGTGGAGTTCCTCAGGGTTCAGTTTTGGGTTCTTTGCTCTTCCGAATTTACATAGAGGACCTGCTCCGTCTGGATATATCAGGCCATTTTGTGGTTTTCTGTGATGATGTTACGGTTGTTTGGGGTCACGCGGACGTTGATCAACTAACGAATATTGTCCAAAATGACATAGTTAAAATAAAAGAATGGTGTCATTCTAATCTGTTGAGTTTTAATATCACAAAACAAAGGTCATACAATTTAGGTGTAGCATGGGTGAACTCTTCTTGAGTAGTCAACTGATACCAAACTCCGAAGAGGCCAGGTTTCTTGGTGTCTTTATTGATGATTCACTAAAATTTTGGAAACATATTGAGCATTTATGCAGTAAAATGTCCTCTAACTGTTACGCTCTGTGAGATATCTCTGATAATTTGTGTCTTATTCAGGCCAAAATATGTTATTTTTAGTGATGGGAAATTCGGGTTATTTCGGCGGTCGGGTCACCGTATCTGGATCACTTTAAAGATCCGGATCCCTGATACGGTTCACCGGGTTAGTGGGTAACTGGATCCCTGATTCCATTTTGTAACTAAATTAGCCAATGCCAATAGTCTTTCAAATTTGGATTGGAATGGACCTACTCCTTATTCGTGAAATGCAGAAAACAAGTATGTCTATTCTACATTTCTTACCTATCCTATGACTTAAAATAGTAAATTTGAACGCATTTTCGTATTTTTACGACTACGACTAGGTAGGCTTGATTTGATAAATTGATATTGATCATTTGTCTTATCGGAACAGCGCGCGGCGGGACAAAAAGCTGCCTTCCACGGGGTATCCTATTAATGCCAAGAGATGGCGATACTGGTCAAGCACGGCTAATGCCACGGGGATTCAGTACATTAATCGCAGCTCGTTAATCGCGATTCTTAAGTTGAAAAATATCAATTATTTGAACGACCCGTACTGATCCGTGACCCGTGTTTTGTAATTACTTATTTTTCATTGATAGAGTCGCACTTACGGTACGGGGTCTGCTTTTGGGGTTCTTGCTGCAGAAGCTTGTTCCATAATGTGTTCAAGATACAGAAGACAGCAATAAGAAATCTCTATCATGCAAAAAAATACTCATGTCGCCCTCTTTTTAAGAAAAATAGAATTTTAACTTTGTGTTCCCTCTATATTCTAGAAGTATCTTGTATGCTCTATAAAAAATACAAACATGCATTTGATATTCCTAGAATATACAGTAATAGAAGAGCTCATTAAAAGATCAATTATTTATGAAGGCAAAAAAATATTTAATAAACTTCCACTCTCCATTAGGGAACAAATAAATGAAAAAAAATTCAGAAAACAAACCAAAAAGTTCCCACTCGACAAGGTATACTATAGTCTTGATGAATACTTTAATAATATATAACTTCTAATTTTTATTTCCTGTTGTTTTATCACTCGTTTTATCATGTATTGCCTGAGTGATGTATTTATCCTATTGTGTAACTTTTACTTAGATGGATGTATGTAAAATTTTCTATGTTGATGTTCTATAATTTTAAGTGTTTACTTTAAAATATTTTTATTATAAGTAAATAAACTTAGTTTACATCAATTTGTTTTGTATATTTAATGAATTTTATTTCGTTTTATTTAGCACAGGTTACTGACTTAACTATTGATTAACTAAGGTATAGCTTAAGCAAGGCTTTGACTGTAAATACTGTATTTGTATTTTTGTTCAATAAAGCTAATTTTGATTTGATTGATTGATAAATTAATTAAAATGCCGATATATCTCTTTCAATAAATGCGAAAAGTCATACGCTAAAGTCATGACTCTACGAGACAATTTATCGTAGCGTTCTCACGAAATATCTTGTTGAAATAAATTTAAAGCTTTTTTTAAAAGAATTAAAAAAATTAAATCAACGTAGCGCAGTCTTCCAACCTGCAACTCTCTACTCTTTCTACTTAAGACTTTTTTAACCCTGTTCACGTCTTGTTTAAATTTAAAAGGAATTTAAAGCTGTTATTAAATTTAATAACAGAGGGGTATTTTTTTTAATCCGATTCTTGTACACTCCTTTATTTTACAAAAATTGCCGACAAAACGAGGCCCGTCTCTCCTCCTGTATTTTAATAATTGCATAATTTTATTATCAAATAAATAAAAATAATCTTTTTTTTTATACATATATATACTGGGACTTTCCATACATTCCAGGATCAATGCCCAGTGTTAGCGAAGTGAAAGACAAACACAAAGTATCCATGCACCTAGCCGGGATTCGAACCCGGGACCTTCCGTGCGGCAGGCAGATACGCTGCCTACTGCGCTACGGCGGACGGCAATAAAAATAATCCTAAGATCTTTTAAGTGATTAATTCGTCTTCGAATAAAACAGACTAAAGCGCTGACAACGTTGCCTAGCCGGCATCTTTCTTCAGTGCATCTGAATTCAATAGCGTTCTCGTTCAGGCACATGCATTTCGACACCCTAGACGAGAACTGCCGAACCCTGTATAGGGATAAGTCAGTATCTGTAATTGGCAATGCTGTAGGTACTTTATGGGAAATAAATAAATAAATATGTAATTCTGAATACATAAAAACAAAGATACAAATTTGGAGAGTCATATTAAGATTCCGACTATACAATAATAATAATGACGATGATGAAAGATGCTCTCAAAAATTCTTGAAAGTCATGATCTGAAGCCGGGGCGCAGTCGAATCTACTGACGCTTGCGCAACAAAGGTTTTTTTTCTTGAAATCTATTGCTTCCTAAACTGTTTTTCAATCGTGGAAAGCGATAGATCCCAAAGACGGAAGTTCCCCAAAAATTGAGATTAAATTATACATGATTACAATTTGACTACAACATGATTACAACGTTATAAAACAAAATTCCACGTGATTAAACTGTATGGCCAAATAAACCTCACAAAAGATCATAGCAAATCACAGATAAACATAAGTTTTCAAAATCTATGCTCATATAAACTTATGATATTTTATATTTTTTGACTAGTGAAAGTGAAACACATATCCCGCATGGGACTTCGTCATATTTTATCAGCCAGTTGGCTCATAAAGATTTACAATATTTTATGATTTTTAATATGAAAATTCCACATAAAGGTTTAAAAGATTTTATAAGATCTAACTGTAAAATTCTAAAATAAAAAATTACTGCACAACTTTAGTAGTTATAGTAGTAGTAATAGTAGTATGAATAATCTAACCTAAACTATAAACTACGACTATCTAACCCACTATAATACAATAACACTCCTTGTGCTTGCACAATATCTACATATCTAATAGAAAATTGCTCTCGTATAAGTACTTACTCATCCGCGGGAGCTGTGGGAGAGATGTTACTTTGATAAATTTCTATGAGATTGTTTGAGGCATTGTTTATAAAATCTCACAAGATTTTATAAACCAAAAACTATATTTTGGTTGTAAAAGTATTTTCGACAGATGATGTCATGATATTTTTTTTTATAAGATTTTATAAGTTCCGGTGGGCGACGACTTAATATATTTGTTTCAAAGGGCATATAAGTTAGGGCAGCTAAAATATTACTACTTTGATAAGTTTCTATGAGATTTGGTAATATTTTATAAGATTTCCCCATACAGCCACGGAACGTATACATAATGGTATGTCCTTGGGATGTGGCACAGTACGTACATTTTATTTCCCATGTAGGACCAAAATTGGACGTAAAATGATCGTAGGTACGTGCACTTTGTTTCGTACTATGTACGTACATTTTTTGGTCCCGGGACGTACCGAGACAAAATGGACATAAAATGTACGTCCCTGGGACGAAGAGTGCTGCATGGGATCATGAGTCAAAAAATATTTTTTTTTGTAGAAGTAAGTATACTACGTATATTTTTTTAATTAGTTTTCAGGTGGTCGAAAAAAACTGAAAACTATCAGGTGTGTTTTTTATGAGATTTAATGAGGGTTTTTTGGCACGGTGGACACTTAAAAATCTATAAAATGTTGTAAGTTTGTCTAACTATAAAATCTATGTAAAGATTTATAAAAAAAATTGTTTTTACAAACTCATAGAAAATTAAAAATGTTCATAGAAATCTGTCAAATCCTATCAGTTGGTCTGATCATAAAATATCCTAAAATTTGATGAAAGAAAGTTTTTTTAAAAACTCTTAAAACATTATAAAAGAACAAAGGTGTAATCATAGAAACCCATAAAATGTTATGAGTTGTTTTGACTATAAAATCTCTTAGAAAGCTCATAAAAGCATCGGATTATATAATCCCATAATACATTATAAAAGAAAATGTAATTATAGAATCTATCTATCTAATTATAGGATCAGATAAAAAGCACACATATGAAACCACCAAAATCAAAGACATACCTCATAAATTATTACAAACTTTTATAATCCTAAAATTTTGCCTCACAAAAGTTTATAAACCTCATAAAAACTGATAAAAATTAGATGTGTTTTTTATGAGATTTAATGCGTTTTTTTTTTTTGGAATGGTAATTACACCTGGATTATAACTTCTCTGCACATCAAATTACATCGCCGAAATCCGCCTGTGTCTTTGTCATTATTTAGATACATTTTTTCTCCAATTTACCTACGAAAATCGTGACCTTATTTTATGCAACGTGCATGTAGCTACATACCCACCACAAATGCTGGGGAAGGCTGCATTTTAGCCTTGAAAAGTCCAATGCACGATATAAATCTGGAAAGGAAAATGCGCCTAACTAGAAAATTAAACGTTTGGGAGCCATTCGAGGTTAAACCCTGCTTTTCTGTTTGACGTCTCTTACCTGCAGCACACATACAAGCCCGATTTACGTCGATTTATATTTCCAATCGCGCCGGAAAGACTTATGGATATATTTATGGTCTGCTTGTTCAATTACAAAATATAATAAGGTA
This sequence comes from Oxystoma pomonae, assembly GCA_963921995.1. Classification (NCBI taxonomy): domain Eukaryota; kingdom Metazoa; phylum Arthropoda; class Insecta; order Coleoptera; family Brentidae; genus Oxystoma; species Oxystoma pomonae. Next base: position 131,714,072 of record OY998164.1, on the reverse strand, counting down.
CCGGCGCTAAATAAAGTCCGAGTCCTAATAAGGTCCACCTTATTAGACCTTGATTTTCCTGCCCAGGTTATTTATTATCCTTTCGCATGTCTTGCTTTATTCTTACAGAATTTTCAAAAAAATGCCTTAAGGCCACCTAAACGGCATAGATTTGACAACACTGCTTTGCTATTTTTTTGTAAGACATTTCGAGTGAGATCATGCAGTGTTCAGAACACGGTGCGAACACCATGTGTGAGGCTAGTCTTCCATCAGCAGATTTTCCGCGCGGATCTCAAGTTATGGTGAAGGTGCCAATAGTTCTGTCACTGTTTCACTCACTGACAGGCAAGGTCAAATTTCAAACTCCGCGCGGAAAAAAAGCTTATGGAAGTCCAGCCTTAGACAAGTGGCCAGTGGTTATGTGGAACCTGAATTCCAATACTCCAGTCGAACTTACTCAGTTTCCCTAGGCCTAACAAATTACGTAACCTTGGCGTTTCATAATTCCGGCAGAATCTCGCTTATAAAGAAAGAAACTATAACTTTTTTCAGATAATAGGATTTATAAAAATCTATAACCGTATACAAAGGATTTTTCAAAATTTGGTGTATTTTCTTCAAAAAATTTAAAAAAATCCAAAAATTGTTGTTACAGATTTCTGAATTATAGACGAGGCTAAAGAAAAAGGCAGGTAAGATTTTTGACTATTGCTAGCCATGTTTATTTTATTTCGGGAATGAGAGAGTCCATCAAAACACTGTCTGGATACGGTTGGGACGAATTCACAAATAAACATTCCTGCCAAATTTCAACAGATTCCGTTTTCTCGTTTCCGATATTCTGCCCGATAAAAATTGGCCCAAAAACAGCAAAGCAGTGTTATCAAATCTATGCTATTTTTGTGGCCTTAAATGTAGAAGATCATTCTTTTATAAGCGTCTAATTAGACCGTTTTTACGAGATAAAGCATAAAAAAGAAACAATAAAGCGGCTAACGGATCAACATTATAAACAGAAAAAAATTAAAGGGATCCTCCATCAAAAATACGAGTGGGGTTTATTTTGTAGTAGAATCGATGCCAAGTCTACAAGTGAATCGAGATATTCAATTTTGAATCTATCATACACACAAAATATGTACCTTCGGGTATAGAAGGCGATCTGACGACTTAGGGCCCTGTGATAAGTTTTTTGCTACCGTTGCGCCTCTAGTGACTCGGTCTCGAAGCTTGTATTAGGATAGCGGCGCTGGCGCCGGGAAACTTGAATTCGGGTATTTTTTAAACTATTTCATTTAGAAACAACATTATTTTGGGAAACCTAATTTATCATTTTTTTTTCCAAAAATTTCCAAATGCGTCGTATACATATTATATTGTTCTTCTAAGAAGATATATACATATCGAAACTATTGTAATTATTATTAAACCATTTATTATGCGTCCCATGTCGGCCTCAATAGCAGCAGTTTCTTTTATTGCGAGTTTCCTTCATTTTCAAAAAATCCATCAGCATTTTTGAACGGAATGGGCTAAAAAATAGGCTAAATAACAGAGTGTTAATAGACCATCAAAATTGGTGACACCGTAGGCAAAATTGGTTATTTTTCTCCCGTATCCAAAAATAACCAAGCCGAAATACGTTATACTTACGGAGGCTTAACGGGGCCCGCTCGGTTATTTTTTTGCAACCAACCAGATTTATTTCTGAGAAAAAGCTGCAGCTGGTAGGTGATAATTTGTCTTTTTGTTTAGTTAGGCTTTTAATTTTTTTTGAAAGTTAATTTGCAAAAATAGGAATTATCATTTTCTTTTCTATTCTATTTACATTAGCAGTTTGTATGTAGGCAAGACAATACGGTTACGGTAATTTGTGTTTGTAGTTTAAAAACTGTTTTTAGCATCTTAATTACAGTAATACGTTAAGGAAATAAGGTGGCGATAAGTTAGTGATTTATTACTCTCTATTGAATAGGCTGTTTTTCCTCTGGTTGCCGATTCTTGCTTCTACTGTGCACGCGCAAAGGTAACTCGATTATCGTTTTTCAAGAGCACCCGTTCTCCTGCTCAGAGGCAGGTGTATGAAAGTGTAGGAAAGTTCCTTCGATCAGGTGAAGTTCGGCCGCGGTCGGATAGGTTTCGGAAAACTCGTGATAGCTTTAAAGCGCGTTATTCGTCGATATCAAGGAGGTGACCGTTCCCGTGCGACTTTTCCTACAAAATTTCAGAACCGGCAACCAGATGTAGAAACCTTGCCCGGTACTTACCCTTAAAGTCTGTTTCAGACACTGACGGTGAATGCAAGGGTCGAATTACATGCCCAATTAGAAGGCTTCGTCCACAGTTTTTTCAATAGTTTTCTGGTTTAAAATGTCGGGTGCATACTCTTAACCTATTAACTTTGGCGAGCTTGATCTCTAGGGTGTGGAAAGCGATGAAGCAGAAGATCTCTGGGACACAACACTTGGATATAGTTTTCCAATTGTACTTATTACAAAAATCCAAGAAATTACAGTTCAAAAAAGGCCAAAATCACACAAACCTAAAAAATTTTGATGAAAAGACCTCATGAAAAGAACGACAAGACGATGACATTGATCGATATTGATTAAGATAAATGTCATCGGCGCAATTTGTCGCGTGAGCTTTGAGACCGAGTCCCCAGAGGCACTGTAACTTGTTTTTGCGATGCCCTTAGTAAGAGTTTTCTCTAACTCCTACTAGTCCGTAGGTAAGTATATGCTTTGTAATCATAGAGCTTGTCGTTGAAGGTTAAGCGTCACATATAGACATGACAATGACATATTGTATTTGTTAACTTATGTCAGTAACGCGGCGTGACATATTTTGTCAAGGTGTGTGTGTGTGAAATAGTAGCAGGATTAAACTATCAAAATTGAATATCTCGATTACTAGAAGTGATATCAAAAACCGAAGTTCTCTTCGAGACTTGTCATCGATTCTACTACAAAATAAACCCCACTTGTATTTTTGATGGGAACCCCGTAAAATAACTACCCCAATGGTGCAGAATTTAAAAATGTCCTTGAGTTCGTTTATTTAACTATAACATCCGGTTCCCACCTACGACTTTCTCGTGAGTGCTCACTCACGCGTCACATGATGTCAATATGAAATGTTATGACAGTCATGTGACGCGTGAGCAGGCACGCACGAAAAAGTCGTAGGTGGGAACCGGGTGTAAGATACCAGCGGCGTGCGGTCCATGGAAGCAAGGGAAGCGGTGCTTCCCCTAGAAAAATATCATCTTCTTAAGGCTATAGTTTCTCCCCAGATTTTAAGTAAAAAAAAGTACAACTAGCAACGCCTTGTTCTTTAATTTTTTAATCTTTTGCCAGAGTGCACAGGGAAAACTAAACATCAGAATTAGCTAAAATTTTGCAGGGGTGATCATTTTTAAATGCTTAACAAAAATATCTGAAGGATTTTTAAAAATTTCCAATTATTTTTTCTTCAAAATAAAAGCTCTGGTGCTGTCATCTATCCCAAAAACCTTAAAATACCTGCATTTTAGAACAAACCCAATTTACAAAAAAAATAGAGAAATACTCACAATTTCCTCTGGATTACATTTTTCCTTTTTATATTTACTTGCTTTAGTAAAAATAAAAACTAAGTACTTTTCCTTTTTTTCTAACAGCCTGTGCACTCCGGAAAAGTAAACCGATCAATCAATCACACTTCATTAAATTTGGGAGACACACGCATTTTAAGTGTTGGCCGATAGATCGGAGATTTATACGATTTCATAATAACTGCAGGTGTTTTGTCAACAAACTTAAAATCGGGCCGCAGTGGGACAGAAGAGTATTTTTGCGTTTTCTGACAGAAAATATGAAACCACTCCGCGTGTGCGGTTGCCCTTCGTCTATCAGAGAATCAAGAAAACTTTACTGGCTCGCTGGGATTACTAGGACTTCGCATAGAAACATTCGGCGCCCATAACCCCACATAATTTTGTTTTGATTTTGATTCAACCATTTTTTTTTAATTTAAATTATTGCGGCATAGTCATGTGCAAGTGTACTAGTTAGTGAAATCTTGGAGTGTAAAGGATAGATTTTAGAATCTCAGTTCAGTCAACACACGGATACTTGAGTACTAACAAAACAGGTCAGTAAAGCTTGACGCTTCTGTTTAAAATAGAATACGATTATTTCGTCTAGCGCCAGTAGCCAATTTTTAAATCTGCATGCTTTTAAGTTAACCTGTTGTCGGTATCAGCTAGCGGAAGTGTTTCCAATTCAATTATAAATGCACCTGTAAATGCAACCCTAAATATTACACCCAGTTACCTTATCTTAATACGTAGTTGGGTAGCATTTTTTAGCAGGTAATTCTGCAATTAATGATTTTTTTTAATTTTAATATTTTACTTGGTTTTTTAGCGACGTAGAATGCGAAAAGTCAAATTAAGTAACCTAACCCCAAATTTTTGACACGGTGACAAAATATCTCTGGTATCCCACTGTGGATAAACATAAATAAAGTCTCTGCATTGCCATGGAAAACAAATTCAATGACATAAAATTTTGCAAAAAAATCAGGTCGACATAGTTAAATTGATTTCCCATACAGTGTTGCTAAAAACAATTCCCCAGATTGTAACTACGACCTTAAATGTAATTTTTGAAATGGGAGACAATTACTATAGGTTGTATTAAAAATGATAACTATTATTTTAAACATATTAAGCCCATAACCAATGCGGCCTTGACTAAAACCGAGTCACAGCAGAAAGTCTGCCCGCTTCTCGTGTGCGCGGCGTTTCACTACTCTAGAAAAATTCAATAGAATCCATCCTCGCTGCTGGGTTATCTGTAGCCTGCAGCTATAATACGCCGGCAGCAGCAGTATTTTTTATTTAATATGCTTTATTGTCATAACTTGTAAATTTAATTGACAAAGCAGATGGTCTTAAGACTAATTTTCTACAAAGAAGAAGTTAAAAAACCTCCAAATCAGTTACTTCAACCGAAAAGAAACTAAAAAACAAAAGATCAAAAGATCTTGGGTGGAAATAATGAAAATTCAAACTTGGATGAGCATCCCACAAGGAACACACAAAAGATCAAAGCAAAAAGAGAAATGATTAAACGATGTTTCGCCCTGGGTAACCAGCGTGGGCTCATCAGTAGTTTCACTGGTCACCCTCCACTATACATCATTAAACACCATCATACACTTTGATTTCCAACCTTGAACCACTCACAAATAGGCATCGTTCCGCACTGGTACTTACTTATCCAAGTTACCTGATACGAATTCGTCCTGGAGTGTTAATATTTCCAGTAGGATTATGGTCCTAAGGCAATTAAAACAAAGAAGAAGTTAAAAAACCTCCAAATCAGTTACTTCAACCGAAAAGAAACTAAAAAACAAAAGATCAAAAGATACCAGTGCGGAACGATGCCTATTTGTGAGTGGTTCAAGGTTGGAAATCAAAGTGTATGATAGTGTTTAATGATGTATAGTGGAGGGTGACCAGTGAAACTACTGATGAGCCCACGCTGGTTACCCAGGGCGAATGAAGCTGTTAGACCCTACTTAAATATTCTCACTCCAGTAATCATCTACAGTGTAAAAAGATTTCTTAACCAGCAGATTCTTACACTTGGTTCTAAACTGTTTCTAATTGACTTTAACTTTTATTTCCATTGGTAAATGATTGTACAACTTTAATCCATTGTAAATGAAGGTACGTCTGACTAAAGTCGAATGAGGTATTCGAAGCCTTAGATTGGTATTTTGTCGAGTATTAAAGTTATTTTGATTTGGGATAAAGTAAGAGAGATGTTTGTCAACATTTTATTTTCCATAAAGTGGGGTTTACAGCGTGTTCGACGGGAAACCTGATCCAAGTCTGTTATCTCCTATCACCTCAGTGCCCTTTAGCCTATTGTGGCTGGCATTTTTATAACCAAATTGACAAGCAAAACATGGATTTTCTGTCAGTTTCGTGTCAATATGGCACCGATTATAGGCCAAAGGATACTAAAACGAAAATGAGTTAACTGGCTTTTTAGTTGAGAATGGTGTTGCCTGATCCCAATGAAATTTGCTGCAAGAACCCCAGAATGGTAATCCATAACGGAGATGTGATTCCACCAAAGAAAAATACATTGTCCGAGCAATTGGTTCAATTGATGTTGTTCGTACGCAGTATGATCCAGATGATAGTTTGTTTTTTAGAGTATTAATGTGACTATCAAATTTTAGATTTGAGTCGATATTTAAACCGAGAAATTTTGCGCTGGTTGTATTATCAACTTTATGGTCACCAATAAAAACATCCTGAAAAGCAAAGATCTTAAACGTAATAATATGAGTTTTAGATATGTTAAAAGATAAAAATCTGAGTTAATACGTTCGTGAAGTCTGATAATGTTTTTATCACTCCATATTATTGTTGTATCGTCAGCAAAGACGGTGAAAGCTCCAGTAAGTTCAAAATTCATGAGATCGTTTATAAACAGTAGAAACAGAAGAGGTCCAAGCACAGATCCCTGTGGAATTCCACAGGTTATCGGCTTCGAATCAGATGAATTATCTCCCAGCGAAACACCTGCTTTCGTTTGCGTATGAGGGGTCATTGCACCTGCTGAGTCACGGTCACGTGCTTTAGGCGGTCATGAAAGCTATAATTGGAGTAGAATATTTGTAGGTTTAAACGGCTATCGGTGTAAAACAAAATTATGATTGTTTTCCACAAACCAAAACTACACTTTTTTGCACTCGACGCGCGTTTCGCTAACAACGTTAGCATCATCAGGAGACGATAAACAATGAACTAAATTAATCTACGCTCTATCTTATATACAATCCTTTAGTGGGCGGAGATAAGACCAATAAATTGTGATTGATCACGATTTTTAATCCTACCTCCCCTCAACCAAAGAATAAAGTGTACTAAACGGGATAGGTCCTCTATCTTTATTTAAAGTATTTCTGGATTTAATGATTTCCATACTTTCATATGCATTCAAAAGTCTTTTGTTTGGTACACTTTTTAGAAGTTTTAGGTTATCTAATGCGAATCTATGATTGTTTTCAAAAGCATGCTCGGCCACACTTGACTTTTCTGTTCTTCCGTATTTTAAGTGTGCTAAGTGTTCTTTAAAACGTGTTTGAATAGAGCGTCTCGTTTGGCCAACATATTTTTTATCACAATCCATGCAACTAATTTCGTAAATTCCACTTTTTTCTAGAACTGTAGTTTTATCCTTGGGATTTCCTAGTAAGCTTCTTATTGTGTTACCGGATTGATATACTAATTTAAGACCGGTGTTATTAAATACTTTCTGTAATCCTTTCGTATATATATATATATAATAAGGTAGAATTCCGAAAGGTCTTTTGAAAAGAATGTCTATTTATCAGCTTATTTATTAAGCCTTCGTCGTAACCGTTTTCGCCAGCTATATTCCTAATCCTATTCTTTTCTGCTTCAAATCTTTCTTTGTTTAAGGGGAAATTTACTAATCTATATGTTAAAAAGTGCAAACTTGCAAGCTTATGTTGTAAGCAATGAAAAGAGTCATTTGGAATATACCTGTTGGTGGCCGTGCCTTTTCTGTATAGGTCAAAGTCCAATTTATTTTTATTTCTTATAACTAAAGTGTCTAGAAATGGCAGTGTACCGTTGTTCTCTGTTTCATAAGTAAATTTAATAGTGGGAAATTTGTTATTTATTTTTTCCATAAAATTTTCAACACTAGTTACTTTAGTGTTGAATACTGCAAACACATCGTCTACATACCTGAACCATACTCTGGGGAAATACTCAAATTCTTTACTTATATCTGATTCAAATTTGCTCATAAATAGGTTTGCGATAAAAGGTGATAAACTATTACCCATTGTGGTTCCTTCTAATTGCTGGTAGTAGTTATTTTTATATTGAAAGTAATTTTGATTCATGCAGAGTTTTGTTAAAGATAGGTATTCTAAAGTCTGTTTGTCTTCTAGATTGTTTTTTCTTAGTAGTTCCTCCAGGTATTGTAAGGTATTGGGGATCGGCACACTAGGGAACAACGAACTAACATCAAACGAGATTAAAATTTCACCTTCTTGGAGTGAAATATCTTTAACTTTGTTGATAAATTCAAGGGAATTTTGAACAGAAAAACCTTTTTCCTTTATCGGTAAATTTTCAAACTCGTTTGCTAGCCATTTCGAAATGTTGTAAGTAGGTGATCCTACAGCAGAAACTATAGGTCTAACCGATTTTCCAGGCTTGTGGATTTTCGGAAGACAATACAGTTTGGGCATAGTGGGATTGCTTACTTGTAGTTTATATTTAATATTATCAGTAATAATATTGTTACATTTTTTAATTTTGTTTTTTACTTCGTTAATCATTTTTGGTAAGGGGTTCTTTGGGACTTGTTTGTAGGGTCCATTTTTTATTAGGTTATCTACCCTTTCGAAATAATCTGTTTTATCTAATATAACAACTTTATTACCCTTGTCAGCCTTTAGATAGAAAACATCTTTTTCTCTCAAACTTTTAATTGTTTTATTGTGATTTAATGTACTATTTTTATTGTTTTGAATGATGTTTTGAGAGATCTGATATCTGCAAGCATCTCGCACATAGCCCTTTGTACCTTCTGAAAGATAAGAGATTGAACTTTCAATATTTGCAATAATATCACTTAAATTATCTTTTTGTGGGGGCAGAGCAAAATTAAGACCTTTGTTTAAAAGTGATATTTCTTTGTTATTAAAAGTTTGAGAGGATAGGTTTTCTACAATGTTTGCGATTTCCTTCGACTTTTTTGGTTTAGGTTCAGAACGTTTTAACTTTTGTAGCTTTTTATTAAGTGAAGACATCTTCTTCGTAAATTTTTTCTCAATTACTACAAACATATGTCTTTGGAAATCGCACCATTCTTCAAAGTTCTTATCACTAAGTCTAAATGTCAACTTTTTAAACAGTCGGTATGCTTCAAGCTCAAACATACTTCGTAGTAGTAGTTTGCGTAGCCCTGTTTGCAAAACAGAAATGGTTAGATTTAGAAATCAAAAATTTGTACGCAAAACGAAGTACGTTTGAGCTTGAAGCATACCGACTGTTTAAAAAGTTGACATTTAGACTTAGTGATAAGAACTTTGAAGAATGGTGCGATTTCCAAAGACATATGTTTGTAGTAATTGAGAAAAAATTTACGAAGAAGATGTCTTCACTTAATAAAAAGCTACAAAAGTTAAAACGTTCTGAACCTAAACCAAAAAAGTCGAAGGAAATCGCAAACATTGTAGAAAACCTATCCTCTCAAACTTTTAATAACAAAGAAATATCACTTTTAAACAAAGGTCTTAATTTTGCTCTGCCCCCACAAAAAGATAATTTAAGTGATATTATTGCAAATATTGAAAGTTCAATCTCTTATCTTTCAGAAGGTACAAAGGGCTATGTGCGAGATGCTTGCAGATATCAGATCTCTCAAAACATCATTCAAAACAATAAAAATAGTACATTAAATCACAATAAAACAATTAAAAGTTTGAGAGAAAAAGATGTTTTCTATCTAAAGGCTGACAAGGGTAATAAAGTTGTTATATTAGATAAAACAGATTATTTCGAAAGGGTAGATAATCTAATAAAAAATGGACCCTACAAACAAGTCCCAAAGAACCCCTTACCAAAAATGATTAACGAAGTAAAAAACACAATTAAAAAATGTAACAATATTATTACTGATAATATTAAATATAAACTACAAGTAAGCAATCCCACTATGCCGAAACTGTATTGTCTTCCGAAAATCCACAAGCCTGGAAAATCGGTTAGACCTATAGTTTCTGCTGTAGGATCACCTACTTACAACATTTCGAAATGGCTAGCAAACGAGTTTGAAAATTTACCGATAAAGGAAAAAGGTTTTTCTGTTCAAAATTCCCTTGAATTTATCAACAAAGTTAAAGATATTTCACTCCAAGAAGGTGAAATTTTAATCTCGTTTGATGTTAGTTCGTTGTTCCCTAGTGTGCCGATCCCCAATACCTTACAATACCTGGAGGAACTACTAAGAAAAAACAATCTAGAAGACAAACAGACTTTAGAATACCTATCTTTAACAAAACTCTGCATGAATCAAAATTACTTTCAATATAAAAATAACTACTACCAGCAATTAGAAGGAACCACAATGGGTAATAGTTTATCACCTTTTATCGCAAACCTATTTATGAGCAAATTTGAATCAGATATAAGTAAAGAATTTGAGTATTTCCCCAGAGTATGGTTCAGGTATGTAGACGATGTGTTTGCAGTATTCAACACTAAAGTAACTAGTGTTGAAAATTTTATGGAAAAAATAAATAACAAATTTCCCACTATTAAATTTACTTATGAAACAGAGAACAACGGTACACTGCCATTTCTAGACACTTTAGTTATAAGAAATAAAAATAAATTGGACTTTGACCTATACAGAAAAGGCACGGCCACCAACAGGTATATTCCAAATGACTCTTTTCATTGCTTACAACATAAGCTTGCAAGTTTGCACTTTTTAACATATAGATTAGTAAATTTCCCCTTAAACAAAGAAAGATTTGAAGCAGAAAAGAATAGGATTAGGAATATAGCTGGCGAAAACGGTTACGACGAAGGCTTAATAAATAAGCTGATAAATAGACATTCTTTTCAAAAGACCTTTCGGAATTCTACCTTATTATATATATATATATACGAAAGGATTACAGAAAGTATTTAATAACACCGGTCTTAAATTAGTATATCAATCCGGTAACACAATAAGAAGCTTACTAGGAAATCCCAAGGATAAAACTACAGTTCTAGAAAAAAGTGGAATTTACGAAATTAGTTGCATGGATTGTGATAAAAAATATGTTGGCCAAACGAGACGCTCTATTCAAACACGTTTTAAAGAACACTTAGCACACTTAAAATACGGAAGAACAGAAAAGTCAAGTGTGGCCGAGCATGCTTTTGAAAACAATCATAGATTCGCATTAGATAACCTAAAACTTCTAAAAAGTGTACCAAACAAAAGACTTTTGAATGCATATGAAAGTATGGAAATCATTAAATCCAGAAATAGTTTAAATAAAGATAGAGGACCTATCCCGTTTAGTACACTTTATTCTTTGGTTGAGGGGAGGTAGGATTAAAAATCGTGATCAATCACAATTTATTGGTCTTATCTCCGCCCACTAAAGGATTGTATATAAGATAGAGCGTAGATTAATTTAGTTCATTGTTTATCGTCTCCTGATGATGCTAACGTTGTTAGCGAAACGCGCGTCGAGTGCAAAAAAGTGTAGTTTTGGTTTGTGGAAAACAATCATAATTTTGTTTTAGTGCAACCAAAGGTTCCAAATTCCCAACATGGCTATCGGTGTGTACAGTGTACGTGCGTCGTGCGATATGGAAGACAATACGGACTTGACATGCAACTAACGTCCACTTCGGCTGACGGAAAAAATGTTAAAAATCAAAAAAGAAGTTAAGAAACCTCAAACCTGATTTTTAATTGCCTTGGGAGCACAATCCTATTGGAAATATTAACACGCCAGGCCGAATCCGTATAAGATAACTTGGATAAGTACCAGTGCGGAACGACGCCTATTTGTGAGTGCATGATTGCAAGTTGGAAATCAAAGTGTATGACGGTGTTTAATGATGTACGCTGGTTACCCAGAGCGAAACATCGTATAATCATTTCTCTTTTCGCTTTGGTTCTTTGTGTGTTCACTGTGGGATGCTCATCCAGGTTTAAATTTTCGTTATTTCCACCCATGATCTTTGGATCTTTTGTTTTTTTTAATGCTAAAAATTCTTGAATGAGAGAAAATATGCTCCCAGGGAATTAAATTATCTCGCTACTATGCATCTCATTGGTCCAAATCTTCGGTTTAAATTGGTTTCTCTCACTTTTGCCCGATATTGATCGAAAGTAATTATTGGTCTTCACTAAGAGAATTACTTTCCATCAACATCGGGCAAAAGTGAGAGAACCCGATTTTAACCGAAGATTGGGACCAATGAGTTGCATAGTGCGAGAGTATTCGACTCCCTGGGAGCAAATTTTCTCTCGATTCAAGAATAACCCCCCAGGATACACTTTCTCAAATATCGCTTTTGTCCATTGAAAATAAAATTATCCAAAGCTTTTATGATGACGTCATTGATGCATTTGTAAAAAGTGACCGAAGAGTCGAATTACATTGATGGGGTAGACCAGTTAATTTTTTGTTGTCGGCTTTCAAAATACAATTTTTAGATTGTTTCTCCTCAGCAGGACATAGGCTTTATCTCATCAAAATCGGTTCCCGGGAACAAAAGTTATGACCAAGGAAGACAAACGTAAAAAAAACGTGTAAAACCGCAGTCAAAGCTTAGATAGTGGTAACTACATAGCGTTCTATGAACAGCTTAGTTCTCACAACGTATATAGTGAGTTGTTTAAAAAGACACTTACCCATACAGAAACGACACAAAGATATTTGCAAAATACCATTGAAAAACAGCTTTTTTTCTATAGACATACCATATTTTAGGAGAAAATGCCCTAAAACTAATTTTTCTTGGCAGGCTTCAAAATGGCATATGGTGAATACGCCAAAAATTTGGCACATAATAGTTTCATCATCTGTGTTTGAGGTTATAAAGTTGGTGAGTTTTTAGACCACCTCAGGGAGGAGGTTTAAATTTATAGCCCCCAGAAATAATTGTTCTGTGGCATTTGGTAATAAGTTCGTTTATAATTTCCCTAAGTAACCATTTTTACAAGGATGAATTTACCTTATTTAATATTCCAAGTTGTTCATTACCCAATAAATCACCTCCTATTTTGTCCAGAAAAACGCTATATTTTGAACTCGTTTTCAGCACAAAAATTATATGTATGAGGGCACTACGAGGCAAAACAAACATAAGTAAAGGTCAATGATTATGCACGAAAAACATAACAAACAAAAAACCCAAAACAACTATATTAATTTATTTACAAACTGAAAGTAAAACATTGTGGTTATCTAAAAGCTCAGTCAAAAAAAACTTTCATTACTCAAAGCCCGCTCATTTTAAAGCTATAGCTTTCATCAGTAGAAGTTGGTACAAGCCAAGGTGCAAGCAGAGGTAAAAGATCCGAACTCGCTGTTTGTGATTGAACGCAGCGCTAATATTTTTAAACTGACATTTCGACAGTTCGACATTTCATAAATAAAAACGCCTTTTAAATAAATACAAAAGGAGTAGATTCCTTATTTTATTATTACTCATCTAAATCGTTGTGTGACATCAAGTATCGATTGAAAAAATTAATTATCCAGGGTAAGTTTTAATTAGAGTGACATATAACCCCAATTTTAATTTGTTCTACATAGTGTTTACCATTTAAACACCGCGTGGGTTTAAATTTTTTAATTTCCTTTTTTTCTAAATTGAAACTTTCTTCTTAAATCCAACAAAAACTTGTGTTAAGATGATTATTCAATAAAAAAATGTAATAAAATTTTTTTTATAAATCAAACTATGTCCAAAACTTAAGGAGGTTTGGTTTAAAATGCTTAAAACCAAAAATTTCACTTAAACCTAGGACCGTTCTAAAATAGACCAAAGTTCGCAAACTATTTTTGATTCCTTGTTGTTAGTGTAACTTTGATGCGTTTATGAAAGCGTTCTTAAAAAAGAGTTAAAGTTGTGCTTAAAACGTACGACGTAACCAAACCAATTCTTGTTCAGTGCTTGATGCCCAGTTTTACTTCATGCCGTTCACTTCTATTTCCTTCCTTGTCGAAAAAGTGAGAGGGCAATAGAATGGAAAATAGAAGGTGTTAAACTGTGGGTGGTCGTAGAGATAGGTGAGACGTAGTCGCTATTGTACCACGTATCCGTTCGGAGCATGCGCACTGAGATACGATTACGATTAAGCACTCTCTATTTGTGCAACTTATTTGCATTTATTGCCCACTTGCTCTGCGATTTGCCTAAGTAACGAGTAATAAAGAAATCCATAACTTTTAAGTATTCCCTACATTTTATTAGTTTGCTCTGGCAAAAAAAAAGTTTTCCATAGCTAGGAATTAAATCTTGTTATAAGTTCAACTAGTGGATCGCTCTGCTTGTTATAAAACCATTATTTGTTGTTATTATTTATTATTATTATTATAATTATTATTTATTATTAATTATTCTTTATTCTTTGCGTCAGTTTTTACATTAATTTGTTCAGCTTCAGTAAGGGTCATTTAAACATATCCAAGGTGGATTCTTTAAACGGTAACGTGCTTCTAGCGGGTTAGAATTTGGTTTTATAAAAAAATCCAAAAACACGTCAACTGAGATTTTTAATTTTCTGTAATCGTGCTATCTTGGTTTTTTATGTCCTTTTGTTTACGAGGTATGGTAAAAAAATATTTTTTTTAAATAGGATACCCTGTTTGACATTTTTGAATTCTAAAGAAAATTATCCTTTTGACAAAACCACACTAATACTCTATCTCTCATTGTTTCCAAGATAGAGGCATTTAAACTTGCATGGAATTGTTGTCTATGCCCTGTTTTACAGGGGATATTTGAAGGAATATCGAAGTTTTCTATACAGATTTAGATACAAATATCTTGATTATCGTAAAAGATAGATGCTACTGTGTGGTATTGCTGAAGAGAGAATTGTTTGCAGATTTCAAAAATTGCAAAATATACAGGGTGTCCTATTTAAAAAAAATGCCATACCTCGTAAAGGAAATTAAAAATCTCAGTTGACGTGTTTTTGGATTTTTTTATTCAACCAAATTCTAACCCGCTAGAAGCACTGTTTTATTTAAAGAATCCACCCTGTATATTGGCCTTAAAATCCCCAATGCTAGAAAGATGCCCTCCAGTGCACATAATCGTAAGGTTCTCAGTATAATTGAACAGTTGTATTGTTTCTAAAAAATAAACAGTGATATTTATTTTAATTAAACTAATAAAACAACAAAAAAACTTGCATAATGTGGGGTTGTCTCTGCATTAACTGGTCCTAATTTGTAAGTCATATATGCTATGTTTTCATGGGTATTGAGTTCGTTTTCAAAACTCATTGTATCTTTTTCTTTTTTATAGCGTGTTCTTGCTCTTGATAAAGAACACGCTCTATAAAAGAAGAAGATACAATGAGTTTTGAAAACGAACTCAATACCCATGAAAACATAGCAATAGTCTTACCCGAAACGTCCTCCATCTAAACTTTTCTTGTATGAGTGGCAAAATATTTCGAACTGTTGGTTTGGTTAGCCGGAAACGTTGAAAAAATCTAAATCTAAATCTAGACCCTTCTGGCAAAACCATTTTCAATTATATTCAGCACGTCCAAATCGCCATTTAAAAATTCCATTTTTATTTTTTTTACCGTTTTCGAATTGACAAAAAATGAGGTTAGAATTCTCTCCTAAAGATGATTTAAGGCTCGATATCTGGCTGAGCAAACCAAATCAGCTACTTAGCACCGTTAAGAGATCCTTAGCGCAAAGAAGTCCTTAGAGAAATCGCAGAGCAAATGGACGTTCATAGAACGCTAATAGTAATTCTACTTCCAAGTACGTTTATAAGTGGCCTTAAACGTCTTATAACACCACTATAAAATGCATGTAAAATTATTCTCTTACGCCAAGAGTTAATTAGCCACAGGATTTAGTGAGGTAAATAAAACATTATCGAGTTTTTGGACTTTACAGAGAACACTTTTAAATATTTTAGGAACAAAACTGTCGCTTTTTTTCGTTAAAATATAAAACGGGGAAAATAATGTAAATTAAGAGGTATATACCAAAGGAAATAAAAGACATGGGGTGAGGTATAAACTAAAAGAGATTGACTGGCTCTTACAAACAAATATCCGTTTTTCTTTCATTTTTATTATTCAGTGGCGGTCCCAGCCATTTGAAAAGGGGGGGGGGCGGTTTCGATACGAAAATCCAGGATAGAAGCATTTTATAAGGAACATATCAATATATGCAAACAAAACCTAGTAACTACAAACGCCGATTTGGCCTCAAATCTAGGGGGGGGGCTATTCAGATTTTAAGTTGTTTATTTCATACATTTTTTATTTTAGAAAATGTTTAAATGCGCCGAAAATTTTTCAGAAAATTATATTAAAAATTCAATTTTTGAGTCAAATTAAACTAAAATCGTGAATATCAACAGTATTATAGCGCCGCAGGCGAAATGTTTTAAGAAAATTGCGATAAAAACTGCATTTTTTTATTTAAAATTAATCTAATTAAATAAAAATATATCAATGGTTTCAAAGCGCAGCAGGCGAAAATTTTTTAAGGAAATGACATTACAAATGCCACATTTAACACAAAATTAAACTAATACCATAAATATCAAAGGTGTTATAGCGCCGTAATTTATGATCTACTTTTGAAAAATATCACCACACTTTTTCACTGCCTCGAAAATGTTATCAGTATACTGACTTCTCCCAATAAAAGTTCCAGAATTTGTGTTTTGGATTAATCAAACAGTTTATAATATTTGGGAAACGACTTTAGTTAATTTTGCCTTGATTTTGGCTTTACGTTGTATAAAACTTGGTATGAATAATTCAGGTCAAAAATACTTTTTTATGTTCGAAATGATTTTGTCTAAAACTTGTTTATAAATAGAAACTCTATAATACTGTTCCGTATTTCCAATATCGCGGTTTTCGTGGTAATTACTTCATGCGTTTGTTTATTCTTGGTGTAACGAATTGAAGATCAAACTGTCCCAAAATACTGTGGAGGGATTCTAGATAGAATGTCTTTAAAGCAGGGTTGGCTGCCCTGTGGATAACTCAAAAAAGCCTACTGGGTTTTTTGGGTAAAACCCCCTTAAAAAAACACGTAGGGCTTTCTTAAAAGTGGGTTTTTTCATTATTAATAAAATAAATAAACGCAAAAAAGGTATATTATTACCAGTCGTTTGAATATGTTCGTAAGTTTCCATAAACTTACGATGTAAAGCTTTTTCTAATCCCCAACAATTTCATATTATATTAATCCAAATAAGACTGTAAGTTGAAATGGATGCTGCACTAACTGGGCAACAATGCAAATTATAAAAAAAAACACGATTCTGGTTCAGTATTTGCAAACTCTACTTTTATTACTGGATTCTAAAACCTTAGTCCATTCTGAAGCACTCTTTTCACCGCTACTCTTCGGCATTTTCGTTTTTAAAAAAATGATTTAGATTTAATAACCTCGAAAAAAACAAAAACTTAAATCGCATACTATCATATCACACTAAGTAAGCAGGTACTTACAGTGTAGTAAATACACAAACTCCAAAAATTATTTTCTTTAGGTTTGTTTACATTAAGAAAATATGATAGGAACATCGCATCCGCGAAACGCGCTGGTCAAACTAAACCAAAACTGCTTTGATTTATTAACAAACCAACAAACTGTCGATTTCTGTATTCCACCTATTTGTATATTGTATTTTATAGTTGATAAACGATCACAAGAATAAGTCTTAATTTTAAAGAACTACAATATGTATATAATATAAAAAGAAAACCATAAAAAACCCCATAAAACCCAAAAAAGCCCAGTGGGTTGGGTTTTATATAAAAAAAACCCGGGTTTTTCCAACCCTGCTTTAAAGGAACGTTCTGCAATTCCTTGTTTTTTCTCCAAAAGCTTCAAGGTTACCATCAGCATCTTTGTTATCTACTTTTTTCTGGAGAAAAGGGGGGGGGGGGCGATCGCAGCGTTGAAACTCGCGAAAGGGTCATATTCTTGACGGCCTGTGAGGTGAGTAGTCACCGATGAGTATTTGCCTCATCTTTTCACATGGTTCAAAGCAGGTAAGAAGTGAAAAATTTATTCACACTCACGGGCACAGGTGTCAAGAATATAGGCCCTGCCTTCTGCAACTACAGAGCAGTTCTTCCCTGACAAAAAAACCGCTTCGAACCTCTTAGAAAAATTTGACGAGATTTTAAAATGTTGTATCAGGTTTGATATGTTTTCTATGCGGTATGTGAAACAAAAAAGTGAGGGGGGTTGGGGACGCCCCCGTCACAACTTTTTTATTTTCTTATGACGGTCGCGATTCTTCAAAAACGACAGAAAATCTCACCCGTCACAATTCTGGAAATCAACACGCAGCCTCCTTAATATTTATCCGAAAGTTGTAAGGTAAACTGGATCATTTTTTTAATAAGATTTTGTAAATTTAATATTTTAAATATATTTTGCAGGACTAGTTTTACTACGCGTATCAATAAATGTCAAGAAGTGTCGAAAATTCTCACCATATAAAAAGAAAGACAGAATTTGTGTGACTTTTCTGAACAGTGACAGCGATATATTCCATGGCTCTCTAGGGTTTTGTATGTTAAGGCCACAAAACCAGCATAGATTTGACAACACTGCTTTGCTGTTTTTGGGCAAATCTTTACCGGTCAGAATATCGGAAACGGGAAAACGGAATCTGTTGAAATTTGGCAGGAATGTTTATTTTTGAATTCTCCACAACCGTATCCAGACAGTTTTTGCTGGACTCTCTTATTTTCGGAATAAAATAAACACGGCTAACAATAGCCAAAAATCTTACCTGGCTTTTTCTTTAGCCTCGTCGATAATACAGAAATCTGTAACAGCATTTTTTTTGATATTTATATATTAAATATAAAAAGTTATGGTTTTTTTTCTTTGTAAGCAATATTCTTCCGGAATTCTGGGCCTACTAAATTACGAGACTACCGTAATTTATTAGGCCCAAGGAAACTGAGGTGAGTTCGATTGGAATATTCGAATTCAGGTTCCGCATAGGCTTATGGAAGATTCGGCCAATAAATTGATACATGTCAAGTGATAAAAATAATACGGAAATTTGTATTTTTTTTAATTTCGGGACAAAACCTTTTAAAGAAGCATTAATAAATGGTTACGTTCCTAATATAAATTTTTCCTTACATATGGTGTTCGCACTGTGTTCTGAACACTGCACGATCTCACTCGAAATGGTATTAGTGACGCCACCTATTGCCGATCTTAAAAGTTTTAAAAGTTTGTTTACACACAAAAATGAGCTTTATTAAATACATTTTTAAATAAAAAAAGGGTTTCTCACATAAACTGCTTACAAAAATTAAAAATGATATATCTTTTATTTACTGGAACAATATTAAGAAATTAAATTTTAAGGAATATTGGCAAATAAATCCTGACAAAAAATCAGCTAGTGCAAACTTTTGTTTAAAAATCGTCAGATTTTTTGTAAGGGCGAGATTTTCTTACGGTTTTTGAAGAATCGCGACCAGCTCCAAGACCCTCATCGGTCTTGGAGCCGTCTATGTACCAGATGCATTCCGCTCCGAAAGGAGGACCTCTCCCCCAGTCGGCTCTATCTGGAATTACTTGCAGACCATTACGTCGCTCGGCAATCTCAGTATAGGATCTTTTTTGAGCTCGTTTCAAGTCTTTTATTCCTAGTTCCATGTAAACTGATAAACTGGGTGCTTGACCCCACGTTAGTCTGTAGGCTACCCCTCGTGCTTCTGCCGTTGGGGTGGTCCTCATAGCACTCGTTATACTTAGGCAGGCTTGTCTTTGTATACTATTCAGGAGTGCCCCGGCCTATTGAGGTTAGGTTGTGTCTAAATAAAACTGGAACGGACTGTACAAACTTTGATTATATAGAAAAATAAGATTTATTTTTTCTACTTCTACGTATAATTAAAAAAAGTCTCAATTTATTTACGAATTACCCGGTATATACAGTAAAAATGATCTTCCCCTAAAATTTCAATTTGTATGAAAATTAAATGACACCATTCAAAGCATTTAACTTTTGCGCATTGCATATATTTTTAGAATTTTAATCTTGTCCGCTTTGCTAGATTCCCACGAGAAAATATAAATAATTTGCCCAAAAAAAATTGTATTCAGCCCAACGTTTCTATACGTCTCCTCCTAAATACAGTGTGATGTTCTGGTAATTTTTTGAATACTTTGAAACTTGTTGGATTGGGCCGTAGGGAAATGCAAAGGTGCCGACCCAAAAAGCAATTTTATGCACTTTTAGTCGTCGTGATTCCCCAAGTAACAATTTTTAACTAAGAAATACACTAAAATTAACGTTGCATAAAGTACGGAAACTAGTCATTTGTAATGAACGAGAAAACGACGCCAAACCCTTCTTATTAACTAAGTTAAATTTGGTAACCTTCTAACAACGTTTACTTTTACTGGAATATTGTGGGGTTTTCAACGACCGCATTGAACGACGGATCAACGACGGCAAAACGTTCATAATTAACTAGAGTTAATTAATTTACGTTCTTTTAACGTTTCTCTTTACGAGACAGTTGTGACCAAATAATCAATGCAGTTGCAGCCAATTTCAAAATATAACTGTATCTGACAGCTGTAGGCACCCACTTAGTACTTGGACGTCGTTTCGACGTTAACGTACAAAACCTGACGTCAGGAAACTACGTCAGACCGATCGCGCACCGACTCAAATTTATACCCAAATGGGGAATACAAATCCGGGTTGTACCGACGTCGCCATACGTGGGTTTCATAGAGGGAATACAGAAATTTGTACTACAAACTAAGTCGTGCTTAGTACAAATAACTCAACGCCTGCACAACAAATTTAGTTAATATTTTGGTCTAAATTTAGTCAACCCCTACGCTTTGATTCGAAATAACAGCCAAAGGCAAAAAAATATTCCTATATTTGTATCCTTGCAACGTTTTCAGTCATAAATAAAATTCCTTCAGTGTTTCATGTCAAAATTATTACATACTCCATGAGAACATTGAGACATTGTAACTTGTGCGAGCTTGAAAACCAGGCTGAACACTAAAAATTACCAACGCACTTTACTTTAGTGACACACATGACCAATGCAGGGCCGAAAATACACGATCGCCACGAATATTTTCACATAAAAAATAAGATATTATTGAAAAAAAAAACTTCCCCACTCTTTTTACTGAACGATGCATTTAAAAATTTCAACAATATTTTATTGCAAAGTTCGTGGGATTTCACGATATTTCACACAAAAATACAAAACTTCCGAATGGCTTTACTATTTATCCACAACTACCGCAAGGAAAAGATGGCTACGTCAGAGAATTCCAGTAAACTTGCCCAATTTCTACTGAAACTCCAGTTTTATTTTTCAAATCTAAGTGGTCTTGACCCCTAGTGAATTTTTTTTTAATTAATCGGTCGCCCGTTCTGGCGAAACGTTGGTTTCATCTACAGTGACGCCACTGCAAATTGCTAGAGGTCGCCAACCGTGTAAGTTTGACTCGATCTGGTGAGTCGGACCTCTAATGGTGTTTGGTTAACCTAATCTGTTTAGGGAACTTTGCTTTCAAGAAAGATTCCTCCACTACGTCTGTCCGACATCGGAACAAGACCCAGAAAGATGGCAGCAGTGAGTTTAAACGCAACGCCAAAAATTCTAACCTGCAAAATTTTGTGACAATTTTTGCTCCTTTTCCAACTGCCTTTAATTTTTTCTTCCGTTTTATGTTTTGCATCCACGTTTATATAAGACGCTAAGTGATCAACATAATTAAGTGATACCGTAGATAGAAAATACCCAAGATATGTAATTGATAAGTGGAAGTGAGAATAGTCCGTTGCACTTCCACTCGTTATAAACCATGATCAGGCAACCGGTGACCCCCATTTACCTTGCGGAAAGTATGGAAACCAAAAATTTCGTTTCGCCGAGTAACTGTTAGAGGGCGCTAGCGGAGACCGCAATTAATAGGTAGTGCTGGCAACGAGGATAGAGAGGACACGTGCTAATATCCGACGCAAGCCGACGGTATCCGAACAGCAAGTCAAGCCATGAAAGGGGTATTTCCTCTATCTACGGTGATACACAACACACAACGGTTTGTGGTAAACATGCTGACTGGATAAACGTGATTTTTGCGCGAGTAATTTGATTCTTTTCCTGTAGAACGTGGTAGAATATTTGAATTGGTTTTTCTTTGGCAATACTAGTTATAACAAGCACGAAAATACAAAAAGGAAGTCTAATTTTGACTACTTTGGGTTGGATTCCAAACCCTAACGTTGAAATACCGTCAGGTGTAGGTCAAATATCACCACCACAGATGCATTTGTCGCATCCCGGACATGGGACGGACGTCGTAGTTTTAACTGATTGCAACGTTGGCAGGAGAGACGTTGGACCGTCGTCAGAAAACTTTACTAACACACGTACTATAAGTTCAGACGTCGGGCTAACGTCTTACTTTGTACTACATGCCAACGTTCTCCTTAACGACGTCGAAGCATTATCGGGAATCTGCACTAGACTACACACAACGGCTCCAAATGTTATCTTGAAGACTTACGTCCGTTTATACAAGCTAAGACGCCGTAACAACGAAAGATAAAGTAAAATCCTTGACTTCAACCACTAAAGTCCTCAACTGACTAGATTTTATACTCTCTCTGACGTTAGATGCCGTACAAAACGGAAAACGGAAAAATGCTATTTGGGTAGTAGCAAAATGGTTAGGTTTTCAGTAAAATAAAAAATGATTATTGCCAACATGTTGTTTTCTTTTGCTGATTGTCGCCGCTACGACATTTGTGTAAATCGTTAAAAAATCTTATTTTTTTTGCTCGATTTTGATGAGTTTTTAGTTAGTTTTAGTAATTTTAAAGTATTCTTTTAGACTGGTTACAGTTTAAAATAGGTTTAAGGCATTTTTAAAATTTTCAGTATTTAATTAAAAAAAAAAACACTAAGAGGATTGAAGACTCGCTTATTTTTTAAAATTAAAATATCCTGTTTTACGGAAAACTAAGGCGCGTTGGTTAAGTTTATCCACAGTGGGACACCAGAGATTTTTTAGCACCGGGTCAAAAATTTGGGGTTAGGTTACTTATTTTGACTTTTCGCATTCTACGCCGCTAAAAAACCAAGTAAAATACTAAAATAAAAGAAAACCATTTATTGCAGAATTACCTGCCAAAAAAACGCTACCCAGCTACGTATTAAAGTAACTGGGTGTAATGTTTAAGGTTGCATTTACAGGTGCATAGAATTGGAAACACTCCCACTAGCTGATACCGACAACAGGTTAACTTAAAAGCATGTAGATTTAAAAATCGGCTACTGGCGCTAGACGAAAAAAATCGTATTCTATTTTAAACAGTAGCGTCAACGCCTAGCAAAAGTCTTTCCAACCTCTAAATGGAGCTTTACTGACCTGTTTTGTTAGTACTCAAGTATTCGTGTGTTTTTGAAACTGAGGTTTTAAAATCTATCCTTTGCACTCCAAGATTTCACTAGTACACTTGCACATAACTATGCCGCAAAAATTTAAATTAAGAAAAAATGGTTGAATCAAAATAAAAACAAAATTATGTGGGGTTATAGGCGCTTGAATGTCTCTATGCGAATTCCTAGTAATCTCAACGAGCCAGTAAAGTTCTCTTGGTTCTTTGATAGCAGCGCTAGGCCTTTTTCAGCGGGCGACAGCACATGCGGAGTGGTTTCATATTTGTTTTAGAACAATGTTTTTGAAAACACATTTTTGAAAGATAAACATAACCTTGAATGGTTTTATGTCAGAAAATGTAAAAATACTCTTCTGTCACGATTTAAAGTTTGTTGACAAAACACCTGCAGTTACCATGAAATCGTATAAATTCTGCAGTCTATCGGCGAACACTTGAAATGCGTGTGTCTCCCAAATTCAATGAAGTTTGATTGATTGATCGGTGTTCTTTTCCGGAGTGCACAGGCTTTTATAAAAAGGAAACTTAGTTTTTATTTCCGCTAAAGTAAGGAAATATAAAAAGGAAAAATGTAATCCAGAGGAAATTGCGAGTATTTATCTATTTTTTTTTGTAAATCGGGTTTGCTCTAAACCGCAATTATTTTGAGGCTTTTGGGATACATGACAGCACCAGAGCTTTTATTTTGAAGAAAAAATAATTGAGAATTTTGAAAAATCCTTCAGATATTTTTGTTAAGCATTTAAAAATGATCACTCCTGCAAAATTTCAGCTAATTCTAATGTTTAGTTTTCCCTGTGCACTCTGGCAAAAGGTTAAAAAATTAAAGAACAAGGCGTTGCCAGTTTTACTTTTTTTACTTAAAATCTGGGGAGAAACTATAGCCTTAATGTTATAAATTAATTGTTATAAATTAAATTAGAATTATTGATAATTGTTGTTTGGAAATTAGCCCATTTGTGGTTGCAGACGTGGAAGTCTTGATTTTAGATCAATTTTACTAATAAAAATATTATCCAAAGGGCACTTCAAGCGTAGTCGCTTCGGCGACGGTGTGGAAACGTTGCACGCGACTCTAGTCGCAGGCAACGTCAACACAACTCAAAAAATCTCCGCCATATTGGTGCAAAAGCGAGTTGCTAAAACGTTCCCACATAACATTGGAGGAATATTCATGTTATAGGAATATTCTCTCAAAGTGATTTTTAATTTTCTTTAATCGTGCTGTCTTGGATTTTTTTTATGTCATTTTGTTTACGACGTATGGCAAAAAAATATATATTTTTTAAATAGGACCCTGTATAGTTTGACATTTTTGAATTCTAAAAAAAATTATCTTTTTGACAATACCACGCACTAATACTCTATCGCTTATGCTTTTCAAGATAGAGGCATTTAAACTTGCATGGAATTGTTGTCTATGCCCTGTTTTACATACAGATTTAGATAAAAATATCTTGATTATCGTAAAAGATAGATCCTACCTTGTAGTATTGCTGAAGAGAGAATTGTATGCAGATTTCAAAAATTGCAAAATATACAGGGTGTCCTATTTAGAAAAATATTTTTTTGCCATACCTCATAATCAAAATAACATAAAAAAAAATCCAAGATAACACGATTAAAGGAAATTAAAAATCAGTTGACGTGTTTTTGGATTTTTTTATTCACCAAATTCTAACCTGCTAAAAACCCCGTTCCGTTTAAAGAATCCACGCTGTATATTTGCTATGTGGGATATTATAGTCAGTGCCAGAAACGTTCTGGTCGTATTATAGTCATGTTTCACGTCACGTTTCTATCACATGTATATCACCTGTATGAGATAGAACGTAATTTATTGCCGGCATGTGTTAGTAATATTCCCAATGGTAAAATGTAACATTCCTATCACATTGTTTGTTCTCTAGGTATATGATACTACAGGAATGTTTATTTGTTATTTGGGTTTATACGCCGTTTTCACGCAAAGTTAAGTCGCCTCTGGCAACGTTAAAACGTCGACAAATTGTTCCTTGGGTCACCTTCAAAGCTTCCAAGTCTAAAATTTCAGTGAGACTCAAGTGTTTTTGGGTCGGATCTTTTGAAACAAAACAAGAGAGTGTTTCTGGAATAATAATTTTACCTTACCCAGGTAAAAACACCGCTTAGGTTTTTATGAAAGTTTGTGAATTTTTATGTTGTTTTAAAGGGTTTTATATGATTCTACGAACCAGTCAGTCTTTCTCGTCAAAACTGATAGAAAAAATCTGTAGCTTATGAGATTGGTCTAGTTCTTTACACACACCGAATAGAAAACATATACAACCTGACAAATCATTATGAAATCTGGGAAAACTTTTCGTAAAGATTTGACAGGGTAGTGCTATAATTTTAATTCAAAACCAATTTTGTATCGGAGATCATAAATTATTCCTATTGTTCATTTTAATGTTGTTCATGTTGTTGTTTTGCTCTTTACTTTTATGTTAACTTCTCTTAAATTTTATGTTTTTCTTTTAAACTTAAATGGATGCTCAAAAAAAGACATCCTACTTAAAGTTGGTTAGTTTCTACATTGTTTAAAATATAGAAAAGAAGAGTATCCTAGTATATTAAACAATGCTTTCTAAAAACAAAAAGTATAATAGACTTGAAGCCAGTGGCGTACCGAGAGGGTGGAAGGGGGAGTAACACCTCCGTTCATTCACCCCTCCCCAGTGCTGGCTTCTGGGTACAGCACCGGTTAAGCTAGTGTAAAACAATTCTATTTTTCCATTGAAATTTATTTCACACGGGATTTTTTGCACACGGAAAATTAAAATAATCTTATCTATCAAGCGGGTCCAAATTTGATTTTAAAACTAAATGGAAGATTTTGATTTCAATTTTAAATAATAGTCCTGTATACTTTAAACACAAAAATTGGTGCTAGAAAGCACGGATAGACTGTAGCTTTGAAAGATTTGACCCTTATAACAAAATCTGAAAACCGCATATTAATAAAGCTGCTTTACTCCTAAAGTTATGATATTTTTTATGTATTTTAACGTTTCTTCAAATAACTCGGAAACTAAAGCTCCCACGAATTTGGGCTTTATAACAAAATTTGTAGTCCATATTCATGGAAACTTAAATCTGAAACCTTTATATCGCTATTTGCTTTTGTTCCAAAGTAACAATTTTTTAAAATATTTTATCCTCCTTTCTCCCCTTCAACCCCCCACCTGTTGCCTGTCTGTATACACAATAACTCGAGAACGCTTTAATCGATTTCAATGAAATTTGGTACAAAAATCCTATATCGGCTGACCATGAATTGATTAACTTTTTGGTAGGGTGGTGGGGAGTTGAAGGGGGAAAAAGGGAGACAAAATATTTAACAAAATTGTAACTTTGTAACATAAAGCAAGTAGTGACATACGGTTTTCAGATAAAGTCCAAATTCGTGGGACTTTAGTTTCCGAATGTCGAAACTACTTTTTTTGGGTGTTTCGCCACTAAGTTAAGGAAATTTTTTCAAAAATATGTTAAAACCCACTGCGTAAATTCCTAAAGAAAAAAATTTGTTCGTTTGTCAGTGGTTTTTAAATAAGATAAAAAATTTGCCTACACACACGCAAATCCTAATTAGAATCTAAGTACTTATCTGACGTTTCGGCAGAAATTCTACTTGCGTGTGTGTAGACAAATTTTTTATCTTATTTAAAAACCACTGACAAACGAACAAATTTTTTTCTTTAGGAATTTACGCAGTGGGTTTTAACATATTTTTGAAAAAATTTCCTTAACTTAGTGGCGAAAAACCCAAAAAAAGTAGTTTCGACATTATGAATCCGCCACAAACATATAGATTTTAATTAGTTTCCGAGTTATTTGAAGAAACGTTAAAATATATATAACAAAATCATAACTTTAGAAGTAAAACAACTATTGATATGCGGTTTTCAGATTTTGGTTTTCGTAAGCATTACCCAAAAATGTCGTTATGAGGTTCAAATCTTTTAAAGCTACAGGTTTCGAGATATTTTCATTTCCTTTCAACATAAAATAATTGATTGTATGGTGGATTATCAGTGCTTTCTAGCACCAATTTTTTTTGCTCTAGGAATAAACAAAAAGGTGATTGAACTTGTTTGCCATGCTTCGAATGTGTTTTCGCACTCCTGTGGATCTTGTGTTTGAAGCTTCTTTCAGGACCTAAAAAGTAACTTTTTTCCAGAACAATCACTTAAATATACCCACCCCAAGCGCTCAACCACCCCTGCTGGCTCCTAGGTACAACACCGTTTAACCGAATGTAAAACAATTTTATTTCTTCTCTTTTTAAATTGCGATACGTTGGTCAACCCCCATCTTTTAGTACTTTTTGCATACGAAAAATAAAATCTCCACAAAGCCGTTGCGTTGACCTCATATATCAAGCGGGTTCAAATTTAATTTTAAAACGAAATTTCAGTCTAAAAATTCATTCCGGCACGCCTTCCACTTTATATTCATGGCGTTGGTGTACTTAGTTTTACATCATTTCCGCGTCATTTTTAAATTTACCATGTTTACACAAAGAAATTAGAACAAAAAAGTACAATCAATCAACATTAGATACTTAAAGTAAATATTTCAACGCATCGGTATCGGTATACGTAACGCGTTCGAAACAAAGTCAAAATACGCTACATTTTCGACTTGCTCATGCCATGTTTCGAACGATGCCTGCTTCTTTGACGGGTGTGATGACAGAATCTCGTTTCATACGGAAGGATGTACGTATCGTTACGGACCCACGAACGTACGCAACGATTTTAATCAGCAGTTCTGTCATCGCACCCTCGAAACATCGCATAAACAAGTCAAAAATCTAGTGTATTTTGGCTTTATTTCGAACGCGTTAGGTATACGGATACTGATGCGTTGAAATATTTACTTTAAGTGTCTATTAAGTCGCGTTAGTTGCCGTAACTAAGAAATACACTAAAATTAGCATTGCACAAAGGACAAAAATTAGTAATTTGTGCAACGGTTGCTACGATGGACGTGAGAACGATGCCACAACGGTATTATTAATTAGAGTAAATTTGTCCACACTCTTAAAACGTTTGTCTTTACTAGAATATTGTGGAGTTTATATAAAGGCCGTAATACCGTTGTTAATTAACTACAGTTAATTTATTTATGTTCTTACATTTTTCTTTACTAGAAAAGAGCCCTAGCGCCAGAGGGGACAATGCTATTACTCCTTACCAAAGCTAAAATTAGACCATCGTAACCACAGAGAGAGAGAGAGAGACAATTTGACTTTGGCAGAAGCAAACCCGTTTTAATTTAGTCGTTCAATAGAATAAGTTTCTCAAGCTGCTGGTACACTGACGGATCCAAAATGCCTTCAGTCATTGGATCCCAGAGCTTATAATAAAGATACTCTCCGACAGTCAAGCGACCCTTAAGGCTCTTGAATCCTAGAGGTGCTCATCGAGAACATTTAGGAGCTCCCAGGACACATTAAATACCCTTGGGCGAATAAACACTCTGTCGCTGGTATAGATTCAGAGAAATTCTGGGCATCGGAGAAATACAACACAATCAACACTGCTCTCTCAAACTGGATGGATAATAAGTTTCACCAACACTGACACATTCTAAAGAGTTCATTACAGCCCTGCAGGAAGAAGGCCGAGAAAATCATTGAACTCACCAGGCAAGCGATCCGGACAATGGTTGATCTATATATCGGACACTGTAGGCTGAAAGTACCATTACACAGAATGGGTCTTAGTGAGGACACCGAATGTAGGCTCTGTATGGAGGAGAGGACGAGATAACGTACTTTTAACCAAGTTTGAATCCTGGAGAGGCCCTTTTATGGGCTAAGAGTTTTCTGTCAGAATTACAATAGTTTCAATACGAAGTAATAACGAAATTGTTTATTCTAGTAAATTAGATATTAATATAGGTGTTCCCCAAGGATCTGTCTTGGATCCACTTTTTTTAAGATATATGTTAATACTTTAAATTCCTGTGTCTCAAATGCAGATTAAACGTCTTTTTGTGATGACTTTACAATTGTTGTTCCAGGTAGTTCAAATATTGATGTTGAAATTAGTTGCAACCTAAATTTGGAATGCTTAGATCGTTGGTTCACTCAAAATGTCTTATATTTAAACCATGTAAAAAGTAAATTTAAAGTTAAATAATACTGGCCTAACAAAAATAACAAATACCTGATTTTTAGGGTAAACAATAGATGAGCAGCTTGATTGGAAAAACCACTGTAAGGCAATATGCCAAAAATTAGGTTCGGTATGGTATCTTATCTACAACATCCAGAATTATTCTGGTTTATAGTGCTTATGTTACTTTTCATTTACATTATGGAATTTGTTTTTGAGGGAACTCTTACAAAGCCAATAATGTATTTATAAAACAAAAACAAATAATAAGGTGCATAGCTGGTCAAAGAGAAACATGCAGATCTAGATTTAAGAGTTTTAAAATATTGACATTGCCCTGTAGTTATAAATATGAGATGAGCAAATACATATTTAAAAATAAACATGGTTTTTCCAAAAACCACCAAAAGCACTCATATAATACAAGGAAAAATCAAGAACTATGTTTGTCCAAATCTCGACTCTCTCTGTCTCAAAAGTCTCCAAACTATTTAGGTGTTAAAACATTTAATAAATTTAAAGCATATCTTATACAAAAAGGAGTTTTACAATTTGGAAATTTTAAAGTTAAACAACAGAATATTACGTGATTGCTTTCTTTTTTTCGTCTTCTTTTTTTCTGTGATAATACAATATGGCAAGAAAATGTTCTTAATGATTATAAAAGCTTTTGTTCTTAAGTGTTAAGTTCAGTTATTATTTTGTGTCTTTCATAAGATATTGTTGAAGTTATTTTTTGAATGACTATTATAGATTTTTTCAACTGTATTAACTATAAAAACTTGACTTGTTCCATACAAATGTAATATTTGTCAATTTTTGGAAATAACGATATTCTATTCTATTTTAGAAATTTAAGTTGGAAGTTGGCGAAGGTTTTACCAAATTTTAATTTTACTTGTCGCTACTAGATACTACATTGGGAAAAATGTGTGGAGTTATGACTTACAATTGTGTAAAATTTTTTCACAAGTTGTTCTTAGATTTGCACCAAGAACAATTTGTATCAAAATTGTACCCAATTCTAATAATATTATCAACAAATATGTAAAACAAAGTTATGATTGTGTTCCACAAACCAAAACTACACTTTTTTGCACTCGACGCGCGTTTCGCTAACAACGTTAGCATCATCAGGAGATGATAAACAATAAACTAAATTAACCTACGCTCTATCTTGCAAACTTGCAAGCTTATGTTGTAAGCAATGAAAAAGAGTCATTTGGAATATACTTGTTGGCGGCCGTTCCTTTTCTGTACAGGTCAAAGTCCAATTTATTTTTATTTCTTATAACTAAAGTGTCTAGAAATGGCAGTGTAAGAAAAGGAACGGCCACCAACAGGTATATTCCAAATGACTCTTTTCATTGCTTACAACATAAGCTTGCAAGTTTGCACTTTTTAACATATAGATTAGTAAATTTTCCCTTAAACAAAGAAAGATTTGAAGCAGAAAAGAATAGGAATTAGGAATATAGCTGGCGAAAACGGTTACGACGAAGGCTTAATAAATAAGCTGATAAATAGACATTCTTTTCAAAAGACCTTTCGGAATTCTACCTTTTTCAGACAAAAATATACCTGCGACTCAAAATTTGTATCAATTCCTTATAATCCTAATAATGCGAAAGGATTACAAAAAATATTTAATAATACCGGACTTAAATTAGTATATCAATTCGGTAACACAAGAAGTTTACTAGGAAATCCCAAGGATAAAAATACAGTTCTAGAAAAAAGTGGAATTTACGAAATTAGTTGATAAAAAATATGTTGGCCAAACGAGACGCTCTATTCAAACACGTTTCAAAGAACACTTAGCACACTTAAAATACGGAAGAACAGAAAAGTCAAGTGTGGCCGAGCATGTTTTTGAAAACAATCATAGATTCACATTAGATAACCTAAAACTACTAAAAAGTGTACCAAACAAAAGACTTTTGAATGCATATTAAAGTATGGAAATCATTAAATCCAGAAATAGTTTAAATAAAGATAGAGGACCCATCCCGTTTAGTACAGTTTATTCTTTAGTTGAGGGGAGATAGGATTATAAATCGTGATCAATCACAAATTATTAGTCTTATCTCCGCCCACTAAAAGATTGTATATAAGATAGAGCGTAGGTTAATTTAGTTTATTGTTTATCGTCTCCTGATGATGCTAACGTTGTTAGCGAAACGCGCGTCGAGTGCAAAAAAGTGTAGTTTTGGTTTGTGGAAAACAATCATAACTTTGTTTTAGTGCAACCAAAGGTTCCAAATTCCCAATATAAAAAATATGTAGTTTTTTCGCACAATTCGTTGATAATATTTTCACAAAATTGTTCTCGGTGCAAATTTTTTTCCGTGCATAAAATCTTCCATTAATTTTTCTGTGTTTCCTTTTCCGTTCTTTGCTTCTCATTTCGGAGCGTTTTTCTTTCCTTAGTGTAAACCGGGTAACGATTCCTTACTAATTCTTTTAGAAAAGAACTAGAGCAGGTCAGTGAAAAATAATAGGTTCCGTCTCGTTTTAAGAAGGAAGCGTTTCCAGTTACCTAAGCCCCACTGTGTCGCCTCAGGTGGTTTTTAGTTACCATCCCTGACCTAAAAATCTCCTTTATTTTTTAATCGACTTCGAGGTTATGAGTTCGACGCAGAGACTTTAAAAAATATAAAATTAAAAACTTCTAATAATCGGATTAACGCTTCAGAAGTTACACCCGAATATATTTGTTATCATATCTTAAACTCCTTGGCATCTGTCTGTAGTAAACATCCGCTATTTCTGAATGGTAAAGAACCAACGAGAAAGAAGTAGATAAACGATAAACAAAATACATAACAAACCTCAGTTTATAAAAACCAACACATACAAATAAATATCTAAATTTTAACTTAAATCATTCGTCATCGGTTAAGAAAGCTGTGATAAAAAGTCTATACGATAAGGGTAAAATCATTTTTTGAGACAATAACACATTTTTACAAGAACAACAAGCAATAAAAGAGGCCTTAATGAAAAATTCTGAAAGAAATGACTTTATCGAAAATCCTTTCAGAGGAATCGAAGGTCCAAGACAGCGTGAACGTAAAAATAATAATCTGGAACATAATATACAAACAACAAATTTAAAAATCGCTAATAGTTATAATACTAGAAGAATGTTTTAAAAATCAAATACTCTTGGATTAATTCTAACAAAAACAAAATCATTAAAAGGCCAACCAAACTAAAAAAATATCATTTATAAAATTCCTTGCGAGTGTGGTCAATTTTATATCGGAGAAACGTCAAGGTCTCTAACTGAAGATGAATGCATAGCTAGCATATCGGTTGATGTAAATACAGTTTGTCTTCCGATTTTTTTAAAAAGGGTTTTATTAAAATAAATTAAAATTAGCATTGTGTTCACTAATGTATTGTAAAAATATAACTTTATACTTGATATTTTAAAGCAAAAAAAATGTTAAACTTTATCTTTTGATTTCACTTTAAATTTTTAATTTCTATTAGATAATCTAAAATTGAAAAAACTTAAAGGAATATCTTAAATTTCTTAATTTGAAAATTTATTATACTAACCCATAGTTTGTTGGCTACTATAAGTGTTAATTATTTTGAAATTTTTTATTGTATGATGATAAACAGATATTTTTAAAAATTCTAAAAAAGCTCTTCAAAAATAATTTATTTGATAAAGGCTATAGAGTT
Source organism: Oxystoma pomonae (assembly GCA_963921995.1). Classification (NCBI taxonomy): domain Eukaryota; kingdom Metazoa; phylum Arthropoda; class Insecta; order Coleoptera; family Brentidae; genus Oxystoma; species Oxystoma pomonae. The sequence continues at coordinate 131,680,979 of OY998164.1, read as the reverse complement.
TCTACTAAAACGTCAGATAAGTTTAATTACTTAGATTTGCAAGTGTGTAGGCATTATTTTATTTAAAAAACCACCAACAAACGAACAAAAATTTTTTTCTTTAGAAAAGATATTTTTGAAAAAAAATTATTTAATTAGTGGCGAAAAACCCAAAAAAGTAGTTTTAGAGTTCTTCTTTTACTAGACGTGAGCAACTTAATTTGGCAGTTGTTATCAACATTTGATAATTTTTTTGTGTTGGCAGTGATAGTTGAGAACCACTGAATATCTCCATACGATTTTAGTGGCTCATTTACGTTCCTAGGATAATAATAAAGCTTAGACGTAAATCATAAGATGGCGTGACAAGCGATGAAGCTTTATTTTATAAGAGCACTAATTGTCGCAAAAATGTGAATTATTTTTCTATATTTTTAAGACAATAAATGTTTATTAAACGTAAATAAATCCAATATAATTTTAGGACGTAACATATTACGCATTCTTAAGGCGCATTTACACAGACAAACTTTCCTTTGATGTTGAAATGCCGACAAACATTTACACGAGCCTCTTGAGCAAAATGTTCAAAGAAATGTTCGAGCAAAATCTCGTACAAAAAAACACAGGTAAATTTTGGAGAGAATGTTGAGCAAAATTTGTTTGAAGAATTGGGGATATAGAAATTTCTTTAGAAATTCAAATTATATATTGTTATCGGAATTCATTGAACTTAACTGAAAATAGAAAAGCAAAGTTTCGAAATAAGGTATTTTTAATCAAGTATTTTCCGACGGAAAAACGATTTGATGTCGAAATTCACGTTTTACCTCATAAGCAACTTCGATTGATCTGATTTTTATAGGGGATATGCCAGTATACTTGTAACTTTTTTAGGGTTTTGAGGGGAGAATCATAAAAAATAATAATTGGCACTTATTTATGTTGCCTGTAAAATGTAATGATAAAAATTTACGTTTAAAAGAATATCTCTTTATGTGACTTCCTAGTTTAAAACACAATACAATAATAATTATGTCAAATGAAAAAACCTATACACATTTTATTAAATCTCAAATATATGAACAAAAGCACGTTCGGTCTTAATAATACCCGTTTATTACCCACTTTTACAACCCTACGATCCCGACCCTTGTCTAAAATATATAATTTAGCAGTAATAGACTAGACTTTTTAATCGGAATGTTGCCCTTTGCATATTGTTTGTTCAGTGTCAGTAATCGACCTTGATTATTACATTAAATTGACAGTAAATATCTATATCTTCAGCATTTTCATGAACCTTTTGCTTTTTTAAGCAACCCCTGAGACCTTAAACTAACTAGGTAAATCTGGTGTGAGGAATTAAAAAACAACAATAAAAGCTAAAGGTAAAGTAAAGTTACAAAAATATGTTTAAAAAAAAATCCCCCTCCCCACCACTCCTCATAGTCGTGAGGCGCGGATTACCGCTTAAAAGTGCAATTTTTGAGTTTTTTGCCAATATTTGAAAAACTCAAAATTTTTTTGGTACTGATAGTAGAGCCAATAATAATGTTTCGCTTGCCGTCGGCTTTTTTTCACAAAAGTTTTAAATAAAAGTTGGTGTTCCATTTTTTTAAAGAATTGAGATTACTGATCACTAATGTGAAATTTTATTTATTCTCATCTTTAAAAATATGTTTCCAAAATAGATAGCAATAATTTGCTCAAAAATTTACCCGAACAAAATGTTCAAAGAAAACCTCACAAAAATGTTCACGCAAAAAATTTTAGATCTTTTGCACGAGCTTTTATTTGAGCATGTTCGTCTGTGTAATTGCGCCTTTAAGAAAAAAAAACCTTGTTTTTAAAAAGTCCCTTAGTCTCCTTATTTGTTTTGACGTTTTAGCTAGAACGTCAGTGAAACTTCAGGTTATGAATGATGTTGACTTAGTGTTCGCGTTTGATATGTTTAATAATTTCTGTATAGTACACTAACTCGAATGTTATGGTCATTACACTCTCAACTATGTTGTGAATTTGGAACCTTTGGTTGCACTAAATCAAAATTATGATTGTTTTCCACAAACCAAAACTACACTTTTTTGCACTCGACACGCGTTTCACTAACAACGTTAGCATCATCAGGAGACGATAAACAGTGAACTAAATTAATCTACGCTCTATCTTATATACAATCCTTTAGTGGGCGGAGATAAGACTAATAATTTGTGATTGATCACGATTTTTAATCCTATCTCCCCTCAATCAAAGAATAAAGTGTACTAAACGGGATGGGTCCTCTATCTTTATTTAAACTATTTCTGGATTTAATGATTTCCATACTTTCATATGCATTCAAAAGTCTTTTGTTTGGTACACTTTTTAGAAGTTTTAGGTTATCTAATGTGTATCTATGATTGTTTTCAAAAGCAGGCTCGGCCACACTTGACTTTTTTGTTCTTCCGTATTTTAAGTGCGCTAAATGTTCTTTAAAACTTGTTTGAATAGAGCGTCTCGTTTGGCCCACATATTTTTTGTCACAATCCATGCAACTAATTTCGTAAATTCCACTTTTTTCTAGAACTGTAGTTTTATCCTTGGGATTTCCTAGTAAGCTTCTTATTGTGTTACCGGATTGATATGCTAATTTAAGACCGGTGTTATTAAATACTTTGTGTAATCCTTTCGTATAATTAGGATTATAAGGAATTGATACAAACTTTAAGTCGCAGGTATCTTTTTGTCTGAAAAAGGTATTTATCAGCTTATTTATTAAGCCTTCGTCGTAACCGTTTTCGCCAGCTATATTCCTAATCCTATTCTTTTTTGCTTCAAATCTTTGACATATAGATTAGTAAATTTTACCTTAAACAAAGAAAGATTTGAAGCAGAAAAGAATAGGATTAGGAATATAGCTGGCGAAAACGGTTACGACGAAGGCTTAATAAATAAGCTGATAAATAGACATTCTTTTCAAAAGACCTTTCGGAATTCTACCTTTTTCAGACAAAAAGATACCTGCGACTCAAAGTTTGTATCAATTCCTTATAATCCTAATTATACGAAAGGATTACACAAAGTATTTAATAACACCGGTCTTAAATTAGTATATCAATCCGGTAACACAATAAGAAGCTTACTAGAAAATCCCAAGGATAAAACTACAGTTCTAGAAAAAAGTGGAATTTACGAAATTAGTTGCATGGATTGTGACAAAAAATATGTGGGCCAAACGAGACGCTCTATTCAAACACGTTTTAAAGAACATTTAGCACACTTAAAATACGGAAGAACAGAAAAGTCAAGTGTGGCCGAGCATGCTTTTGAAAACAATCATAGATTCACATTAGATAACCTAAAACTTCTAAAAAGTGTACCAAACAAAAGACTTTTGAATGCATATGAAAGTATGGAAATCATTAAATCCAGAAATAGTTTAAATAAAGATAGAGTACCCATCCCGTTTAGTACACTTTATTCTTTGGTTGAGGGGAGATATGATTAAAAATCGTGATCAATCACAAATTATTAGTCTTATCTCCGCCCACTAAAGGATTGTATATAAGATAGAGCGTAGATTAATTTAGTTCATTGTTTATCGTCTCCTGATGATGCTAACGTTGTTAGCGAAACGCGCGTCGAGTGCAAAAAAGTGTAGTTTTGGTTTTTGGAAAACAATCATAATTTTGATTACACTCTCAGATAAATTAAGACAAATATTATCCTCGCGTTTAAACTACTATTGTTACTGTCACATTTTGAAATAATAAACGTACTTATATCAAATATTGCGTTTAATTAATGCAGTTGAAGTGATTTTTCAATAAAAACAATTTTTCTAATTAGTCCTTAAGTTGAATATATGGAAAATTGTAAGTTTTAAAAAAAACTGGAAGGGGGTAGTACCTTAAAAAATGGTTTAATTAAAAAAACATTAACTTTTTTTACGTTTTGATATTTTTTTCGTCTGAGCATTTCGGCAATAACCCACTGGCTTCGTTTATGATAGCATATAAATATGACTACACGCGAATGCGGCTTTTTTCGCAACTATAAAGAAAACCTTTAAAATTAAACATACCGCAGTCACAGCAGTCGCAGTTAATTCGCATTACTATTAGCTCCTCTTTCCTTTTGTCTATCTGTTCTATTTCATTAATTATTCGTTGGGTGCTCCCTTGGAAAATGGCAAATTTAAAGCCTGGCTGTTACCACCGCGCTACAAGCTTGGAGCCCTACAGTTGCCTTTTTTACATTTTAGCATAGGAACTTCACCAAAGAATGTACAGGGTGATCCATTATAAGCCTCCCCCCCTTCTAGAGGCTAAACTAAGCGTGTTGGAACGTTTAAACAAAAACTGGCTAAAAGAACTATTTTTTCAAGTTTTCTCTGATACCTTACTTAAAATTTTCCCCAAGGCATATGCACAGTGTAACAAAAAACCTGTATTTCTTTTTAGTTTTCAAAAATACTACATATGAAAATGAAAATATCTGATCTTTTACGGTTTTTTTTTTCAAACAAGTGACACTTATGTGGGTACCGGGTCATATGGGGGTGCCGGGGAACGAGAAGGCCGACGAGCTTGCCACGATCGGGGCAAGCACCCGGTATGTAGGGCCGGAACCACTCCTAGGAACAACCAAGAGGCAATTGCAAAGTCGACTCAATAAATGGGCCAACGATGCCATGGCGACCGCTTGGAGAGGAGGAACAGGATGCAGGCAGACCAGGGACTTCGTGAAGGACCCGGATGTAGCCAGATAAAAATGGCTTCTGAGGAGATCACGAAGGGACGCTGATCTGCTGACAGGAATCCTAACAGGTCACAACTGACTAAGGAAGCACATGATCCGGATCGCGGTGGAAAATGACTCGACCTGCCGGGCCTGCGGGCGGGCAGAAGAGACATCTCGACATGTTATAGCGAACTGCGAGACATACCAGAGGACGAGATATCAGGTATTCGGTTCCCCGACCCTGGATGAGGAGGACCTGCAAAAAAACTGGACTTTGCAAAAAGAACAGTGAAACCAGATGAGCAGACTGCCAGACCAGTGGTGCACGCGGTGGATTAGGGGCAGGCTTGGGGTAAGGCAGAAAGGGCCCAGGTAGGTCTACTTGCCAGGCTTCGCGCCGCCCCTTCTCTACTACTACTACTACTTTTACGGTTTTCGAGATATTCTCGTTTAAAATGTTAATTTCTATAAATACCAAATACTTATTACAAACAGATGCTGTTTTTTAATCTGTTTTTATTTTCCACGGACACATAGAATGCCGACTCGTTTTTTACGATTGCTAAGTACGAAGTTTTTTCATTCATTTTACTTAGAAGCTTACATACACTTACTCTACGTTAAGCCACTTGCATCGGGGCAACCTCTCAGCCCAAATAAAGAGTGTAAGAAACTCTACTTATCCACAAACACTACCTGCTAAAACTATTTTTACGTGTACTATAAGCCGATAAAAAAGGTCACAACAAATAAAATTAAGAAGATAACTTTTAAAGAATTCTGTTACGTAAACTGCTGTGGAGCTCCCTACAGTTCAGTTGCGTTTTTTTCCGCAATGTTGCATTGGCGTTGGACAACGCGAATGTTTTTTTTTTGTTTAGTGGAATTAAGATGTGCTCACACGAGACTAAAAACGGATTTTTAAACAGTTTTCAAGTTTATTCCTAAAATTATTTTTGAGACTGTGAGAGAACTATTACTTTTATTTATTTTAATCGTTTTCTTGTGTTAAATAGGGCAAATGTTGTCAAATTTATCAGAATTCATTAAATTTTATGTAGATTAGCCTTTATTATTATGGGTGCCGATGTCGAGAGGAAAATCGTCGTTGTTTTCATTCTGTCTTTTTTTGGTCATGCTATTGGTAAAGGAAAGAAGCATATCCCGACTGAAACTTTAAATTTGCGGACATTCCCTAGCGCTGATTACTTCCACCAGCTTTGAAAGTCGGTGGCGTTGCGGTGGCTGCTAAATTTTTTGGTTAGAATTTCTTTTTTTTAAATTTTACAAGAGCAGTGCCTTTATATGGCCAAAATTGTTCAAGACTCGTCGTAGTCATGATTTTTAGAAGATTTTTATTCTGACGGGTAATTGAATTTTTACTAAAGGAGCCCAATAAGAACTTTCGGCGTTTAAAAGGAAAAGGAAGCAGTAAAATTACAAGTCGCAAATGGGCTTTGTGTGTTCATTTTGATTTCATTTAAATAAATCATTTTATTTTCTTGTGTTTTTTAATAAAGTAAACTCATACATATATTAGACCTTAATCCTAACTAAGTCCAACTCGTCTCTACTAATTCCATATGACAGTGATAGCCATACACGATAAACAACAAGTCAAACAAAGATAGCCATCTCTTTATTTCTGAGATCAGACCTACTTTTACATTTGCACGCATAAACCTTTTGGATCCGTTCGAGGCCGTATCAACGAAAGCAAAAAAACAAAAATACAAAAAAAGGTACATCGATCATTGTGTCTTTAGATAAAAATTCTAATCTATTTTCATGCAACTTGCTGCAACTGCATAATATAATTAAACGTAAATTTTGGCAAATTGGCAAACGAAGTATACCCAATAAAAATAAATAAAAATATTGAATAGTGAGTCACTTAACAAACCAAAACAAATCTTGCAGTTAATATTTTCTTTTATAATTGCTATAAAATTGATGTATGTTTTCCAATGTCCGGTGGATTCGACGTCATTTTTTCCACCGCAACGTTGCAGAAAAAAAACGCAACTTTCCTAATGACCCTAGCCAACCACAACAAGGTAACACTGGCTAGCAATGAAATTCAAGATATTCTAGCTAGAAGAGGTTCTAAAAAACGGTTTATAGGAGCTGAACCTGTGTTTAGTATACCAAAAACCTCAGTACGTGCCCTCCTAGAACGGTACACCAGAAACGAAGTCATTTCTAAAACAATGAAAAACCAGATTTTCAAGGATAGATCCTTGCGGTATACCTAAATTTATATCCTGGGGTTCAGTTTGGGTGTTAGAAACCGACAAACATATTTTTCTTTCTGTCAGGTAAGATTTGAAAAGGATTGAATTTTTTCCCCTAAAACCCAGGCCTTAGTTAGTTAGTTTTGTTATACTAAAATCAAGATTTATGCTGTCAAAAGCTTTTGACATATCAAAGAAAATACCTGCAACCACTTGATATTAAGTTAAACTTATTGCTAAAATGAATCATCATATTATATATAACTTTCTTAAATATTTTTGGTATTACGCTTAATATTGAAATTGGTCTATAATTATTAATGTCTTTAGAGTCACCTCCTTTATGTATAGGTATAACTTTTGAGATTTTTAGTCTATCTGGAAATTTTCCTTGATCCTATGCCGCATTTACTAACATTCGCTAGTAACGTAATATTTTGCGTATATTAAAACTGGCCTATTTTCGAATGGCTGCTTTTCCTAGATGCGAAAAAGTTTTAAACAAACTTTAGAGAGATTTCTAGAAAGAGTTACAACTCTTGGGCGCACTGATACGACGTCAAAAGTTTTCGCCGTAAAAAAGTCGACAGATCCTACGTCCAAATGTTGACCCGGATCATATCCTAATGGAAAAAGAAATTCTGAAATTGAAATAAAATATTTTATTTAAGAACTGGCGAACCCCGTATAGCTAAAAATTAATCAAGGCATTGTGTATGTTTTTCTATTTTAGTATTTATATGATGGGATATGTCTGATTAAAAAAATAGGTATGTAATTGGATTTCAAAAATAGAATAAAAAAATTATGACAAAATAGTAGACATATAAAACGGTTTATACACATCCTCTAAGCTCTTGGGAAATTAACAACATCAAAACTCGACTTGTTCGATTGAACTGAGCAAGCACTTATTCGATATATATTGCTGGAAAATATTTATTTCGAATCCACTTTGCCATAGTTACGTGTAGGTGATCATTTATAAACACACACCCCCTCCCTGTTGTCGCAGAAAGGTAAATCGAAAAGTTAATTAGGTACAAATATTGCGAAAACAATGAATGGCCAAGAGATTGAATATTTTACCATTATTTTTTTATTTGGCATGTATCATTGGTTTATAGGTAAATAGAAATTTCGTACAACTAATAATAGTAAATGAGTACCTCCTTGTCTTTATAACATGTCTAGGTTTTTAAAGCCGCAGTAGCCTTTAAAGATCTTCCCACTACTAACAAATGAATCGGACGAAAGGATTTCCGAATATCCAGTTAAAACCTCATTTCCTCGGTAGCTCAGTTGGTAGAGCATTAGACTGGTATTCTAGAGGTCCCGGGTTCAAATCCTGATCGAAGAAAAACGTTTTTCCGATTTATTCCTTCACCCTTTGCCCTCAACGCCACAAATCTTTACTGTAGTAATACATTTTTTTTATACCTTCATCAAAAACGCGACTTTATTAATTGTCGGCAAATAACCAAACTATGGCAAAAATTTTGTTTTTTGATCACGGGAGCAAAAAAATGCCCATACTTGTTTTAATTAAATTTCAGAAAAAATAACGTAAAATAATAATATATATATTAAGAATATCTGATGATTTAACATAGAAATTCATCTTGTTTTGTTTTAATTCACTTCAATCTAAAAAAATGTTTTCAAAATGAACAATTCCGAAACAAATCCAATTCGGCGACGGTGTGGAAACGTTGTACGCGACTCTAGTCGCAGGAAATGTCAACACACTTAAAAAATCTCCGCCAAATTGGTGCAAAAGCGAGTTGCTCGAACGTTTATGGAAGTTTTTTTTTAAATGACCAAAACATCAATTTGCATGTCGCTAAAGAAAAAAAAATATTTGCGGTAGTTCTACAAGTCAAATTCTTACTCAAAAATCGAGAACATGACTCATTTTATAAGAATTGCTTAAAAAGTTGGTTAATATCACTCTTTAGGAAGCCGAAAATAACCTCAGAATCACCAAATTTTAATGTAAGCGTGCGAAACGTATCAGCCGAGGAATTTCTATTTTTTAAACGCATATATTTTTAAGAATAAAAAAGGTAATAATAAGGAGGCATACTAAGAAACAAAAGATCAAAAGATCTTGGGTGGAAATAACGAAAATTCAAACTTGGATGAGTATCCCACAAGGAACACACAAAATATCAAAGCGAAAAGAGAAATGATTAAACGATGTTTCGCCCTGGGTAACCAGCGTGGGCTCATCAGTAGTTTCACTGGTCACCCTCCACTATACATCATTAAACACCATCATACACTTAGATTTCCAACCTTGAACCACTCACAAATAGGCATCGTTCCGCACTGGTACTTACTTATCCAAGTTACCTGATACGAATTCGTCCTGGCGTGTTAATATTTCCAGTAGGAATATTCTCCTAAGGCAATTAAAACAAAGAAGACGTTAAAAAACCTCCAAATCAGTTACTTCAACCGAAAATAAACTAAAAAACTAAGAAACAAAAGATCAAAAGATCTTGGGTGGAAATAACGAAAATTCAAACTTGGATGAGTATCCCACAAGGAACACACAAAATATCAAAGCGAAAAGAGAAATGATTAAACGATGTTTCGCCCTGGGTAACCAGCGTGGGCTCATCAGTAGTTTCACTGGTCACCCTCCACTATACATCATTAAACACCATCATACACTTAGATTTCCAACCTTGAACCACTCACAAATAGGCATCGTTCCGCACTGGTACTTACTTATCCAAGTTACCTGATACGAATTCGTCCTGGCGTGTTAATATTTCCAGTAGGAATATTCTCCTAAGGCAATTAAAACAAAGAAGACGTTAAAAAAAAGGTTTCGAATTCGTATCAGGTAACTTGGATAAGTAAGTACCAGTGCGGAACGATGCCTATTTGTGAGTGGTTCAAGGTTGGAAATCTAAGTGTATGATGGTGTTTAATGATGTATAGTGGAGGGTGACCAGTGAAACTACTGATGAGCCCACGCTGGTTACCCAGGGCGAAACATCGTTTAATCATTTCTCTTTTCGCTTTGATATTTTGTGTGTTCCTTGTGGGATACTCATCCAAGTTTGAATTTTCGTTATTTCCACCCAAGATCTTTTGATCTTTTGTTTCTTAGTTTTTTAGTTTATTTTCGGTTGAAGTAACTGATTTGGAGGTTTTTTAACGTCTTCTTTGTTTTAATTGCCTTAGGAGAATATTCCTACTGGAAATATTAACACGCCATGACGAATTCGTATCAGGTAACTTGGATAAGTAAGTACCAGTGCGGAACGATGCCTATTTGTGAGTGGTTCAAGGTTGGAAATCTAAGTGTATGATGGTGTTTAATGATGTATAGTGGAGGGTGACCAGTGAAACTACTGATGAGCCCACGCTGGTTACCCAGGGCGAAACATCGTTTAATCATTTCTCTTTTCGCTTTGATATTTTGTGTGTTCCTTGTGGGATACTCATCCAAGTTTGAATTTTCGTTATTTCCACCCAAGATCTTTTGATCTTTTGTTTCTTAGTTTTTTAGTTTATTTTCGGTTGAAGTAACTGATTTGGAGGTTTTTTAACGTCTTCTTTGTTTTAATTGCCTTAGGAGAATATTCCTACTGGAAATATTAACACGCCAGGACGAATTCGTATCAGGTAACTTGGATAAGTAAGTACCAGTGCGGAACGATGCCTATTTGTGAGTGGTTCAAGGTTGGAAATCTAAGTGTATGATGGTGTTTAATGATGTATAGTGGAGGGTGACCAGTGAAACTACTGATGAGCCCACGCTGGTTACCCAGGGCGAAACATCGTTTAATCATTTCTCTTTTCGCTTTGATATTTTGTGTGTTCCTTGTGGGATACTCATCCAAGTTTGAATTTTCGTTATTTCCACCCAAGATCTTTTGATCTTTTGTTTCTTAGTTTTTTAGTTTATTTTCGGTTGAAGTAACTGATTTGGAGGTTTTTTAACGTCTTCTTTGTTTTAATTGCCTTAGGAGAATATTCCTACTGGAAATATTAACACGCCATGACGAATTCGTATCAGGTAACTTGGATAAGTAAGTACCAGTGCGGAACGATGCCTATTTGTGAGTGGTTCAAGGTTGGAAATCTAAGTGTATGATGGTGTTTAATGATGTATAGTGGAGGGTGACCAGTGAAACTACTGATGAGCCCACGCTGGTTACCCAGGGCGAAACATCGTTTAATCATTTCTCTTTTCGCTTTGATATTTTGTGTGTTCCTTGTGGGATACTCATCCAAGTTTGAATTTTCGTTATTTCCACCCAAGATCTTTTGATCTTTTGTTTCTTAGTTTTTTAGTTTATTTTCGGTTGAAGTAACTGATTTGGAGGTTTTTTTAACGTCTTCTTTGTTTTAATTGCCTTAGGAGAATATTCCTACTGGAAATATTAACACGCCAGGACGAATTCGTATCAGGTAACTTGGATAAGTAAGTACCAGTGCGGAACGATGCCTATTTGTGAGTGGTTCAAGGTTGGAAATCTAAGTGTATGATGGTGTTTAATGATGTATAGTGGAGGGTGACCAGTGAAACTACTGATGAGCCCACGCTGGTTACCCAGGGCGAAACATCGTTTAATCATTTCTCTTTTCGCTTTGATATTTTGTGTGTTCCTTGTGGGATACTCATCCAAGTTTGAATTTTCGTTATTTCCACCCAAGATCTTTTGATCTTTTGTTTCTTAGTTTTTTAGTTTATTTTCGGTTGAAGTAACTGATTTGGAGGTTTTTTAAGGAGGCATACATTAAATTAAACATTAAAGTTTCTAGAATCCTAAAACATCATCTTTTGACTAGTAGCCTTAAAATTAATTCCATTATAAAAATAAATATTTTGTCACCAAGTTTTTGTAATCATCCGAAACAACAGAATTTTCTCTAAAGAAATTGAATTTGAAGTTGCAACGTTGACATTTAGTAAACTTTTGATGTGAACAAGTGCATGGTAAATATTGCCGGTAAGTATTAGAGTTTTAAAAAAAAATTTGCCTCCCCTTCATTCACATTTACCTCATTACAATTTAGCTCGACGCACACGTGCGACAAACAGAATCGAGTTCGTGTTTGCGAGTAAACAGTTTCAGTTATTTAGTTTTAATTTCACCTGCTCCAAAGCGATTACCATCGGTAGGTAATTTTCGGCTAATTTGTCGCAAGCAGGAAAGGGGTTTTCAGCTAGGAAGCTGGACAAAACGTAAAAATTTATTAAACAAAAAGTACTATTAACATATTTTACGCACCTCAGGGACTAAAGCGGTTACTTTAGTCCCTCGTTTCATACACTAAAGTGCTACTTTAGTCCCTGAGGGACTAAAGTAAAAAGTGACCTAAATAAGTGTTTTGTAAATTAATAAATACTATGTTGGGAATTTGGAACCTTTGGTTGCACTAAAACAAAATTATGATTGTTTTCCACAAACCAAAACTACACATTTTTGTACTCGACGCGCGTTTCGCTAACAACGTTAGCATCATCAGGAGACGATAAACAATGAACTAAATTAATCTACGCTCTATCTTATATACAATCCTTTAGTGGGCGGAGATAAGACCAATAATTTGTGTCCTCTATCTTTATTTAAACTATTTCTGGATTTAATGATTTCCATACTTTCATATGCATTCAAAAGTCTTTTGTTTGGTACACTTTTTAGAAGTTTTAGGTTATCTAATGTGAATCTATGATTGTTTTCAAAAGCATGCTCGGCCACACTTGACTTTTCTGTTCTTCCGTATTTTAAGTGTGCTAAGTGTTCTTTAAAACGTGTTTGAATAGAGCGTCTCGTTTGGCCAACATATTTTTTGTCACAATCCATGCAACTAATTTCGTAAATTCCACTTTTTTCTAGAACTGTAGTTTTATCCTTGGGATTTCCTAGTAAGCTTCTTACGGTGTTATTAAATACTTTGTGTAATCCTTTCGTATAATTGGGATTATAAGGAATTGATACAAATTTTGAGTCGCAGGTATCTTTTTGTCTGAAAAAGGTAGAACTCCGAAAGGTCTTTTGAAACGAATGTCTTTTTATCAGCTTATTTATTAAGCCTTCGTCGTAACCGTTTTCGCCAGCTATATTCCTAATCCTATTCTTTTCTGCTTCAAATCTTTCTTTGTTTAAGGGGAAATTTACTAATCTATATGTTAAAAAGTGCAAACTTGCAAGCTTATGTTGTAATGTCATTTGGAATATACCTGTTGGTGGCCGTGCCTTTTCTGTATAGGTCAAAGTCCAATTTATTTTTATTCCTTATAACTAAAGTGTCTAGAAATGGCAGTGTACCGTTGTTCTCTGTTTCATAAGTAAATTTAATAGTGGGAAATTTGTTATTTATTTTTTCCATAAAATTTTCAACACTAGTTACTTTAGTGTTGAATACTGCAAACACATCGTCTACATACCTGAACCATACTCTGGGGAAATACTCAAATTCTTTACTTATATCTGATTCAAATTTGCTCATAAATAGGTTTGCGATAAAAGGTGATAAACTATTACCCATTGTGGTTCCTTCTAATTGCTGGTAGTAGTTATTTTTATATTGAAAGTAATTTTGATTCATGCAGAGTTTTGTTAAAGATAGGTATTCTAAAGTCTGTTTGGTTCGGTAACACAATAAGAAGCTTACTAGGAAATCCCAAGGATAAAACTACAGTTCTAGAAAAAAGTGGAATTTACGAAATTAGTTGCATGGATTGTGACAAAAAATATGTTGGCCAAACGAGACGCTCTATTCAAACACGTTTTAAAGAACACTTAGCACACTTAAAATACGGAAGAACAGAAAAGTCAAGTGTGGCCGAGCCTGCTTTTGAAAACAATCATAGATTCACATTAGATAACCTAAAACTTCTAAAAAGTGTACCAATCAAAAGACTTTTGAATGCATATGAAAGTATGGAAATCATTAAATCCAGAAATAGTTTAAATAAAGATAGAGTACCCATCCCGTTTAGTACACTTTATTTTTTGGTTGAAGGGAGATTAAAAATCGTGATCAATCACAAATTATTGGTCTTATCTCCGCCCACTAAAGGATTGTATATAAGATAGAGCGTAGATTAATTTAGTTCATTGTTTATCGTCTCCTGATGATGCTAACGTAGTTAGCGAAACACGCGTCGAGTGCAAAAAAGTGTAGTTTTGGTTTGTGGAAAACAATCATAATTTTGTTTTGAATTAATAAATAAATAAATATTACCTACTTGTTGCTATAATTGGTATTAACGTTAATTTTTATATTAACTCCACTGCAATTGGCGAAGTTAACCAAAGAATCAGTCAGCTCCTTGTTTTGAAATCTTGAGGTACTCGAGGTACCAAAAATCTCTTGAGTAGCTTGGCTGTTTTTTTCCAGTTGACTTTTTTTTTAAGGCATCAATATTGTTGCACTTGCACAATTCTTTAAACTTCTTGAACTGTTGTTCGTAGATATCCCAGACTTTTCTGGCAAAACTTCGTTTACTGCCGCTTCAGCAGCAGGTTCAATGTCCATTTTTAGGTTTAGCGACACGTTTTAATATAAAATAATTTGCTTAAATACCTGTTAAATTATTTTTAGATGTGCCAAAATGCACTTTAGTAGGACACGTTTTTTGGTAAATTTAAAGACTGTAAAGAACTTTGATTGAAAGAAATTAATACCACCTTATATTTTACAAGCTTTACACTTTAAAAATTAAAATTTTTGCTATTTTTTTGGATAAAAATTGCAAAATAAAAATATATAACAGAAATATTTAGTAAACATTTGCCTTAAATTATGTCCATCTTTCTCTAAAATACTTTTTTATAGCCTGCCTGCTGTCTCTCTTCAACAACCTTAAAAATTTTTGCTTGTCACTAAATTATCTCTCCATCTACCTCTAAAATTCTGCCCTCTCTCTCTAAATATTTTTAATTTTAACAGAGAGAAAATGTTTTTTGGCAGTACTTTTTTTGAACGCCTAAAAAACAGTGAAAAGTTGAAAAATTTGAAGGTTTTGTTCTTGAAATCGAAACTTTGAAAAGAAAGCTTTAAAATGTGAGCAATATCATGCTGTAAAAATGTGAAAAACATAGTAAAAAATTGCTTCATCAAAAACGTGACCCCTTAAATTATGCTTAAATATTTTAGGCGTTAAATTACCATCATGGCTTGACCATAACGATTTATGCAAAAAAATTTCGTTGTGAACTAAGCTTTCTTTACGCCTTGCATTTGTTACACCACAAATACCTTGGCAACCAAATATTTTGCACACTTTTCGAATATAGTCCAAATTGTCTACCACCTGACATTATTTTGACATTTTGTTTTTGATAGAGTACCCTAATTTTCTTAATTTTTATCTGTAATATTTTTTTTGTAAAAAATAATACAGAAGTGCGAAAAATAATATATAAATCCCTGGACTAAAGTGTCTTTTTAGCCCTCGACGAATTCTATCCCTCCATTCGGTCCGGGTACAAACTTTTCGCCTCGGGATAAAAAGTTACACTTTAGTCCCTTGGAGAGCTAATATCTGTGAATTCGAAGTTCTTTGCCAATAGACTTTGCGGACAAGTTTGCACTGAGCGCACAGGATGAAAAAAACAATATGTATATATGTGACTGAGGATGAAATCAATGAATTCAAGCCTTTTTTAGACCCAAACTGGTTTTGTGGAAAAGCACTACTAATTAAAAGACACAGAGTTGATGTTATTTCGTTTCATGAAATTAAGTAAATTTTAATTTTTTTTTAAATTACAATACATCTTGTTGGAAAAAAATGTTCCGTTAGAAATGTCCCGTTAGTAAACATAAAATAACTCCAAGAACCTATACAACTAAAAACTAAATATGCATAAATATGTTTTAGATGGAACATTTACCATTTATTTTTATACACTTTGTATAGGGTATTTAAATTCGCAGGTCTAACTATTTAAATTTTTTAAAAATACGTCTGAAGTTTTTTTGTCCCGTTAGTAATTTTTTTTGTACAATTTTCGTGAAAAAAATAAAAATATAACTAATATTTTTTTGAAAATTATTATTTAAACTCAATGCTAAAAAAATAATCAAATTATTATTATATTAACGACATAAGATATAAATATATTTAAAAACGTTCTATTTTTCTTTCTGTTTGTCCCGTAATTTTTTTTTTAATGAAAGTTTGCCGTAAGTGTATTTTAAAGCTTTTAAAAAAAATCTACAGTTTTCTAAAAAAATCAAAACCATTTTCATAAATTTGTCCAATTTTTTTAATAAAATTAACCAGTGTGCGGCGTCAGTTTTGGTTAATATTCGGAAAATTGCCAAATGGAAAATTATATTTCGAGTTTGTTCGCTTATTTAATAATTTAGGTTTGATTAGTTCGTGACAAGTTAAAAAGGTAATTAAAGGTATACAAAAACACAAAATCAAAAATTTTTCTATAGATTAGTTTGTTTTAAACTAAAATTGCAGATTTTTTGTTTTGAAAATACCATTGTTTGAGATAAAAAGTAATTTTTACCGCTTTACAGGTTACAGGACCTCCATTAACCTAGCGATCCCACCTCTAGAAAATCAAAATTTAGTCACACCATAATCATGTCTTAATTATGTGCTAATTTCTTCCCCAATCAAAAAATTTTGTGCTCCTTTGGTTTCTGAGATAATCAAAAAAGAAAATGCAGTAGCTAGGTTAATATTAACTTAGCAACCCCATCAGAAAAAATTGAGCCAAACTAAAAATTTTTGGTTTTAAAATTATGTGCTAATTATGTGCTTGATATATAAGAAAAAAATCGAATTTTTCATTTTAAATTATGTTTTTTTTTAAAGAGGGTGGGGTAGCTAGGTTAATATTAACTTAGCGATCCCACATGTCTATGTATCACGGAATTTAAAAATTTCAAAAACCAGCATTATCTGCATACTATGTGCTAATTTTGTCCATAATCAGAAAATTTTGTACTCTTCTGGTTTCCGAGAAAATCGAAAAAGAAAGTTAGCTAGTTTAATATTAACTTAGCAACCCCATCAGAAAAAATTGAGCCAAACTAAAAATTTTTGGTTTTAAAATTATGTGCTCGATATACAAGAAAAAAATCGAATTTTTCATTTTAAATTATGTTTTTTTTTTAAAGAGGGTGGGGTGTGTCTATGTATAACGGAATTTAAAAATTTCAAAAACCAGCATTATCTGCATACTATGTGCTAATTTTTTCCATAATCAGAAAATTTTGTACTCTTCTGGTTTCCAAGAAAATCGAAAAAGAAAGTTAGCTAGTTTAATATTAACTTGGAACTCCACCAGGAAATCTGACGAAAAGCTAAAAACGATTGGTTTTAAAATTATATGATAATTCTTACACATATTCCTGGAGCATATAATTTTGTAATAATATATTTTTACTTTGGAATCGTACTTCAGATTGCGAATGCTAGGTTATTACAAATGATGTAATAATATCCTTTATATTGATTTTCTCGGAAACCAGACAAGTACAAAATTTTCTGATCAAGGATGAAATTAGCACATAATTTGCAGGTAATACTGGTTTTTGAAATTTTTAAATCCCATGATACCTAGACATGTGGGGTCGCTAAGTTAATATTAACCTAGCTACACCACCCTTTATTTAAAAAAAAAACATAATTTAAAATGAAAATTTTTATTTTTTTCTTATATATTCGTTGAGCATATAATTAGCACATAATTTTGAAACCAAAAATTTTTCGTTTGGCTCCATTTTTCCTGGTGGGGTTGCTAAGTTAATATTAACCTAGCTACCCCATTTTCTTTTTCGATTATCTCAGAAACCAAAGGAGCACAACATTTTTTGATTTGGGACGAAATTAGCACATAATTATGGCATAACTAAATTTTGATCTTCTTGGGGTGGGGTTGCTAGGTTAATGGAGGTGCTTACAGGAACACACAGATACACAAACACACAGACCTAGGGATCAAACTTATAAAAAACATTCCCAATGTAGTTTGTGCGGGGTCCTGTCGTTGAAAAATTCATTTTTTATTGATTTCTTGGCTTCCACATCCGTTTTGTTCGATATTCAGTTTGTTTTATTAATAGCTACTGAAAGGTTATTGTTTAAAAAAGGAACTACTGAAGGTTAACATGACAGAAACATGGAAGTTTTAACAGATTTAAAATTATGTGAATATTCCGATTTGTAACGGTTTACGATTCAAAGTACGAGAAAGGCACTGATAGGCACATATAAAACTTATAAAATATAAGATCATTTCAGGTAAAAAGAGCGGTTTCAAAAAATGTATATACACTTTTATACAGGAAGTCTCAAAAACCAAATATGACACAAACTTAACTTTTGTTTTTAGGTAGAGAACCAGGATATTGAATGCAGGTCAAAAAATTGACATATTTCAATCACGTTACTCTCAGTGGCGGCACAAACTTGAAAAAAGTAAATAACTTCCTTTTCAAAATGCAATTTTTTGTAAAAACGCTGATTAAATAAGAACAAAGGGTGAAACATTTTTATTTTTTGATATGTTATGGAAAAATCTTCAGAGAAAAAAAAAAGATGAGCTATATATGTATAAGCTCACCACACTTTGTAAAAAACGCCCGTGAACCTTGAAAATGCTCGGGTTATTTTCCCCATTTCTAATATGTATATGTGTATGCTATGCTAGAGACCAGAAGGCTACCGCTGGAGTGGTCTGTCTCAAATATTTGGTTTAAACGATAACGAATTTTTTATGAAAAAGCTTTCAAAAATATAATCCGTCAGAGTGAAAAAACTTCTTTTGGAGATAACTCCGCTACCAAGTATCGGACCGACACACCAAGCACACCGAAATGTGGGGCTCGACCATTCCGACGTTAGCCACACCGTGCTGACTTCAATAGGCCCGGAGCTATTCGCGTTTTTGTAAAAAAAATTGGGACATTATGAACTTCTGAATTCTGTAAACACCAAAAAAACATACAAAATTGCCAAAAAGGCGATCCTAAGGCATTTAATAAATGTGAATTCTAAGCCGTACAACGCTGATGAGGCCAAGGAAGGCCGAAATAATAGCAAAGTTCGAGCTACGTGATTCGTAATTTTCATAGGTTATTATTAGCTTCATAACTCAAAAACAAATTGACCGATTTTATTGTAACATACATTACTTCATAGAACAGCCAAAGCCCCACATACTGATATGCAATACTTTTCTGTAAGCCAACGGGTTATCGAGATATCGTTAAGTAAAAATTCGCGAAAACTGCCAAGGTCGAGCTACGAGATTCGTCATTTTCAGAGGTTATTATTTTTGTTAATAACTCCGCTATGCGTGGACCGATTTCAATAATTCAAACGGCAATATATTCGCATCGACCCGACACAACTAAGCATATAAGTCTTAATGTAGCTGCTGTAATAGCTACTTACCCATAAAGAGGCGCATTAAATTTTTGAAAGCTTTTTCATAAAAAATTCGTTATCGTTTAAACCAAATAGTTTTTTAAAAACTTTTTATAGCCAAAAGTTGTGCCCCCAGAAGCCACAACTTTTGGCTATAAAAAGTTTCTCAAAAAATCTTTGGTTTAAACGATAACGAATTTTTTATGAAAAAGCTTTCATATTTTAATCTGTCGGAGAGGAAATTATTTTGGAGATAACTCCGCTACCAAGTATCGGACCGACACACCAAGCACACCAAAACGTAGGGCACGACGAGACGTCCATTCCAACGTACGCCACACCGTGCTGACTTCAATAGGCTCGGAGCTATTCGCGTTTTTGTGAAAAAATTGGGACATTATGAACTTCTGAATTCTGTAAACACCAAAAAAACATACAAAATACATACAAAAAGAAAAAAAGAATTCGTGTTATTTTCCTATTTTAATAGACTCATATATTAATACATTATTTTAAGATTACATTAATTACATTAGTAGATCAGGAGATACCCACAAGTATTTCAGAAAGAAAAGAGCTCCTATTTATTTCCTATATTAATAGATTATTTTTATATTACATTATTATTTAATAGATCAGGAGATAACCACAAGTATTTTAATATTGTATTATTAATATTGTATTATTAATGAATAGTCCAGTAGATAACCGCAACTATTTCAGCAATTCCTTATATATGCCATATATTGTTCAAGAAAAAAATCAATATGGCGGATGCGAGCCGGCATTCTGTCATCTGTTTATACTTTTGAGAAATAACTTACAACAATATAAAGCTGTCTAATAATATAAATGTTTTTTCTTTGGTTTCTTTAGTCACCTGGGTTGGGGTAGAGCGGGTGGAAAGGGGGGAGCGGATTAATGTGGAGGGAATGAAATTATACATTTTATGCCATTTAAATTGCTCTGTGACATGACCATCCATTACACATTTTTTAAGGGAGGGCATCACCTGATGGTTGGAGAGGGGAGAGGGGAAGGGACATGAGCGAGGGGACATGAGCGAGAAAAGAGGTATTAGGTGTTCATTTTATTGAAACAAAGTAAAAAACATTAATAATACCATATGGCTTTAAGTATAAAAAAATTACAGAATGGCGGCTCGCATCCGCCATATTGATTTTATTTTTAAACAATATATGACATATAGTACCTCTGAGACTCAGAGAACTCTAACGGTACCACTTTCGTCAAAATCGGCCGAGCCTTCTGGTCTTTAGCATGGCATACAAATATTCATTCAAGGACGTTTTTCACAAAGTGCGATGAGCTCATACATAAACAATAAAAAACATTTCGCTGTTTGCATTTTTAAAAAAAAAATATTTTTACGTTTTTCAAGTTTGTGCCGCCACTGGGAGTGATGTAAATGAAATATGTCAACTTTTTCAACTGTATTCAATAGCCTGGTTCTCTACCTAAAAATTGATTTACTGGAAGTAGCAAGCCAGCTACTCGAATACAACAAAATAGGCAAAAAACTGATTTTAGTGAAAAATCCCTAAAATCTGAAACCTATATCTCTGAAACCGTGGGTTTTCCCACCGAAAGCCAGTGGCAATTCTAAGTAAGCGGGGTCCTCTAAATTTGAATATCTTGGAGAAGATAAAATATAGACCCAAAGGGTATGGTATTTTTAAAAAGCTTATTTTTTAAGGATTCAGAAAATGAGATAATATTCAGGGTCCTCCTGCATGAAACGGTACACATTTTTCGAAACCGCTTTTTTTTCCTAAAATGATCCTACATAAGTTTCTTTTGAAAAAACCGTAGTTCTCCCTAAAACATATATTATTCCAGACTTTTGTGACATACTATAAAGGATGTTTCAACCACTTATTTCAGAAACTTTTGGAGCGTATTAAGTGCAAGTAATAAAAAATATATAAAAATAAGATTACGCCGTTTTCAAAAGCCTCTTCAAAAATGTTTCAATTAGGGGGATCTTTCCAAGACATGACTGTACAATTAAAAGTATGTTAATGATTCCTTGAGGTATAGTCGAAGTGCTAGACCTTAAAATATAGGACCTCACAAAAAATGGGCTAACACTTTAAGATTTTCATCATAGGTAGAGGTATGTTTAGGGATACCAAAAATATAAAATTGCCACCCATGAAGTGGAACACCGCAATATGGCAACACTGTAAACTCCGTAAGTCCTACTTGAAAAATGTACAGATATTTTTATATTTTTATTTTCTTCTTATTTTAGGTATTTCTGGTGATTGTCGAACTTACGAAAGTTTCTGGGTAGAACTCCCAGAGACAAAAACGTGAGTATGAGCTTTTTTAATCGGTAGAACGACATGGCTAATTCAAAAAAATATTGACATTTGGTTCAGATGGATTTGAAAAAAAATTCCAAGGTTGTCGTTTTGTAATGCATTACATCCTTCATATTTTATAGCATTGTCTTTTTTAGTGGCATAGGTAGGGCGGAGGTCAAGCCCCCCCCCCCCCATTGAATATATAGGTACTCCTAAAGATTTAACTTTCCTAAAAAAATAATAATAAAATAATTTTCTGAGAGTATGTTACTCAAGCCCCCCCCCTCGTCTGCGGAAGCCACTGTATTTTCGACGACTACGTGACTTATCAAAAACAATTAAACTTTAAACCCCTTGAATTATTCATAATGATGGGTTTTTTTTACACCAATTAGTTTTAAAAAAAAGTCATTTGGTTTATTTCATTTATTTTTAGGTGACATATGACAATTTTGTTATTTTTCGTTTAAAGGGGCCAAATTTATCTTAAACACCAAAAAAAAATTTTTCAAGTAGGACCTACAAATTTTGAAATAAAGCCATTTACAATTTTAATGTTTACAGTGTTGTCATATTGTAGTGCTCCATGGCAATTTTGTTTCTTTGGTATCCCTAAACGCACCTCTATCTATGATAAAAATTTCAAAGTGTTAGCCTATTTCTTTCGGCTCACCTGCCTGGCACTTGGACTAGTACGATACCGATTTCGTTTATAAGGGGGAGACTTGTTGCCTTGAAATTTTTGTAGCACGCATCCCCTTTGAGGGGTAAACTTTACCCCTATATTTTGAATAGGGAAAGTGGGTCGAGTGATACCTTGTTTTAAAGGTCTCCTGAATGTCTTGACAATCGTGTAAAAATTTCGAAAATATATCGATTCGTTTTTGAGATATTAACTTTCAAAGTAAGCTCAAACTGTACAGGTAAATTTCACCTCTCGTAGAAATGTATCCTAGAAGAAAAAACACAATGATAAAATGTACTAATAACAAAAGCAAAGTCGACGTGTCCGAGAACAAAAAATATATTTATTTGCATTTGTCCTTGCAAATTTTTGTAGCGCGCATCCCCTCAAAGCCAAAAAGTCTCCCCCTTAGAAACAAAATCGACGTGTTTCAGCATTTTCTCCAATTCTTTACAGTTTTTGAAAAAATCCAGGTGAACCCTTTTAAATGGTCAACCCAAGTGACAAAAACCCCTAATCGCCGAATATTCTCATTATTAAATAGAAAGGTCAAATAATGACATACCTCTATTAATGTAAGGAACACAGGAATAAATTCGGTAAGCTTCTGCGGCGGGTTCGCTGTTTCATTTATTACAACAACACACAAAACAAAATCACAAAAAAAAAACTGTCTGTGGTGTGATACATAAGAGCAAGGCGGGCTATGCACGTGCTTGGTTGATGATTGTTTTTTGTTAGGCACTTTGTTTATAAGCTTCAATGTACAGCTGGGTCCTTTAAATTTTAGGACGACTCTTAAAGCAGTTTTTTCTTGAATTTGAGCAGTGTATTTTATTTTATTTCAATTTAATGTCAGTCAAATTATAGTGTCTTTCTACTTAAAAAATTTATTTTCAACGTCAAAATCCAGTCACATGAAATTCTTAAATTTAGTGAAGAAACTCAGATCATGGCCCCACACACGACGAAGGAATTGAGAGCATGGATTGTAACGAAGCTCGAGGACGGATGGTCTCTTGCAGCTGTGGCAGAATATTTCAATCTCAACCGGAATACTGCATTCTTGATTGACAAAAGGTGTAGGGAAGAAAGAACGCTAGAGAGGAGAGGAGGATCAGGCAGAACCGCAGTTTCCAGCCAGGATGAAGATGCAGCTCTCATTCAAAGACTCGAAGAGGACCCTTTTTTAACAGCAAAACAAGCAAGGATTTTGTCTCAGTTCCCAGGATGCAAGACAACTGCTTTCAGGAGGATAAAGAGATCACACTTAAATTGCCGTGTTGCTGCTACTAAAACTGAGCTCACACCGCAACAGCGCATTTTACTGTGAATTATATCAACAGAGATCAAGATTTTTGGAACTGCGTGATTTTTACGGATGAAAAAACCTTTCAGTCATCAAAGAAAAGCAAAATTAGAGTGTATAGGCTAGATAACGCCAGATTCAATCCACAGTATGTGAGTCACTACCGAGTAGCTGGTCATTTTAGTGTGAATGTATGGGGATGGATGTCAGCGAGAGGATTGGGGTTGATATGGAGAATTGATGGAAGATTTGTGGGACAAACCTATTTAGAGATATTGGACAATGTCATGCTGCCAAGGGTGGAACAGATTTTTCCAGAAAACAATTTTATATATCAACAAGATAATTCGCGAACCTCATAACAAGGTGATTACAAGCAAACAACGTTGAATTGCTTCCTTGGGCAAGTTACAGCCCAGATATGAACCCAATAGAAAATGTTTGGAGTATTATTGTATACAGACTCCAACAACGCAGGTTCTTGCCACAAAATGCGGAACATTTCTGGAATGAAATCACAACGATATGGGAAGACCTTGCAGGCCAAGAAAATTTCACGGTGTCTTTCTATGAATCAATGTTTCGCAGATTACAAAACGTTATCGACGTAAACGGAGACATGACAAAATATTGATTTTTTTGTAGTTTTTTGTTATTATTATAACAAATACATAGACTTTTGGTATAAAAGTCTTATAGATAAAGTAAACAAAATAAAAAAATTAAGAAGACCTTAGTGTAAGAAGTATAAGCAGTTCCCTTAAAGAACCATAGATCATCCTGTAGTTGTAAATAACCTACAAAATTTTTAATGTCAACTTAATAGTATAAACTGCTCACAATAATCAAACACTTTCTGAAGTCGTCCTAAAATTTAAAGAACCCAGCTGTACAGTCGAAGGAAAAGAAAACATTATATTTTGGTTATTTTTTTGGGAAAAATTTTGAACATATTTAAGCGAAATGAGTCATCATTTCAAACATCGACCAGTGTTAGGAATCACGTCTTTAATTTTTACAAGCATTTATTTAACTTGCAATGTATGTATATGTAATAACTACGTAGATATGTTATTTGTTCGGGTGGAATCTTGCAACTTAATTTTGACCAACCCAATACAAGAATATAGTGTGATTAAGTTGACAGCTCGCCCCAAATCAAATGGGGTGAAGGGGGGTAGAGTTGAAGTACTCCCGATTTCGTTGAAATTTGGTGTGTTGAGGCACTTAGGGATGGAGATAACGAATTTCTAATCAGATTTTGAAAATTCGATATGGCGGATTCAAGATGGACGATTTTTGGTAATCTTTTGCTAACCAATTTTAACTAACTTATACACATCCAATTGCCTTCAAATTTGGCATGCACTTATAGTTCCGGTGGTAATACAATAATATGTCATAATTAGGTACCCCTCCCCCTACGAAAGGAGTGGAGGGTGGAAAATACCTAAGTTTGTCCGATTTCAACCAAAATTGGTATACGGGGGCTTTCGGTGATAAAGAATACGAATTTTTGAAAAAATCAATATGGCGGATTCAAAATGGACGATTAAGGTAACAAATCTAAAAATTAAGGGTACGTGTTCAAATTTGGTATGCGTTTATACCCAATGAGCATTTTTGTCTATATAAAAGTTACAGCAAATAATATAAAACCTTCATAAAATAACCAAAAGTTATATTATTTAGTGTTGGTAATAATTTTATAACTCTAATATATCTCTTAAATGAGTAAAAAAGACTTGAAACACCAGCTTATAAAAATTTATGGTACATAGTAATGGATAGAAAAATAACATATAGATTTTATAAAACTTCCTTATGAGCCCTCAAGTATAGAGATTATTATAAAAAGGTTTTACAACTGTTCTAACAACACTACATAACAAATTAAAGGTTTTTATGGATTTAGAAATATAGATTTTCCATCTTTCTTCCCTTTGTTTGTTATGTATTATTCTTTTTCTTTTTCAATAAAAAAATTTATAAAATGTTGTTTAGCAATCTTCTAAAATAAATAAAAATGAAAGTGAGATAAGCTGAAGCAGGAATATGAATATTTATATACTATAGTCAAATAAAAGCTGTTTTTCAAGTCATCCTACTCTGAAAATTAGCTGCGGTCCCGTGTGTACTGTATAGTTTTCGAATACACTCACGTAAATTTCATGGGCTCCAAAAATACTTGAGAAAACAGGAAAAACATATTCATTTAAATATCAGTTTTTTTTTCATACGCGTTTTTTTGTTTCTGGGACAAATATTGAATTTTGTATGTTGTTCTTAACCCTAACAAGCAATATTTCGATTGAAACACATGTTGAAACCCCATAAATAACGTTTTTATTTAGGCCAAAAACATATTTTTGTAATCCAAAATGGCGAAAATTTCCGACAA
The DNA here is from genome assembly GCA_963921995.1 of Oxystoma pomonae. Lineage (NCBI taxonomy): Eukaryota > Metazoa > Arthropoda > Insecta > Coleoptera > Brentidae > Oxystoma > Oxystoma pomonae. Next base: position 131,654,946 of record OY998164.1, on the reverse strand, counting down.
TTCTATAAAAAAAACAATGCAACTATACCACTGTTTACCTCGACAAACACTATTTTATGACCCTTTTAAAAAATGATGCTACTTGGAACAAAGGGCTGCAGATGGCGCAGTGTTGAACACTGATGGTCCGTTTCTGCGAGCTTAACATAGTTACCATTGTTCTCTTTTCCTAAATGCATTCCTCGAGAGATCCAGCATACTACACAAACCAGGAAAAATACCCGCCTCCACACACTTCAAGCCCGCATGACTGTCAGAGGTAACTATCTCAAGAATATAGTTAGATTGCGGGGTCGAAGACGTTTCACGGTGATTTTTGCAACCTTAACACGATTACTATATTGTTCTCTTTTTCTAAAACACGGTTCCCATCTATGCGTTTCTCATTCGTGGGTCCCCCGAATCAAAACACGTATCACGTGGTCTAAGCGAGATTTGCCTATACAAGTTCATGTCGGACCACGTCATGAGTTTTTTGAGTCAGGGTGACTGCGCATGGAAAACGCTGGTGGGAATCGGGTGTAAAATGTATTCGATCCCGATATCTGTCATCGGCAACTATCTCAAGAAGATTTGGATCTCTTATCTCTCTCAGATTGATGTAATTAAAATAAGATCATAATGGTATGGTATCTCGCAAAAACGCGCCTTTTGATGTCGCAAAAACGCTCCTTTTGATGTCGCAAAAACGCGCCTCTTGATGTCACAAAATTAACCTTAAAAAATCTTGTTTGTTTTGTCATTGTAATTGCCAAAATAAATTAAAATTGTTTTTTTTTGTTCTAAAAACAGTTGCATAATAATCACTATATAAAGAAATTAATAACAACATTATAGAAAAAACCTTATGGGCAAAAAAGGTTTATGAATGAGTTCATAAGAATATTACAGACACCAATTTATATAACTATTGTGTGTGAGTTCCCAAGTTTTTATAAGTGTCTCTCGAAATATTTTCAATCTTATCTTATATAAATTTGTTGTTGGTTAATTAAGTTTTATAAGTGGGTTGATAGCAACATTTTAAAAACCAATCTATTATATATCTTTAATTGATAGTTACTTACGGTTTTATAGGTGGGTTGACAGAAAGATTTCAAACACCAATTTATATAACTTTTTTCGCTGATGACTTATATTTTTATAAATATGTTGGTGGAAACATTGTTAACACCAATTTATATAACATTTGAACTGATGACTTTAATTTTTATAAAGATGACCGTGGAAATATTGTTAACGCCAGTTTTATGTTACTTTAGGGTACCATCAATTTAGAGCCTTTAATAAAACAAATATACAAACTCAATTCTTGTAGGAAACTTCTAAATACCCTAGGGTATCACTGGAACCCTCTTTATAATAATTATATAAATATCTGTCACCAGAAGTTTCTAAAAATGCGCATTGGGTTGGGTTGGGGGTTGGGGTATACAATAATATGGTATTATTAGGTACACACTTCCCTCGTTAGAGGGGAGGGGAAAGATTAAGTTTGTTCGATTTAAATCCAAATTGGCATACAGGAGTTTTTCGGGAAGGGGATATGAATTTTTGATGAGATTTGAAAATGTCAAAAATGACAAAATAAATTTTTATTAAAAAGAACTTCTAACGAACAATCTTTTATTAAATGCACTCAAAACTAGAAAATAATTTCTTATATTTCTTATACCATAATAAAAGCGATGGGCGCAAATTAAAAATTTTAACTTTACGGTGACAAAGAGAGAACTACAAAAGAAGAACTAAATTCGTCTTCTGTTTGAATGATTAATATAATGCTTTCATCTAAAGAAGCTGAGAACGGGTGAGATTGCCGTGCTTGCCAAGCCCTTGTCGTTAGTTTATAGAGTAATACAACTGTTTCTTGGATGAATCGATACCTAAAGTTAAAATTTTTAATTTGCTATTTCGAAGAGAAATACAAAGTCAAAATTCCAGATAGAGCCGACTGGGAGGGAGATCCTCCTTTCAACGGAATCCATCTGGTACACAGACGGCTCCAAGACTGACGAGAGTGTACGAGCTGGCATTTACGGGCAAAAATACGAGACTTTAGTCTCTATAAGCCTGAAAAACGGTTGCACAGTGTCCCAAGCTGAAGTAGCGGCGCTACATCACTTTGCCGAAGAAATACAAAGAGTAGAGGAAAGCTCTCATTCGTTAGTTATGTATTCAGTCAAGCTGCACTTAAAGCTCTAGAAGCAGTGCAAGTGACGTCCAAACTGATTTAGGACTGCAGAACACTCTGGAAACGAAAAAGCCGACAAATTGGCCAGACAAGGCTCGGCAATAAAGTTCGCAGGGCCTGAAGCAATCTATTAAAGAGTGGCTCACCAAAGAGACGGACGGTCTGTGGGAGCAAACGCCTGGACAAAGACAGGCCAAACAGTTCATTAAAGAACGTTGACCAAAGCTGACTGCAGAACTTCTTAGTAAGGAAAGGAAGCTTGCTAGACAAATAATGAGGCTCCTAACTGATCACTGCAAACTCAATAAGCACTTGTATGCAATGGGATTGGTAGAAGATGCAACATGCCGCTTCTGTAAGAAAGAGGAAGAAACCTCATTACAATGTGAAGGTCTAGTTAGAACCAGGGCCTTACTGGGGGACCTAGAATGTCCGCGGCAAGAAAGCTATATACAGGGTTCCTAAGCACATCCTTAGGGGGCCAAGCAGCCGTGTATAAGACGCAGACAAATGGAAAAGCACATTAGGCGGAAAAGGATGGGCATGGGGCGATGTTGTCACTACATCTTACACGTAGTAAATCCATTCCAGGTTGTTGTTTTCTAATGTTTTCCATTTTCATACCTTTAGGACTGGAATAAAAATTGTTTTTGCTCGACTTTAATACCAAACTGATGAAAGATATCGTAAAAAAAAATATTTTTCAGCTTTTCATTCTGTAACCATTGTCCTTACGCACTGTTTACAGGCTGGGGACTGAGATACATGCAAATGCCTAACCTAAAGCGTTCATACACGGCCGGAGAAATCGACTGAGATGTTTCCGTAGAAACTTTATCAAGCAAATAGGACGGGTTGACGCCTTCGAACGTCCAACCCGGGTTTTGCACTTTGATTCGAAATCAAAAAGGAGGAACAGTCAGATGTGGGGCCGTGCACAAATTACGTAACGGTGATTTTACCAATTTTTGACCCCCTCCCTATGTAATGTTTTGTAACGGTTTGGCACGCCACTCTCCTAATATTACTTAATGATTTCAAGACCACTATCCCCCCCCCCCCAAAAAAAAAACTTTTTACTTATTTTTATTCCAAATTTTCTTAGTTTCACACAAATGCAAACGCTGTCGAAAACCCCCCTCCCCCCTATGACCATTATGTAATTTGTGCACGGCCCCTCTAGTCCCAGTGGAGGAGGGCGAGAAAATTGATATTTTTTTCTTAAAAATTATACTCTTTAGACCTATTTCTTTGCGTTCCCGAAATTACGTAATTTTTGAAAAAAAATTGTAAGCGGCGCCATTTTTATTTCGTGCTTTGTTTTTCTAACATTTTTGAGTTCGGCTAATTTAATTGAAAAATTTTTGCCTGCGGCGCCCTTTATCTTCTCACTCGAAACCAAGATCCCCCGTTTTAGGAAAACTGATCCCGTCTCTGTTTCAAAATTTTTTGGAATATCGATAAAAGTAGAGTATGACCATGAGGGAAATAATTTTTTTTTACGGTATGACGAAAATTTCGAGAAAGTCGAAAAGAAGAAAAAAAATAAAAAAAGTGGCAGAGCTCAAGTTTTTCGTAAAAAATAACTCTTTTTACCCCTTTTTGGGTGTTACAAATATTGGCAGTCCCTTATTTTTCGCTTTTACCCTCCCGCCAGTTTTGAAGAATTGGTTCGCTACATATTTCGAGATCATGTCATAAAACAACTCGAAAATATCAAATGTAGTGTAGGGCCAGCTTTATTTAAAATCAATAATATCGCAAGCAAAAAGCTCTGCAGGAAAAACAGCGCCATTTATTGATTTCTTTGGCTGCTAGTGCTAGCTGCATGGTTTGGCCGTTTCGGGATAGATGTCACTAGTAGAACAGAATGGAAAGAAATTTAATTAAAAGCGAAGATATTTCTTTCTAATGTTAACAACCTCACGAGTTTATCGCCCAGTATCGTAAATAATGGACCCTGCAGCCTCCTTTAAGCAAGAAAAAGCTGTAGTTTGGACCTGAAAACATCTTATTTTTAATTAGATTAGATGTTCAAATCTGTCTCCTTCTTGAGCCTCACAATATTCCAATCTATTGTAAAACTCTTGGCGCGTAGCAGCCAACATTTCAGGGGTGATAGAGTTGCCCACCTACAAAATTTTCGCCCTCAACTCCTGTATAGTCGTAGGCTGTAAGTGAGGGTGTTGGAAAATTTTTTCGTGCCAACAACCCCATAGGAAAAAGTCATTTGACGCAAGATATTTATATATAATTATATTAGATTATATAAGATCAACATATTTTTGGCTATTCAAATTCCCTTCAATGAAAAAGGGTCCAATAATGTGATCCCCGACAATACCACTCCAAACATTTAATTTTTGAGGATGTTGCGTTCTAACACTTGCGTGCAGATGTTTATTTTCGCCGGACCAATAGAGGCTATTTTGTGGATTGTGAGAGCTATGAAGTTCAAATGTCTTCTCGTCACTATATTCTAACCGGCGAAAATAATCACCTGGTTGCAATTCCTGCGACTTCCCAATCTTAAACGACTTGTAGCCGTATTTTTTTAGGATCCATTGGCAATTACTGTTGGGAATATCCAGTACCTCCGCAATCGGTTTCGTCGAACATGGTTCATGTGCCTCAACGTAAGCGCATACCATCTCGTCTTGTTCCACCCTGTGTGGAAGAACGGGATGCTCTGGTATTTCGCCGTCGTGGTAACACTTTCTACAACCATTTATGCACCCGTACCTTTCAAAACGATGATAAATGTTGTTGACAGTTTGAGCCACAGGAACCGGTCGATCTGGAAACGCAAAAACAAAGAGCCCAATGACCTCGTCAGTTTTTAATAATAAAATTTTTTTCTTCTCGAGTATACGGCATTTTAAAAACACAAAATTTACGAAACTGAAGCGACTCGAAAGGAAATAAAAATGAAATGCCTGTGAGTCCCAGTTTTTCCTCGATCATCTCATGGTGTGGCGGCCATCTAGCGGAATTTGCAGACATCTTGTCACCGGTTATTATTGCAAATATGATTTATGCTCACAATGAAAGAGTGGCGACAATTTTTTCTCATGAAAGCAGTCCGGAGATAATAACAAACTGGCACCATTACTCAATATACCTGTTTCTTTTGTGCGCGCAGAACTTTCTATGCCATTTCTGTTTGATTTATTTATTATGTATAGGGCACAACGGCAAAGCTTCTGGGTTTCATGACAAGGACGGGGCTGCAACTTGTTTTGTAGTTCTAGCAAAGCAGGGAAGATAAAAGGCGAACCACCATAGATCTGAGAAGGTCTAGGTGGACAGGTGTCTATACCAACCCATTTTAATCTAATCTAACCTACTCCAATGACGGCTTACACGCCCACCTAAAGCATGCGACCGCGAGCTGCAGAGAACTTACCAGCGGGAATAACTTCTATTGGACCCACACGACACGCGGAGAAGACTTTCTGCTGTGACTCGGTTTCAAGTCCACATTTGGTATGGACTTGATGTTTAAAATAATTTTTAGCATTTTTAATACAATATAAAGTAATTGTTCCCTATTTAAAAAATTACATTTAAGAAGATGATATTTTTCTAGGGGAAGCTGGTATGTGGATAATTGGTGGGACGATATATTCGTATCTTGGGTCTTTATATAACTTATAATTATATGGTTTTATCATTTTTCGATAAAATTTGCTTATACTCGTAAGATTCAGTTCACTTGTGTTAAAACGTCCCTATATTTCTAATTTACGGAGCAAAATTAAAATAATGAATTCGCAATGTGCATGCTTCACACGAAAGCTCCACCATAATTTGGGCATGCTTAATTGTGAACTAAAAGGTTCGGACAAACTTCTGTAACGAGGCAACATTTGCAAACTGCATATTTTAGTGGATTTTTAATAAAAAATGTATAACTCGGAAAATAATTCAGCATAAAATTAATTTTAAGAAGAAACCAAACCAAACAAACGTCAAACAATGATTCAGGTAATTGGTAATAGTAGTTTACATAACATGCATATTATGATGGTAATTAAACGCGAAAATGAAGAGTGAGACGCGAGCCGCAGGCAATTTATCTGAGCGTGTAATGACTATAACATGCGAGTTAGTGTACTATTAGCAAAATTATTAAAAAATATCAAACGCGAACACTATTAATTCAACAACCTTCATAATCTGAAGTTTCAATGAAATTCTATCTAGAACGTCAAAAAAAATAAGGTTACTAAGGGACTTTTTATATATATTTTTAAAAATAATTTTTTTTTTTTTAAAAATGCGCAATATGTCAATTTAACGGGACTTATTTTTGATTAGGTCCTAAAATTATATTGGGTTTATAAACGTTTTATAAATATTTATTGTCTTAAAAATATAGAAAAATAATCCACATTTCTGCGTCAATTAGTGCTTCAGTTTCAAGTTTCAACTCTTGTCACGCCATCTTGTAGTTTACGTCTAAGATTTATTATTATTATTTATTAGTAAAATTAGTATTATTCGTTGGTCGTAGTTAATAGGTATTTACGTCACTAGACCGGAAAATTGGTCTTTAATTAAGATCAGTATCAAAAATTTTTAGTCGCCATACTCTAAGGAGCTAAGGGCTTATACACTCCTTGTTATCCTATGCATTGCTATCATGGGGCCATTCCAGCCATGCATCACTGATCTTTGGAATACAGAGAAGAGCTGTGAGAATTTTGGCAAACTTAGCCTGTCAGGAGGACTGTAGTACCCATCCCATCCCATCACAATATATTTTTCTCTGTCTGATTCATGTTAAAGGGGTAAAACGCATGGAGCAAATAACAGAAATCGTAGTCAGATCGGTATTCCTTTTCAAAGACTTTCAAAAACAAGAAACGGGATCAATTTTTATGGCATTAAATTCTATAATACCCTCCTAGATAGAGTTCCTATATTCAATTATTTGAAAACTCCAGAAAGATCATTATCATTTGAGGAAAGAAAGTGATTTGTTTTGAGTGCAAAACTTCTTTATTTTAAGTCAACCTGCACGTTTTGCACTCAAACCAAATCACTTTCTTTCCTCAAATTCGTATATTAAACTCTAAGGCGTTTAAGCAGACTCTAAAACAGTTTTTAATTGAGCAAGCATTTTACAATATTAATGACATTTTTACTGTGAGCTTTTCAAATCTAGAATAGAGTCTATTTTACTTTTTAGGTACTTTTTATTTTAAATGTTGCACTATGTTATCGTTATTTTTATTATTATTCGCAGTTTTTTTTGGTTGAAGATGTTATTTTAAATTTTATGTAGGATTTCGCTAATTGAAATAATCTTATTTTAAAAGATAAATATCTAGTACGAATTTATTATTTATTGTTTTATTATAATATACTTTGACTTGTAATTTCACTTATGTAAATGCTGCTTATCAAGCAAAATAATAATAAAACATCTCAAGAAAGACAGATTTCTATTTATTTACCTATATTAATAGTATATATAATTTAAGCATTAAAAATGTGTGGTCGGCTACGTACTTATATACTATGGGAAATCACTCAACCGTGAAGTTTAAGAAGTTGGCTCCAAATATTTGGAATTTCAACACTTGGTTTACTGAAAACACGCTGATTCTGCCCGATAAAGGCAGCTTCAAGGGATTTTTCGTTTCTTCCAGTGTGACTCCTTGTGCAAAACCTTTGCTTCTGTCCACTTCATTCGGTGTTGTTTTGACCATGCGTGTTCGGCGATTCTTGATTTCGTTGTTTCACCTCTTTCGGTATTCGTCTGATGTTCTTTAAGCCTAACAAATAGTGGTCTTTTTGTTTCACCTATGTATGATTCACCACACTCACAAAGAACTTGGTAAATGCATTCCTTATTTTGTTTGTTTTCCTGTTTTGTTTTACTAAGAATGCTTCGAATTGTATTATTAGATTTAAAAGCTGTTTTGATATTAAAGTTGTTCGCTACTCTTCGAATTTTCTCTGATACTCCTTTAATGTATGTAAGGAATGCATTTGCCTGGTTTTGGTCTTGTAATCTCTGTCCTGTTTTTTATATAAGCCCGCGAGGGGTTTAAATAGTAAAAACTCTGTAAAACAAATTAAAGTTGGGGCTATATGTCACTTTACTTAAAACTTACCCTTATTCGTTAATTTTTCCAATTAATACTTGATGTCACCCAACGATTTAGATGAGTAATAATAAGTCATTCAGAGTCATTTTGTATTTATTTAAAAGGTGTTTTTATTTATGAAATGTATTAAAAAACTTAAATACACGTTTTTTTACATTTCTGTTACTGTCGAAATGTCAGTTTAAAAATATTAGCGCTGCGTTCAATCACAAACTGCGAGTTCGAATCTTTTACCTCTGCTTGCACCTTGGCTTGCACCAACCTCTACTGATGAAAGCTACAGCTTTAAAATGAGTGGGCTTTGAGTAAGGAAAGTTTATTTGACTGACAAATAAAATAATATAGTTTTTTCTGTTTGCTATATTTTTCGTGCATAATCAGTGACCTTCACTTACATTTGTTTTTGTTTTGCTTCGTAGTGCCCTCATAAATATATTTTTTGTGCTGAAAACGGGTTAAAAATATGGCGTTTTTCTGGACAAAATAGGAGGCGTTTTATTGGTTAATGAACTACTTGGGATATAAAATAAGGTAAATTATTCCTTGTAAAAACGGTTACTTAGGAAAATTATAAACAAACTTGTTACCAAATGGCACAAAACAATCCTTTCTGGGAGCTATAAATTTAAACCACACCCCTGAGATGGTCTAAAAAATCACCAACTTTATAACCTCAAACACAAATAATGAAGCTATTATATGCCAAATTTTTGGTGTAGTCGCCATTTTCCATTTTGAAACCTGTCAAAAAAAAATAGTTTTTGGGAATTTTTTTTTCTAAAATATAGTGTATTTTGAGAAAAAAAGCAGTTTTTCAGTGGTATTTTGCAATAACAATACAAAATAATCAATAACTTTGTGTTTTTTCTATATGGGTAAGTGTTTTTTAAAAATTGTTTTTAAAATTTAGTGCTCCCCACAGGTGTAAGTGTGTAAGGTGTTTTGGTCTGTTGGGGGTACTTTTTTAGATCTTAGTAAATCTCACTGTTTATGTCGCTAGCGTTCTCCACTCAAGTCAAGGCCTGTAACGCGCCGGCTGTGTGGCACCATTTGGGTGGCTAAAAATGAAGCGTCGCGAGGGTTACACCATGCCTCAGGGTAAAATACGTACGGTTCGTAGCCAGGTATACTGCCCGTATCAAATAAACCAGACGTCGGAAAATATTTTAAGCGATAGATTGCGTCGAGAGACTGAGCTACTTTTATTGATAACCTTTTTTTACGTGTTGTTTACTTATGTTACCAACATCTAAAAATATAGTAAAATTAGTCAGATGTAATTCAAATTATATTAAATATGACGTAATGCAAAGAACTACTTCCCGAAATTAATTTTACCCAACGAAACTCCTCAAAGTTAGACAAAGCTTGCATTTGGCGCGCATCACATCCAATTAGGGAAGAGGGTTAATTATTCCCCTAAAACTATATCAACTAATGCTGCAGCTCCGCATTAACTTGCACTAACCACCCAGGACACTTTATTTGTATAACTGTAACTTCTACATACAGGGTGACAATCTGAAAACCTAAAATCTACTCCTATATTTTCTAAAGTAAATATAATAATAAAAGAAAATAAAAAGACAATTCCACGCGCAATGGAGGTTTTCGGCATTTTTTTTTGTATCCAAAAAATGATCACAATCAATGGAGTGGTATTTTAAGATAAAAAGGTCATGTAAAATTTTTTCGCTTTTTGTTTTTCTTTTCTCAAATATCAAAACAAAAACAACTTTACAACCAAGTCATTGAAAAAAATTAAATTTACAAAACATGAATACCCTATACAGAATGCTTCAGGCTACTGCGAACATAGGCCAAAAGAAGTCCAATTTGCCAGTGTACGCACACGCAGGGACACCGCACACCTATCAGTAGAGCGACCAAGACTCAGGCTTGCGATCACCGTTCGCGGCTTGTGTTTAGTATGCCTCTAACCACGGTGCTACATGGAGCGTAGTTAATGAAACCGGAATTTGGTCAATAAATACGCAAATTTTTATAACGTAATTTTCTTGTTTTTTGTCATTGACAAATTAGAGCGTTTTATTTTCAACTGCTCAGATTTATCACTAACAACGAGTTACGATGAAAATAATACGGAGGAACAAAATAAAAGCAAGTTCTCAAAATAAAAAAATACATTCTAAAAACCAAAAAGATTCTCCCAGTCAAAAAAAATATTATTATAAAAACCCCTTCTAACGTTTCCAACCATGTTAGGGGTGATAGTTTGAAAAGCTTCTTCAATTTTAATCCGAAGTTCTTCCAAATTATTAGCCCTTTCATGCCCGTAAACTTTATTTTTGATATAACTCCACAGATAGAAGTCATTAGGAGCAAGATCGGGTGATTGAGCTGGAATAGTTCCCCGTGTACTTATAACCCGATCAGGAAATACATTATCAAGATATTCCCTAACAAGGCCAACATTGTGAGCGGAATAACCATCTTGTTGAAACAATGTTTCACCAAATCTCACACCTAACAACTGCCTAGCAGTTGGAATAATAAGCTGCTGCAGTAGATCCAAGTATCTAGGACCATTCAAATTGCCGTCAATAAAAAATGGCCCAATTACGTGTTCCCCTACAATACCCCCCCAAACATTTACTTTTGGTGATACGGTGTTCTTACGTCAAAATACAAATTCAAATTTTCCCACGACCAATATCGAACGTGCGTTGGGTCAGGACGATTCAATAATGGAAAAGTGCTTTCATCTACGAAAAGAATAGATCTCAGAAAGTTTTCATCATGATTAGCCCTTTCCATCATTGTTTCGCAAAATTCCATACGACAATATTTGTCCTCCAGAAAAATTTGATGCGTTTTTGATGCTTTGTAAGAATGATAACCATTCTTATTGAAAACACGTAAGACAGTGGCTGAAGAAATCATCACATCTCGTACTTCCTGCTCGTCGATCAAAACTGTGGGTTTTTAATGGTTTCTTGGCGCTACAAAACCAAACTTTTCAAAAATTCTGCAAAAACCTATGAATCGTTCATAAACTAGGTTCTTTAATAAGTTTCAATAGTCTGCCTTGATGGTACCATTTGACTATTTGCACTTTTTCGGCAACTTCGTACACATCCATTTTTAGGTTTAAAAATGTATTATTTCACTTAAGAACTTACCAATCTGTTCCTTGAGCAAGGCAGAAATAAAACAAAATAATAAAAACAAAATAAATTTCCAAAAGATAACACTGCAGCGTGCTTCGAATCCACCTCGGTCGTACGGGACAGAGAGTAAATTGGACTTGATTCCCCCTATGTTCGCAGTAGCCTGAAGCTCATTGTATATCCAAAATAAAGCGAAAATAGACCTAAATATGTTAAAATGAATATTATATCTTAAAATTATACACACATTATCTTGGAAACTTATTATTTTTTTTATTGCCTTTAATATTATTTTACATTTCATTATGTTTTTACCACAACAAAAATAAAAGGAGTTTGTTAGAACGAGAAAAATGAATTCCAAGCATTTCTTTGTCTTTTATTACAGAATCTTATGGCATTGAATCAAACAAAGGAACAACACGCCACAACAAAATTGAGAAATAATAAAACGGAAATCATTGGCGTTTCCAGAGAATCAGGCTGATATCTTCGAAAGTAGAACCTATATATCAAAATCATGATTTTGTTTTCTAGTATTTTCTATGTTTTTTCCTTTTTTTTAATTTTTTGATAAAGGTATTACAACTCACGGTAAACTGTGCTTTTTTACTTACGTTTTAAAATTAGCTACTAAATGGAAAATAGACAATAGCTTTTAATGTTTCAAAAGTAAAACAAAAGTACACTTATAACAATAGGGTTTCGCCACTATATATGGATTTAAAGAAAAAGAATAATGAAGACTTCGATGAGTTACAAATAGCTTTATGTCTCTAATAGGGACATAAAGCGAATTGTAACTCATCGCAATATACGTATCCGCATCTAGCGAGAACCAAGCACATTGATTGGTCAGAACCTTGTAGTACGTTCGAAAAGAGCAGATATATGCTAATTTAAGGTGTTCTTGAACGCGATAGGTGTTGAGATGCGTTAGGTATCACGTATCGTTCCGGCACACGTCGTATCGTATCTCAGCACCTATTGCGTTTAGAAACACCTTAAATTAGTATATATCTGCTCTTTTCGAACGTGCTACAAGTTTCTGACCAATCAATGTGCTTGGTTCTCGCTAGATGCGGATACATATACCACGATGAGTTACAAATAGCTTTATGTCTCTAATATTTCAATGCATCGGTATCAGCATACGTAACGCGTTCGAAACAAAGTCAAAATACACTACATTTTTGACTTTTTTATGCGATATCATGATCACTTCTATTCTATTCCTTGTCGAAAAAAGTGAAAGGGCAATAGAATGGAAAATAGAAGGAGTGAAACTGTGGATCAGGCATTCATCAGGTTTTTTTCACCGATGTCATCGGTCATTTCATGTCGTTGAGTTCGATGAGCCATCAAAAATTAAAAAAACGCGATAATAATAATCAGTCAGAATTTAGCTATAGCCTCGATTTTGATTTTGATTTTTTTCCATTTGAGAAATTTGTGCTTTTTCGTAAAAATCCCATGTACCCTTCTCTCAACATAAAACTGGTACAGCAAATACGATTTTTTATATTTTCCTATTTGCAACACTGACTTTTTGATGTCATTTTAGGTTATAATTTTGGCAGTATATAAACTTTTTATACGAAGACGGCTTGTTTATTTTTTACTAATTTAAATTATAAGGGCATTAAAAATAAAAACCAAATTTCAAAAAAGCAAAAATGTTTTAGTAACTAAACAAAACAATTAAAATGCCAAGTTAACGAAATAGATAAAACTTTAAAAAAATAACAAAATTAAAAACAAAAAAAATACTTATTTTTAATAGAGCGTCATTGCACCGTTGGCTACAATGATGTTTTGAGTCTTCCTTCCCTAAATGCCCTTACGATGAGTTTCATAAGATGTTCTGAATTCCTGGGAATGATACTAAAACTTGCTAGTTGCTTTGCGACAATTCCTCAAACGTTATCTATTGGATTCGCATCAGAGGTTTTTGAAAGCCAGGGCAAAATTTTGATATTATTATCCTGAAACCATCGCAGCGCAATTCTGGCCATATGAACTGGACAGTTATCTTGTTGTAATACAAAATTATCTGGATAAGGGACTCTTACCTCTGGAAGCATTACATTTTGCAGCATATTAACGTCAACTTCGGCTGTAAATCTCCCATTAATTCTAAATAGAGCGCCATGTCCTCTTACCGAAAATCTTCCCGCTCGGTCTTCGTTTTCAGCAATAAACAAATTGCGCCGATGACATCTATCTTAATCAATGTCCATCAATCATCATCTTCTTTTCGTTCTTTTCATGAGGTCTTTTTATTGAAGTTTTTTAGTTTTGTGCGTTTTTGGTCTCTTTTGAACTGTTATAGTAATAGATGTAATAGATTTTTGTAATAAGTACAATTGGAAAACTATGCCCAAGTGTTGTGTCCCAGAGTGCCCCAGTGATCCTCTGCTTCATCGCTTTCCACATCCTAGAGATCAAGCTCGCCAAAGACAATGGTTTGCCATCTGAAACGCTTTATAGGTTTAGAGTATGCGCCCGACGTTTTAAACCAGAAAACTATTCAAAAAACTGTGGACGAAGCCTTCTAATGCGGAACGTAATTCCATCCTTGCATTTACCCCCAGAGTCTGAAACAGAATTTAATGGTAAGTGCCGGGCAAGGTTTCTACATACCAAAGAAAAAACAGCATATTCAATACCCATATAGCAAAATTTGGATGGATATTGTATGGATATGTTTGTTATTCAAAACATGTCCAGATGACCACGAGGTGGATATACACGGTATATTTTAGGATATGCAGGGCATATCTTCTTGTGGATATCCACTGCATATCCAAAAATATACCAGATCCATCTCGTGGCCATCTGGACATGTTTTGAATCACAAAATCATATCCATACAATATCCATCCAAATTTTGTTATGTGGGTAGAGAGTTAATACCACTAATTTATCGTCACCTTATTTGCTTACCGTATTACCGTAATTGAAATTCTAAAAAGAGTTTTTATACCACAAACTGCCAATGTAAATAGAAAAGAAAATAACAATTCCTGTTTTTGCAAATTCACTTTAACAAAAAAATTAAAAACCTAACTAAACAAAAAAACGAACTTTTGCTCAGAAATAAATCTGGTTGGTTGCAAAAAATAACCGAGCGGGCCCGTTAAGCCTCAATAAGTAACGATTTCGCCTACGGTATCGCCAATTTTGATGGTCTATTAACTCTCTAATAAGGCATTTATTTAGCCCATTTGTTAGTTACATTTTTTTAGCCTATTCCGTTCAAAAATGCTGATGGGTATCCAGTTACAACGAATTTTTTGAAAATGAAGAAAAGTCGCAAGTCTTAAAAGAAACTGCTGCTATTGAGACTGATATGGGAATCATAAATAGTTTATTAATAAATACAATAGTTTTGATATATATATATATATCTTCTTAAAAGAATAATATAATATATTAAATACGACGCATTTGGTTTATTTCTTAAATTTAGTCATTAGAATCAACAATACTTTGGAAAATAAAATTAATTATTGATGAATTAGGTTTTTCAAAGTACTGTTGTTTTTAATAAACTGAAATACTTTAAAAAAAAAGCCCGAATTCAAATTTTCCGGCGCCGGTGCCGCTACCCTAATTCAAGCTTCGAGACCGAGGCGCAACGGTAGCAAAAACTTATAACAGGGCCCTAAGTCGTCAGATCGCCTTCTATACCCGTAGGTACATATTTTGTGTTTATAGGTTTAGAGTATGCACCCGACATTTTAAACCAGAAAACTATTCAAAAAACTGTGGAGGAAGCCTTCTAATGCGGCATGTAATTCCATCCTTGCATTTACCGCCAGGGTCTGAAACAGACTTTAAGGGTAAGTACCGGGCACGATTTCTACATCTGGGTGCCGATTCTGGAATTTTGTAGGAAAGGTCGCACGGGAATGGTCACCTCGTTGATATCGACCAATAACGGGCTTTAAATCTATCACGAGTTATCCGAAACCTATCCGACCACGGCCGAATCTCACCCGCGCCCGATTGCCATGTATCGAAGGAACTTTCCTACACTTTCATACACCTGCCTCTGAGCAGGAGAGCGGGTGCTCTTGAAAAACGATAATCGAGTTACCTTTGCGTATACACCGTAGAACCTTGGTAGCTTCTGAGCCTTCTTATTGGCCGAAAGGAAGGAGGTGAACGTTCCCAGGCGAACATTCTCTCGAAATTTAAGAATCGGCACTTAGAGGAAAAACAGAGCCTATTCAATAGAGAGTTAATAGACCACTGACTTATCGTCACCTTACTTGCTTAACGTATTACCGTAATTGAGATGCTAAAAAGACTTTTTAAACTACAAACACAAATTACCGTAACCATATTCTTTTGCCCACATACAAACCGCTAATGTAAATAGAATAGAAAAGATAACAATTTCCGTTTTTGCAAATTAACTTTCACAACATTTAGCCTATTTGTTAATTACATTTTTTTTAGCCTAGTCCGTTCAAAAATGCTGATGGGTAACCAGTTACACCGGATTTTTTGAAAATGAAAAAAACTCGCAAGTTTTAAAAGAAACTGCTGCTATTGAGGCCGACATGGGAAGTATTATAAATATAGTTTAATAATAAATACAATACGACGCATTTGGTTTATTTCTTAAATTTATAGTCATTAGAATCAACAATATTTTGGAAAATAAAATTAATTATTATTATTAATTAGGTTTTCCAAAATAATGTTGTTTCTAATGAACTGAAACACCCGAATTCAAAATTTCTCAGCGCCAGCGCCGCTACCCTAATTGAAGCTTCGAGACCGAGTCCCTAGAGGCGCAACGGTAGCAAAAAACTTATAACTGGGCCCTAAGTCGTCAGATCGCCTTCTATACCCGTAGGTACATATTTTGTGGTCAGGAGTCTGTGACATTGTCACGTATAGGAAGACAATGCCGTACTATAAAAATTTCAAAAATTAGGCTGCTATCTTCTGCTATAACAGTTTTATGTGAAAAGAATATTACAATAAAGACGAACGAAAAATCCTCGTAGGACTTCAGGAGGATATAGCGAGGATAAAACTTACGTCCATCTTATACCAGCCCAAATTTAAGATTTATTTATCTCCTTATACAGCAAATAAAATATAAACCCAGCATTAGTCCTTAAAAACTCTCCTTCGAATAGTTTTAACGCGGCAGTCTTTATTAAAAAAACATCAAAAAATTTGAAAACAAAATAGTAACGACAAAAAACAGCTGATTAAATAACGTTAATGACATTCATCGGGAAAGCTCACCGGCCCCCGGAGTCGAATTGGTGAGCATCGATGCCGTCAATTGGTGAATTGGTGGAATCAATCGGGTAATTTGGGAACCCAATGAATATCACCAAGAATCAGATGAATTTACAAACTCGATTGTTTTCATCAGTGAGCTCATCCGAGAATTTACAAACGCACCACGTTTATGAAAATCCACCGATAACGGTTAGGATACGCTAGCTGCGTGCAAATACTGCAAGGGTGGTCGTAGAAGCACTCACTATTTTTGCAACTTTAGGCCCTGCCCTTGCATTTTGCGAACAAAAAGCAGTAGCGATATTAACTCTCACAATCAAGTTAGCCTGGCCAAAATGCAAAGCCAAAAACTCTTATGGGCTCGAACAGACTGCATAAGACATGCGCAGTAGATTTTTCGCCTTTGACCTTGCCCAGGGCCAACCCTGACTTTTTTCAAAAGTATTATTGTCACTCATTTTTCGACACTTGGGCCATTATAGCATCTCATAACTATATGACGCCAGCACTGAATACAACAATAAAATAAAGACGACATTTTTCTGTTTTGAACAAAACACATTACGATCTAAGAAACATGGTGCAATTATTATTGCAGCAAAGTGCCGTTGAAAAGAATTTTTCGATAAAAGGTTTGTTTCTTGAGATATAATGATTGTAAAAGAAGTGTTTGTATTAAAAAAACAGGGTGTCTCAAAGAATACTGAATAAATACTTATTTGGGGTATTTAAAATTAATATATTATAAAAGAACACAATATTCCATATAGCAACTATAAACCTATAAATGCACAGGTCAAATCACTTGGTCTAATTTGAGGACATGGGAAAGAATCTTTGAAAATTTTACACCTAGGGGAGTAAAAATAGGGGTTGAAATTTTAAAAAGAGATTTTTAATGAACATCTAATTCTCGAGTAACCAAGGCAGCCCCCCCAGGCGATATTTTTTTAATATTTTTATGTTGTTCAAAATATCTAACTTACTTACTTACTTACTCGTATGAGGGTGTACGAAATTTAATTTTTGGTGTGAAAAATTGTGCGAAATATTGGCATTAAAACACTGAGGGTGTAGCCTACTTTTTTATGATGTCTGATTTTGTAGGTACATTTGCAAACGGCAGCTCTAGTGTTTTTTTCGGAAAGCTGGGATGTAGGTTCTTTTGAACATTTTTGTAAGTTGTCTTTTTCTAAACTGAATGGACGCCACTCGTTTTTTTATTTCAACTATATGTGGTTTTTTTTATAAAAAAACGACAAAAAAACCAAACTTAATTTATGTTGTTGAGTATTAAAAACAAGTTTACTGAAAACATGGTGGTAAGAATACAAAAATAAAACATCTTCATTTTTTTAACAAATGGAAAACAGTTGTTTTATTTCATGAAAAATAAACCTTTGAACATTGAATGAAAAAATAAGTAGGAAGACTCACTAATTCTTTGTGTTTGTAGTTTTAAAGAAAATTTGAACACCCAAAAATAAATGCCAAATTAGCAAAGATTTCTCGTGTAACTATAAACAAACTGCCATGAAGAGGGACACCTGGATTATGGCCATAAATCAGGGTTAGGGTAAAAAAATATGTCATTTATATCCTTGCCAAAAGGTTACATGTTCTAGTTTAATAATTTATGGGTTTATGTTTAATTTTATGTTGAAAGAAAGTTTTTAGTTTACTAATTTTATGGGTTTATGTTTAATTTAATTTAATTGAAGAAAGTTTTAATTACTTAATTAAAATTAACCATGAGTTTTGACGCAGGAGACTTCCTTGGAGACATGTTACTTTGGGGTCATATTATGACAAAAAAAAATGATTTGGAAAGATCTTGCCTGGCATTAAAAATCCATGTTGTCTGTAGGGTAGCCAGAAAACCCTTCAGTGGAGACTTGAAGTTATCTACAGGCTGATGCTTGGTAGAACTCCTGGAGCAGGCAGGCAGGGACTTTAATAAACTGCAGCCAGAGGCTTGAAAATCAGAGGCGTGATGTAGCCGGAAGACCCTATGTACAAAAAGTTCATTAGAATTTTTTGTCCATGTATAAAGAAATTTTGATAGTTTTCTTACCTCTTAGAGGGAAAATTCCCTTCACTTTTGATCACCCATTGTTACTACTAACGAAAGTAGCTAATCTTACAGATCCATTATAAATGTGAAATTGGGAAATACGTGTCCACGATGTTTCAGGTGGACCGGAAAAGTGAAAAAGAATATGACAGTCCTAACCCGGAAGTCAGCTGATTTTTAAAGGAGAAATATGGTAAGAAACAGAAAATTGGGTTCGTTCCGAATTAACTCAATTCGGTGCACTCAAGGTCAAAGCCTGGCTGTTTCCACGAATGATCAACACCTACTAGAAATTTATATATGAAAAATATTTATTCAAATGGCCAGAAAAATAAAAATGCTACAAGGGATAGGGGACAAACTTGGCCGACCCCGAATATATTTTTTTAGAGGGTCGATTATGAAAGCCACTATTTTTTCCGAAATTTAGATATTTTTTTTGTAACAAACAAAGGTGTTTTTCCTTTGACATTACAAAACCATACACGGTAAAAAATTCTGAAAAAATGAGTAAAATTTTCGCTCAATTTTTGGGAGTAAATGATACTCCTAATGTAGTATATAACGTAACGCTTTTTTGAGTGTTTTTGTACTCATTTTTAATTACTTTTTGGGTGGTTGATCCGATTAACTCAATTATGAGTAATTTTTAACATAATTCGGAGTCATTTTCACACATTATTGAGTATTTTTAACACAATTAGGAGTTATTTTCACACAATATTAAGTATTTCTTCCAATTATAAGTATTTAAAAACTCAATTTTAACTAATTTTTAACTCAATTCGGAGTAGTTTTCACACAATATTGAGTATCGTTTCAAAAGTACTGAGTTCAAAAAAGCACAGGGTGATAATTTATAAACGTATATACTCTCCGTAACTGTATTATTATTATTTATCGTGAAAAAAAAGTAAATAACCTATAAAATGTTGTAGTTTTTACCACATTTTTATTGTTTTTTGTTCCTGTATAGGCAGGGTGACGATAAGACAACCCTGCCTATAACAGGGTAATACAAAAAATGATTGAACTACAAAATTTTATTAATTTTTTTTGCAGCTTTTTACGGTAAATATTAAAAAAAGTTAAGAGGATGTGCGTTCATAAATGATCACCCTATACCAGGGAGTAAATTTTTTAGTAAGCGTAGTAAAAGAAAACTAAAAAAAAGTCAATTTTTAATTTACAATACTTAGTTAAAAAATGAATCCATATGGTATTTTATTAACAGTCAACTTATAGAGGGTTACTAACTATATTATGCCCCCCCCCCTATTGCAAATTAAACTTACTTTTTGATTTTAATTATTTACTAGTCGTAGTGTATTATAAAATAAAAACAGAAAAGCAAGTGTATGAGAGTTGTGTTAAAAGATGAAAAATTATGTGTCTAGATTTTTTGTTGTGGAAAAACAATGAAAAAAGTTATGTTTTCAGAATTTCAGAAAAAAAGCCATGAAAGAATTAAGCATATACTAATTAATTGCTCGCTTTTATAAGTAGTAAACTATAATAAGAACAACATCCGTATCCTTAACAAATATTCCAACAATAAGTAACAACAACAATAAGTAACACAGAAGAAGAAAAATTGTGAAAACAAAAAAATTACTCAAAAATGAGCGAAATTTGGGTGAGGCAATCACGTAGACCCCGCACAAGCACTTGACTTGAAAATGGCGGAAAATCTGTGTGAGATATTTTCCCTTTCTCAATCCATTAATATTTGGGTAATCACCTCAAATAATTGACTTTATTAAATATACATTAACTGAGCCCTGATTATTGTTCACTTTTTAAGATATATTTCTTAAAATAAGGAAGGATCCTATCAAATTTGAATAAAACTTTCTGTGAAAATCATGTTTTAAAAAGCAAATTATTTTACCTATTTTTGTCAAGTAAGCGTATGAAATGTCCTCTTCTGTGTGACAGCACACTTTTTTGCCATTAAAATCAAGTTTACAAATTAGTTTGGTCATTTTTACCGAAGCCTCAGAGCATCAGAGCCAACACGTTCAGGAAGGAACTAAATTCTTGCACCCCGATTGGCACGACGCAACCTACAGCCGATTCATATGCACTCAATTTTGAGCAAAGTCCAATCAGCTCAGAGTTTCTGTTTACCAAAACAATCTTAATTGACGAAACTACTTTTTTTGGGTTTTTCGCCACTAAGTTAAGGAAATTTTTTCAAAAATATGTTAAAACCCACTGCGTAAATTCCTAAAGAAAAAAAATTTGTTCGTTTGTCAGTGGTTTTTAAATAAGATAAAAAATTTGCCTACACACACGCAAATCCTAACTAGAATCTAAGTACTTATCTGACGTTTCGGCAGAAATTCTACTGCCGTTATCAAAGAATTTTATCCTTTTCAAAAACTTTTTTCGATTCTTTTTTAAAATATCTGTCTGTTGTCATACAACTGACTGACTTTGACTGATATATATTTCAAATATTAACTTGACAGTTTGGTGCGTCGATAGTAGCCAACAAGGTATTGGGTGAATTTAGTAAAATTTAAAATCAAAATTGTATTTGTTTGAGTGTTTTCGATTTTAGATTACTTTATAAAAATACAAAATTTTTATTTTAAAATATCAATTATAAAAATTATCTTTTGACTAACTTTAAGAAAAAATATATTAGAAACCCAAAGAACATCAATGCTATTTTTTAATTTATTTTAAAAAAACCTTTTTGAAAATCTTGTTTTAAAATTGGAAGCCAAACTGTATTTATATCAACTGATATGCTAGCTATGCATTCATCTTCGTTAAGATAGATGCAGGCTGCTTCTTTGATTTTTCGTTTAATTTTCTCTGGTTCTTTTTGTAATATACTGGTTTCTCCCCACATTACTCTATGATCATTTTCAAAAGAATGTTGGCAAATTTTAGACTTCTCCCAGTCTCCCCTTCTGAGGTAACCCTTATGGTCATTTATTCTAACTTCAAGAGGCCTTGAAGTTTCTCCAATATAAAATTTACCACACTCGCAAGGAATTTTATAAACGATATTTTTTGAGTTTTGCTCAGCATTTAATGGTTTTGTTTTGGTTAGAATTGATCTAAGAGTATTTGATTTTTTAAAAATTGTTCTAATATTATAAGTATTAGCGATTCGTTTAATTTTTTCCGAAATACCTGGTATAAAAGGAATTATTAAATTTGTTGGTTGTACATTATTATGTCTACGTTCGCGTTGTCTTGGAAATTCGATTTGTCTAAAAGAATTTTCGATGAAGTTATTTGGATACGAATTTTTAATTAAGACCTCTTTTATTATTTGTTTTTCTTGTAAAAATGTGTTACCCAGATGGTAATTATGCAGTATACGGTTTTCTGCCATTTTAAATTTTACTAAATTCACCCAATACCTTGTTGGCTACTATCGACGCACCAAACTGTCAAGTTAATATTTGAAATATATATCAGTCAAAGTCAGTCAGTTGTATGACAACAGACAGATATTTTAAAAAAGAATCGAAAAAAGTTTTTGAAAAGGATAAAATTCTTTGATAACGGCAGTAGAATTTCTGCCGAAACGTCAGATAAGTACTTAGATTCTAGTTAGGATTTGCGTGTGTGTAGGCAAATTTTTTATCTTATTTAAAAACCACTGACAAACGAACAAATTTTTTTCTTTAGGAATTTACGCAGTGGGTTTTAACATATTTTTGAAAAAATTTCCTT
The DNA here is from genome assembly GCA_963921995.1 of Oxystoma pomonae. NCBI lineage: Eukaryota > Metazoa > Arthropoda > Insecta > Coleoptera > Brentidae > Oxystoma > Oxystoma pomonae. Next base: position 131,632,458 of record OY998164.1, on the reverse strand, counting down.
AACTTAGTGGCGAAAAACCCAAAAAAAGTAGTTTCGACATTATGAATCCGCCACAAACATATAGATTTTAATCTTAATTGAGTAAGAAAAACTCAAAAATGTGTTTTTTTTAATAAATTACACAAAATTGATTAAAACTAAGATTATTTTATCAACTTTGACCAAAAGTACTCCAAAATTCACTCCATATTTTTTTTACTCAGAAAATTTAGCTAATTTACACCATTAGTTTTAATGGTATTTTTTACTGTGTACATTTATTTATACAGGGTGTACCAACGAAAACAAAACGAAGGGATTTTCGGGATTTGGAGTAGGATTAAAATAAAGAGAAACCTCGGACACGTAAATTTGTTATTTAACTCTAATTAACTCTCTTTGGCTATATTGGAATTTTCGTAGGACACAACCTTTTTGAGCGGTGAGTTTCGCAGCTAAAATTTAAACGGAAGATGTGGGGTGGTTCAAGTTATACCTTATTTTTAAGGTCTTTCAAGTGCCTTTACGAAAGTATCAGGACTTAAAAAAATCTTAGTTTAAGATACCATCTTACGAGTGGAAAATTTTGTTTGTTTGTTTGAAACTGAATATCCTTAATAGGTATTTACGCCACTAGAAAGGAAAATTGGTTTTTACAGGTCGACGCCGGAAATTTACAGCACGAGCCGCAGGCAAGAGACCTGTAAAGATACTTTCCGGTTGTCTATCATGAGTACTCTTTTTTTCAAACGATCAGGAAAAACATTTTAGTATCTACCACTTTCGTCAACGCCTACCCGCCCTATTAACAGTCCCCTAATATTAAAATGTTAGCTTTCTGCTTCTTGTTGGCTAGATATAGCCATTGCCCCTGAGGCCAGTAGTTCTTAAGATCAAAACTAAAGAAAAACAAATAAACCTTTGTGTTTAGAAATGATTTTTGTACTTCAACTTCACACAGCTAATTCCGTGATGACTGACGACCAGTTATGGCCGACCATGGCCTACTTATCAAACAGAATAGTGATAAAACAACTTATATTTATTTGTATAGTACAGATTCCACAAGCTTGATGACTTGAATTTGACAAAGTTATGATTGTTTTCCACAAACCAAAACTACACTTTTTGCACTCGACGCGTGTTTCGCTAACAATGTTCGCATCATCAGGAGACGATAAACAATAAACTAAATTAACCTACACTCTATCTTATATACTATCTTTTAGTGGGAGGAGATAAGACTAATAACTTGTGATTGGTCACGCTTTATAATCTCCCCTCAACTAAAGAATAAAGTGTACTAAACGGAATGGGGCCTCGATCTTTATTTAAACTATTTCTGGATTTAATGATTTCCATACTTTCATATGCATTCAAGTCTTTTGTTTGGTACACTTTTTAGAAGTTTTAGGTTATCTAATATGAATCTATGATTGTTTTCAAAAGCATGCTCGGCCCTACTTGACTTTTCTGTTCTTCCATATTTTAAGTGTGCTAAGTGTTCTTTGAATCGTGTTTGAATAGAACGTCTCGTTTGGAATATACCTGTTGGTGGCCGTTCCTTTTCTGTATAGGTCAAATTCTAATTTATTTTTATTTCTTATAAATAAAATGTCTAGAAATGGCAGTGTACCGTTGTTCTCTGTTTCATAAGTAAATTTAATTGTGGGAAATTTGTTATTTATTTTTTCCATAAAATTTTCAACACTATTTTCTTTAGTGTTGAATGCTGCAAACACATCGTCTACATACCTGAACTATACTCTGGGGAAACAAATGAATGTGGTCGATAAAAAAAAAATGCCACCAGCAGGCAGCGGTCGACGTGACTTTTAAAGCAGCTTCTATTATTTCCTCCAGATTCAACCCTTTTTCTAGATGTTGTCTTTTTTAGAAGTGTCAAAAGTGCCAAAAAGAAACAAAGGCTAAAAGCTGTCAAAAAGAAATCATGGTCAACTTGGCCAAAAATGAGACCGGAAAAGGATCAAGGAACCGGAAAATTAAACAAAAAGGTCCTTTCTTGAGAGTGGAAATATTTCGAAAGAAAATGGCTTATAATGTAGAACTTTCCGTATGAAAAATCGTACGAAAAGTGACTATTTTCCGGTCGTTTGAAAAGAAAACCAATCACTTCACACATTTTCCCCATTTCAAGTCTGGCGATGAAACGCATTCCTCGAAATGGGTGTGTCCTACGAAATTTCCAATATAGCCAGAAAACACCACTGTTTTATTTTCGTTGATACACCCTTTCTTTCCCACTCACCAGTTGAAAACTCTTTAGGACTTTTTACTATAATATTACTTTTAATATCAAATTAAAAAAATTAGAGGGACCAACAGTTTTGATTGTTTTTACTGTAAGCAAATTTGGGCATAACGTTTTTCCACCTAACTAATTCATTTTTATATCTTTTTCGTAAAACAAATTTGGCTACTAATAACAATTTTAGACCGTTATTCAAGGCTATTTTAAATCATTAAAAAATAAATAGCTTTAAATAGATTTTCCTATATCCACCCTTTTATATTCCGCCCTTCTTTATTTTCGCATACCGGCGCTTCCTCGCGACCACAGAAAACAGAGCGAAGTAGAACAATTTGCCACAAGAGCGTATTAAAAGACCCTAAGTGCCTCCATTTTCATGGAAGCTATCCTTGAATTTAGGGAGAAAACAATTATCTTGCGAAAACGTACGGAAGTTATTAACATTAGAATTGCACCACCTTCAAACGTCGTCTTATAGGTAGATAGTAGTCGTCTTGAAAATTAAAGTCGACTTCGACAAGTTTACGTCGACTAAACGTTGATCGCAACTATAGTCACCGTTACAACTATTTATGACCGTCTATTTTACTAAAAAAATTTTCAGCGGTTTCTTAGTTGTGAAGGCGGCATTTTCTGGTCGAGTTGTTGTAGACGCAGGCGCGACTATTTTTATCTAACCAATTTACAACATACAACATAAAGATGTCACCGAAAATAATGCAAATGTCCTATTAAAAACAGTTTATAACCATCTTAAAGTAGCTGCCAAAGGAAAGTTTAAGGTTGGCGATGTTGTACCCATCAGCAAGTCAAAACACGTTTTTCAAAAAGGTTATATACCCAACTGGACCACGGAGCTCTTTAAAATTTTAAAAATTCAAATTACAAATCCCGTTACGTATCTGTTGGAGGATTAACAAGGTCAGCCTATAAGCGGTGGTTTCTACGAGGAAGAGCTGCAGAAAACAAAACAACCCAATGTATTTTTGGTTGAAAGGGTTTTACGTAAGAAGGGAAATAAAATCTATGTCAAATGGTTAGGTTTCGATTCTAGTCACAACAGTTGGATTGATGCAGGAAAAGATGTGGTATAATGATGGACTCTACAGATCAAGCTTCCATGTTTTATCCACCACATCAGACCTGAATGGAGCACACACGTTGATGGACCACCTTCTTCACAGGAACAATGTCGTCTTTGTAATGAAATTTTATCTATTTTCCATAAATAATTGTTATAAATAAATATTTTTAAACCACACTTTAGTTTTATTACTGTATTTTATGCAATACCAGCCAAGATATTTGACATAGGAGTAAAATGGCATGGTGCGCAGACGCAGGTTCCTACACCTGTCATCTGTCACAACGCTTCGCACGCAGGCGCAGAGTCTGACATATGACAGCTGGCGTTTGACAGATGACGTTTGACAGATGACGTTTGACAGCTGACGTTTGACAGACGCAAATTTTTGAACGCACCCACAGGTCAGGTGACGTTTGACAGATACACATTTTTGAACGCACCCACGTGACGTCAGAGATTTTTTGATGATAAGATTCCTCCGGAGGACGGAGGCTGGTGAACCGGCCATCTATCTCTACTGTTATGTTCGCAACGAACCAATTTCGGAGCTCTGCTCTGGGTCAATTTCCATTGCGGCGCGTTACAATACAGTAGTTCAATCCGTCAGGACACAAGAATATTTTGGTTGTAATAAAAAATAGCACGTGCCGCCATGATTGATTCGATAAAATTGACTTACTAGGTGAAACGCCATTACACTTTAATGTGTAAACAAAATTTAAAAATGATTTTAATATTTACATTTAAATAAAATTCGAAACTTTTTGCATGTAAAAAAATGGTATTTTGTCCTTAGGTAGTTAATACAACATCTCTAGAACTTTATTAAGCAATTTATGATTGAATATATTTTTTCTGTTTTATAAAATCATCTTAAATTGAATGCGCGCATCTTTTTTAGGGTTAAAAACTGTATATTTGGCAGTGAACTTCGGGTTGCTTAGAAATTTTGAAATTGGTTTTATAGAAATAGGTAATTTTCCAGTTAAATAGTTTATTTATAAGTTTCCACTTATACAAAACGTAAAAGCATGGAGTACGAGAAAACACGAAAACATAACCTATTACCAAAGGCGTGCAGGGAATTTGGATAGAATAAGAAATAAAAATCATAATAAAAAATTGTATATATTTTTATTAATCTTTTAAGCAGAAAAGAAGTATCTATATTGTTTTAAATAAAACTAACCTAATTAAATTATATAAGAAAAATTAATTTTATATTAGAGATGGTAACTGAGCGCAGAACTCTAAAATCAGTTTGCGTGCGAGTTAGAAAGCCCAAATACTGAAAAAACCTGTGTTTTTTCCTTGCGAAAACACTTACAGGGTAGATTCTTTAAGTGAACGGTGGTTCTAGCGGCTTTAGGGAAGAGGTTTTAAAAAAACCTAAAAGCGAATCTATAATGACTTTCTACAGACTTTCCGCCTATTAAAAAAAGTTTTTGGGCCCCCAACTGGAGGCCCAGGGCCTACCAACTATTTTTTTTCAATTTGTGGCACCTTTTTGGAAAGCTTGTTAAAAAAGAAATGTAACTAATTTTCTTTGACATATGTCAATTAGTGTCTCAAAAATTTAAAAAAACCTATTTTTTTATCAATTGTTTTAGCTTCAAAATAAACTACATATTTCTCTATTTCCTAAGCGGAATAAAAAAAATACCACACAAGAACATTATTGACGGCTCATTTGGTGGCCCTTTATGAAGGCCTACCAACATTTTTTTTATGAGGATGTACCACTTGTAGCACCTTTGTTTAAAGCTTCTTAAAAAAGAAATTCGATTAAATTATTCTTTTTGACATATGTCAACTCATGTGTTAAGGACGATTGAGTGAAAAAGAAAATCGAGCAGGGCTTTGAATCTATTTCCCTATTATCTAGTATATAGGAATGATGAGCCAATAATATCCTAGTGTGCTAGTTTCTTTACTCCATTTAGTGAATAAAAAAATATGTAGTTTTTTTTGGATCTAAAACAATTGAAAAAAAACACAGATATATGTCAAAAAAATTTATGTTTCATTCAGGGCCCCCAAATGGGCCGCCAATAATGGCCTTGTGTGGTGTTTTCTTTATTCCGCTTAGTAGATAAATATTTAGTTTATTTTGAAGTTAAAACAATTGACAAAAAATATGTTTTTTCAAATTTTGGAAACAGTGGTTGACAGATGTCAAAAATAAACCACTGTGTTAACTTTCTTTTTAAACAAGCTTTCCAAAAAGGTGCCACAAGTGGTACCCTTCTATTAAAAAAAATAGTCGGTGGGCCATGGGCCTCCAGTTGGGGGCCCAAAATTGTTTTTTATCATAGATGGAAAGTCCGTAAAAAATTATTAAAACTTCGCCTTTAGTTTTTTTTTAAAAACCTCTTCCCTAAAGCCGCTAGAAGCATTGTTCCATTTAAAGAATCCACTCTGTATATACAGGGTGTTCCAAATTTGATGCTCACCATAGGGATTTCCTAAACGGTAGGAGATACGAAAAGGTTTAAATTAGGGCAAAATTTCGCAATTTGACGCTTTGCTCAAAACAAAAAAAAATGTTTAAAAATTCCGAATAGTTTCGGAAATCTTTATTTTTAGTTTTTATTTTTCTGCTTCTTAAAGCTGTCAAAAAACTTTCTACAGGCACTTTTTCAAGATCTACCTAATGAGAGGTCCGTTTTCGAGATTTGACATTTCAGTATGACAGGAGTACTGTCAAGTTGATTTTTTCTTATGGACACATGCTTTTTTCTCCTGCCGTTAAAGGATGATAGATATTTTACAACCTCATTTTGACAGGTTTCTGACGTTTCGAGTTAATTGACCGTCAGCATCGCAAATTCAAAGATTAAAAAACAATTTCTTTTTAAATATTAGGTAAAGTTTTTTCTTTTATTTTATTTAAAAAAAAAGTACTGCAATGGGGTTTCCAAAATATCTTGAGTAAGTTAAAGGCAAAAATTAAATTTGGGAAGATGATGGTCAATAAACCCAAAACGACAGGTGACTTGTCAAAATATGGTTGAAAAAATGTTATCTGTCATCCTTTATAAACCAAACTTCAGGAGAAAAAAAGAATGTGTCTCTCAAAGTGCCGGTAGAAATTTTTAAGCGGTTTTGGACAGCTTTAAGAATAACGACGCAGAAAAATAAAATCTAAAAATGAAGATTTCGGTTTTTTCCGCCTATCTCCGAAACTATCATGAATTTGTAAACTTCTTTTTAGTTTTCAGTAAAGCATCAAATTGCGCAAGTTTGCCCTAATTTAAACCTTTTCGTATCTCCTACCATTTAGGAGATCCCCATGGTGATCATCGAATTCGAAACACCCTGTATAATTATAATAAGTTCAAAATTCCAACTCAAGTTTAAAGAAATACCAGCATAATTAAAATAAAAACCCCCATAGTCCTTAGTTCATCTTGGTAAATACCGCCCGTGGTGTCTGGTGTCCGCAAAGCATTCCCCTTCCAACAGAAAAACAGGTAGAGAGCGTATCTATTCCTCTATCCTATATCTATACTCGCGTCCCTGAAAGTTACGTCACAACTTCGACGGTGGGTCGCTACCTGCCGCCGACGCCACGTAACTATTTGCCGACCTGATTTTTTAAAATAAGGACGGCATGAGGAGAATATATACTGCCCTACACAAAATAGTATATCGGTGGCATAATTGCGAATGGGTTTGTGTCAAAAAACAACTTTTTTATTTTGAATTTATATAAACTTTATTGTCAAAAATAAGAAAAAAAGTTATATTTTTGCAAAAAGTATTAAAAGCATGAAAAATCACAAAACTATAAAATAAACTGGATCTAGTATTATACGATAAAATTTCAATCGATTCTCACGTGACGTCACAACTCTATATTGTAAATGCTGGGCTCATCTGCACTGATAAAATATTTGTTCAAATAGACTGAAACAAACGTGTTCAGGACCTCAAAATTGGATTTGAATGGAACAAATTTTTTTTTAATCTAACTAAAAATTTATTTACAATAAATAAATTAGGTATTTAACATAAATACCGATGTATGCGATTTGATGTCAAAATTTATCAAGTTAAATTCACGAAGTCTTTAAACTAAATTAAACTGTGCATTTAAAACAAAACTCTGTACTCATTCCTTTGATTCCACTATTAATAACATAACAGTACGAGTTTTAGTCAGTGGTTGTCATATTCCCAAAGTAGTCTCTAGTGATGGGCGATATTTCTATACCGGTGACTTTTAACGGTGACTTAGATGGTCACCACGGTTACTACCGGTGACTTAATTTCTAAAGAAGTCACTAATTAACTCGCAAACTGATTCACGGACGACGTATAATCTTTGTACTGCTGTAGTAAAACACCATCACCGGCAAACCGGTGACCAAAAAGGCACTGATACGCTCATCACTAGTAGTCTCATAGTATCATCAAGCTCGTGGTCGATCGGTAGCTAGATGTGCGAGGTGTTGCACTGATAAATAATAAGTACCTTCACCATTTCCTCTATACATGCAGGGCAAAAAATATTTTCTAGGAATAAATCCATGAAGTACTTAACTTAAATGACAAGAATTCAAAGGAATTAATCCCTTAAATCAAGTAAGTAAAAATAATAAAGCCAAGTATAATATAATTTACTTAAAGCAACAAATTAAGAGCCTAAGTCAACAAAATGTTCGATGAGATAAATAAATATATGTCAACCACACCATGTGCCACATACTGCGTCATTGTTTGACAAGGCGCTTATGGCTCGAATAAACTAATGTTTCTCCATTAGTACAAGCGTTCGCAGTAAAAATTATGATGGATCAACACCGTTCTCAACTAAAAAGTCAGGTAACTCCTACCGCCTCAGTGACCTTTAGCCTGTTGTATCGTCCATTTTTATAACCAAATTGACAAGTAAAACATGGATTTTCTGTCAGTTTGGTGTCAATATGGCACCGATCATAGGCCAAAGGATACTAAAACGAAAATGAGTTAACTGGCTTTTTAGTTTAGAACGGTGTTGGATGGATACGTAACCCTCGCCATTTTTTGATAAGATGTGCGTTTTCTCGTCCTGAATACGAAATGGACAATCCTGTACCCGAAAATTATGGATAAGAACTCGGCACACTAATCCAAAGGTGGTCAATTTTAGAGGTCACGTGTGATGGGTAATCCCCACCATTTTCGCATTTATGATGTAGTATTTATAATGTAGTACCATCAAACCAAAAATCACCTGGTGTGCCAGACCTCATTCATGGATAAGGGTTCGGCACACCACTCTAAAAGTGGACATTTTTAGCTTTTTAGCAGTCTGGGGGTACTACTACATCATACCCCCTCTAAAATTAACCTTTGGATTGTTGTGCCAAACCCTTATCCAAAATTTTGAGATACAGGATTGTCCATTTCGTATTCAGGACGAGAAAATGCACATATTTTCAAAAAATGGCAAGGGGTTACCTATCCATCATATTTTATACCTTGAACTCTTGCTCTACATTTTCAAAAACCAAAAATATAAAAGGAATCTTTTCCCAAATATATTTACATAAAAAATCTTTGTGGAAAAGGTGGAAAAACAAAAATAAGACGCTTAAGAGTTGACGAGAAGTCAGCTACAGTATTTGACGTAACTAATGCCTAGTCTACTGACTTCTATGTCTCGCTTTGTCGAAAAGAGTGCGCAGCAATAGAAGGCAGCGGCAAAATGTTTCAATGACTGGGCGAAAGACGCATGTGCTAGTTCGAAACGAAAAAAAAACTCGTTTCGAAACTATTCAAATTGCCAAATAAAATGCTTGAAAAGAGTTTGTGCGCTTTTGTGACTTGTTCGTCATGAACTGCTTTATGAATTGCTAAGTTCCGGCTGCAAATTGGTGCCATATGTTGTTCATGCCAGCCTTTTGTACTATTAGCCTTATCTAATAATATACGTTGTTATTATGTTGGCAGTCTGGGAACTTTGATGCATTGCCAACTGCTTTCAGCTCCGAACTGTAACATACATGGAGGGGGGTCCCATAAAATAAAGAAAAGTAAAATGCAGTAATCGTAAGTTATAGAAACAAACTTTGGCAAAATCGTATTTTGTAGAAATCGAACTTTGGAGAAAAGTACATCAAAGAAATCGTAAAACAGAGAAACCGTAAAACGTAAAAATTGGTAAGGCGAAATCTGTTCTCTGCCTGACAGGTGTTTGCATGCGAGCTTAGAATAAGCAAGGGCCTAGAAAATACATTTTCTTTTTTTATGCTAAATTTCAAGAAGTGGTGGGTTGGTTTGGGTTGCTTTTTTAAGTGTTTTGGATTGATCTGGGTTGGTTTAGAAAAAAAATAACTTGATCTACACCCTTTCTTATTCTAAGGGCACAAACAGCTGTCAGGCACAGAACAGATTTTCGCCTTACCTATTTTTACATTTTTCGGTTTTTCTGTTTTACGATTTCTGCGATGTATAATTTCTCCGAAGTTCGATTTCTACAAAGTACGATTTTGCCATTGTTCATTTCTATGAAATATGTTTTCTCTATTGTATTTTTTTATAAACTATAGGGACTCACATGGGGCAATCATTTCCCAAAAATCAGTCGAATTTGAGGTTATAATGTTTGTGGCTACAACTAAAAATAAATACATAACCAGTGTATTATGTGCAGCTGTCAGCGTAAATGCGGCCCCAACCTTGGACTATGTCTAAGCTGGAAATAAACAAAACTGCGGAAAATCAATGTGGCGTTGCATTATAAATGGCCCCCGGTCGCGGGTGGCGGCTTTATTTGTTAGGACCTGTCATTGAAACGGAAAAGCTTTTTGCCGCCGTCGGAGTTCTGTTTTAGTTTTCGTCAATGTCAGACGGCGGCATACACTGCTTTTACAAATAAATTACGGGGTGTCTTTTATAACTGGAACATTCAGTAAGTGTATACTTAGCACACCAGTATATTTTTTACAAGCTTTTATTTAACTTGCATTGTATCTAACAAGATATGTTTGTTCGAGTGGAATCTTGCAACTTAAGGTCGTCGTTACAATCTGGGGAATTGTTTTTAGTAACACTGTACGGGAATTTAACTATGTCGACCTGATTTTTTTGCAAAATTTTACGTCATTGAATTATTTTTCCATGGCAACGCGGAGACTTTTTTATGTTTATCCACAGTGGGACACCAGAGAGATATATGACTTGCCGCTAAAAAACCAAGTAAAATACTAAAATAAAAGAAAACTATTTATTGCCGAATTATCTGCTAACAAAACGCTACCCAACTACGTATTCAAGTTACTGGGTGTAATGTTTAAGGTTGCATTTACAGGTGCATTTATAATTGAATTGGAAACACTCCCGCTAGCTGATACCGACAACAGGTTAACTTAAAAGCATGCAAAAAAATCGGCTACTGGTGCTAGACAAGATAATCGTATTCTATTTTAAACAGGAGCGTCAACGATTAGCAAGAGTCTTTCAAACCTCTAAATGGAGCTTTACTGACCTGTTTTGTTGAAACTGAGGTTCTAAAATCTATTCCCTCACTAGTACACTTGCACAACTATGCCGCAATAATTTAAATTAAAAAAAAAGTGGTTGAATCAAAATAGAAACAAAATTATGCGGGGTTATGGGCGCCGTAATCCCAGCGAGTCAGTAAAGTTCTCTTGGTTCTTTGATAGACTTGGGGTAATGCCCACGCAGCGCTAACTTTTTCGGCGTGCGACCGCACATGCGGAGTGGTTTCATATTTGTTTTAGAACAATGTTTTTGAAAAACATTTTTGAAAGATAAACATAACCTCGAATGGTTTTCTGTCAGAAAACGTAAAAATACTCTTCTGTCCCACTGCGGCCCGATTTAAAGTTTGTTGACAAAACACCTGCAGTTACCATGAAATCGTATAAATTTTGCGATCTATCGGCCAACACTTGAACTGCGTGTGTCTCCCAAATTCAATGAAGTGTGATTGATTGATCGGTTTTCTTTTCTGGAGTGCACAGGCTTTTAGAAAAAAGGAAACTTAGTTTTTATTTTCGCTAAAGCAAGGAAATATAAAAAGGAAAAATGTAATCGAGAGGAAATTGTGAGCATTTCTCTATTTTTTTGTAAATCGAGTTTGTTCTAAACCGCAATTATTTTGAAGCTTTTGGGATAGATGACAGCAGCAGTGCTTTTATTTTGAAGAAAAAATAATTAAGAATTTTGAAAAATCCTTCCGATATTTTTAAGCATTTAGAAATGATCACCCCTGCAAAATTTCTGATAATTCTGATGTTTACTATTCCCTGTGCACTCTGGCAAAAGATTAAAAAATTAAAGAACAAGGCGTTTTTTTACTTAAAATCTGGGGAAAAACTATAGCTTATACCGATATAGTTGCGGTGACAACACAAGAATATAGTGTAATGAAATTGACAGCTCCCCCCCCCCTACGCGAAGAGGGTGGAGAGGGTAAAGAGAAGTAAGCCCGATTTCGTTGAAATTTGGTGTGTTCGGGCACTTGAAGATTTTGAAAATTTAATATGGCGGATTCAAGATGGACGAATTTTGGTCAACTTTTGCTAACCAATTTTAACTAACTTATGCACATCCGATTGCCGTCAAATTTAGTATGCATTTATAGTGCCGGTGACAATACAATAAACTGTCATTATTAGGCACCCTTCCCCCCTACGAGGGAAGTGGAGAGGGAAAACACCTAAGTTTGTCTGATTTCAACCAAAATCGGTATACGGGGTTTTTTGGGGATAAGGATTACGAAATTATATTTTGAAAATTCAATATGGCGAATTCAAGATGGACGATTTTCGATTATGTTTTGCTAACGAATTTTAACTGACTTATCCAGATCCGATTGTGTTCAAATTTGGTATGCGGTTTTGAGGTACCCACCTCCCTTTAACGGGGAAAGTGAAGGGGAAAAAAATTTAGTTTATTCTATTTCAATCAAAATTGGCATACACGGGTTTTTAAGGAGAGGGATCATGAATTTTTTGATCAGATTTTAAAATTTCAATATGGCGGATTTAAAATGGACGATTAAGGGTGCAAATCTTAAAATTAAGGGTGTCTGTTAAAATTTGGTACACGTTATAGTTATACACATTTCCTTCTAACAAGGGAAGTGGAGGGGGCAAAAGCTTTAGTTTGTTCGATTTAAATCAAAATTGGCATTCAGGAATTTTTTGGGAAGGTGATATGAATTTTTGATCAGATTTGAAAATTTCAATATGGCGGATTCAAAATGGATGATTTAGGGTACAAATCTAAAAACTAAAAAATTAATTTTTATTAAAAAAAAGCTTTTAAAGAACAAGCTTTTATTAAATGCACTCAAAGCTAGAAAATAACTATTTTTCTTTCTTATACCATAATAAAAGCGACGGGCGCAAATTAAAAATTTTAACTTTACGGTGACAAAGAGGGAACTACAAAAAAATAACTAAATTCTTCTTCTATTCGAATGATAAACATAATGCTTTTATCCAAAGAAGCTGAGAACGGGTGAGATTGCCGTGCTTGCTAAGCATTTGAAAGTGTCCTTAGGTTATAGAGTAATACAACTGTTTCTTAGGTGAATCGACACTTAAAGTTAAAATTTTTAATTTGCTCCTATCGCTTACATTATGGTATAAGAAAGATAAAAAAATTATTTTCTACTTTTGAGTGCATTTAATAAAAACCTGTTCTTTAAACTTTTTTTTTTAATAAAAAATTTATTGCATTTTTAAAATCTTTAAAAAAGAAGCTGTAATGCTATCTTTTGTAGTTTCCGAGATATTTACGTTTAAAATTTGTTACAAATTATGTACTTGTTTTACAGGTCATATTTTTTTCACAGAGCCGAAGTAAGCCGTGAATCTCTTTAGCCGGCAGCAGCAGTATGCCTGCTTTCGTGTGCGTCGAAAGGTCATTGAACCTGCAGAATGCATCGAGTATCGAGTCGAGGTCGCGTACTGCAGGTTTAAACGGTGTGTACAGTGGACGTGGGTCGTGCGATATGGAAGATAATACCGTCAACTTCAGCTGACGATAATAATGCTGAAAATGTTGGACAGTGAAGTAAGAAGATTGTGTGTGAATGTGTGGTGTGTGTCTTAATAATACAGGGTTTCTCAAAGCTTAATCATATAAAAAATTTCGTGGAAAATTCAACAGGTTAGGAGAGACTGTCGTCCATTGAAAATAAACTTCACCAACGCTTGTCAGCGTCATGACGTCATTGACGAATTTGCAAAAAGTAATCGAAGAATCGCATTATATTACAAATAGTGTAAGTCAGTGGTTCCCAAAGTGTGCGCCGCGGGGCGCCCCGGGAGAGAAGAAATCAGGGGAGCCGCTAGGCGCTCCTGATAAGGTAAAATTTGAGTTACATTTGGCAACGCCTTGTGTGTTAGTTTAAATAGTTAGATTGGAGTTGTTTTGTTTTGTGAATAGTACCAATTTATTTACAATGGTATTAAATAAAGTGTTGTACAACGCTTGCGCTTTGCTACTGTACAGTAGGCAAGTTGCAAAGCACATATTTGATACATTATACATATGCACTGCGAGTAGGGGCGTCCTGACAAAATACTAAACCTGTAAGTGCGCCGCAAACTGAAAAAGTTTGAGAACCACTGGTGTAAGTTTTTAAAAATGGCTTCCTTCACCGAACGCCACTGAAGTTAAGTAAAGCTTTTCTAAGAAAAGTTTACTTTTTTCGTATACGCCACTGTTTCTAACAAGGCAATGCCTTAAACAAGAAAATTAAGCGGCCTATAAGACGTCAAGATGAAGTAATAAGAAGTTTTTAATTTGCGCCTTGTTCTTAATTGCTTAGCTCGAACAAGTAGTCTCTTAATAAACTTCTATAAAGTTGTGTTTATAACATAGAGATAGGAAAAAGAAATTGATGACGCCTCCGACCTGTGCGAGCTTTAAGATAAAAATTTCGCACAGCACAGTTGATCTAGAGAGGGGATTTAAAAAAAAAAGTAATCTTTAAAACATAGATTTTTTTTCGATACGCCAACTACCATTTACCGTAAAAAGTAAAGAACCTATGTAGTCCTTTTCTGGGGGGCTATTATTGGAAAATATTCTGAAAATCTTAAATAGCAACTCCCTATTTTGACTTCATAATTGAAATCTCGCTGAAATTCTCTTTCCAATCCATATCATAAGGTTTACTTTACAAATTTTCGAGATATTGGCTTTCAAAATGTCAAAAATTCAATTTTCAAAGACGTTTGCACATTTCTATTTACAGTTTATTGATTTCCGGTGATTTTGACTATATTATTACAAAAATATGAAGCAGAGGGTCACATTGTCAAACTGTTGTCATTTTTTATTTCCTCATAAAAATACCTAAAATGATATTAAACACAATAGAGATATATTCTTTAATTTCTAAGATATGGTCATTTAAAAATTGAATTTTGACATTTCAAAAGCCAATATCTCGAAAACTAGTGAACCGTATGATGTGGGGTACCATTGGAAAAAATGATGTCAAAATAGGGAGATGCTGTTTAAGATTTTCAGAATATTTTCAAAAACATTTGCTATCTCAGTAACTATAAGAACTACAAGGTTGGTCAAATTAGACAAAATGTGCAGTTTTTGAGGGACATTGAAAATCTGGTTTCAGATTAAAAAAACTAATATTCTATCCCGAGGTACGGGGGTTTTTCGAAAAATTGCAGAAAACTATTTTATCAAATACCTCAAAAAGTATAATTTTTACAAAAAATTCGTAGTAGAAAATTTTTTTGCATTTTTGACGTTCTTAAAATTGGTGTTTTTTTAAGAAAATTTGCTCTAGTTTTCGAGATATTGACATCAACTTGCTTTTTTAAAATCCTGACCTAAATTTTTTACTCCATTTTTAAAAATCTTCCTTTTTTATGATTTTAACGATGTATCACATGTCCATATTTATTTGCATTTTAATGGTAAAAAATGGTTAATATGTTTTTTCGCACTTTTGCCGTTTTATCAAAGGTGGCTTAGAAAGCAAAAAGAAACAATTGCTTATAAAAGCCTATGTTGCGTAATAAACCTGTCAAGGTAAGTTTAAATCAACATGGCACCGTTTTCAAAAGGTGAAAAATTAGATTTAATTTTTTGTTATGCAAAAGCATTTCGAAATGCTGAAAGAGCGCTCCAAATGTTTCAAAATTCGCACCCCGAAAGGCGCGTACCAAATCGAAAAATTCAATTACAAGGCCAGAACGATTGAGTACGGTGTTGCACGGTGTTGCACGGATCATTTGAAAGTTCTTCCAAACGGTGAGTAACCGGCAGAGGACGGGGAACATGAAACATATCAAAAACGTGTTAAAATAAAGTTTAATTTAATTAAATGGTAAAAAGTTTAAATATTAAAAAAAATAATAATTAAAAAAATAAATTTCATTAGACGCTGCATCAGTCTGTTTATAAACAGGCAATCGTTTTATCGGTCGTCTAAACCACCTCTGACGTTCATTTTTTTTTAAACCCAATAAAACTTAAATTTAATTTTTTTATCTTTAAACCTCAAACAAATATGGACATGTGATACATCGGTAAAATCAGAAAAAAAAAGTTCTTTAAAAAATGGAATAAAAAATACAGGTCCGTATTTTAAAAAAGTAAGTTTATGTTAATATCTCGAAAACTAGACATAGCAAATGTTATGAAAAACTACCAAATTGAACAACATTAAAAATGCAAAAAACAAATTTTTTGTAAAAATTATACTTTTTGAGATATTTCATAAAATAGATTTCAGCAATTTTAGATATATATTTTTTTAAAGCTGAAACCAGAATTTCAATGTCTCCCAAAAACTGCACATTTTGTCTAATTTGACCAACCTTGTAGTTCTTATAGTTACCGAGATAGCAATAGTGGCCCATGGCAATTAAGACACCGTGTATATATTTTTAAAAACCCTCTCATTTACTGCTTGAAATGAAAAAGGTTTCAACTTTTTCGGACTTATTTTTATTTAAACTTTTACATCAGTGCCGACGTTTCGCTCCTATTCCGAATCATCTTCAGGGTAGGATGCTTCGAGATTTACAAGAGTAAAATTGGTTTTTACGAACGATCAACTCCCGTAAACAAAAACGTGTGTATATCACAGCAAGGTGTCTACAGACAGACCTCAGTCTGTCATATGAAAATCATGGATTTCGCACGATTTGTACGATAACGTTAACTGTCACCATATTTTTCACCACACATGTACGGAAAAGCAGTTTTATTTGATTTGTGCAAAATTAGGGACCAGAATTTTTACAAAAATTGGTGCAATTTATCAGTAATCGTGGGAAAAATAAGTGTAACAAATCGATAGAAAGTAACTTTCTTACATTCGCGTGTTTTTTCACTCGGCCTAGTTCACAACATTCACGCTCATGTGAAATTTGTAATTTATTCTCTTGAGGGGGAGGTTGGGGTAAAAGCCCCCCCCCCCCAAGAAGCCTGGGTTACAATTGTCATAATTAAATAACAGCATCTTTAAAACATCATAAATTACTTAATTTTTACGATATCGTGTCAAAATTGCCTTTTTAATGTAATTTTTTTGCAAAAATTTTTTCACTTGCGGTGCATTTTAGTATTTTTTCAAACGAATTAAGAGTAAATAAGCAACTCAAATTCCCAAAATCCCATCAATATTTACAATTTTAGGTTAATTTCAGGTCAAAAATTACATTTTAAGTGTTATTTGCATAATTTTCACATAAAATTTTGGGTAAATAAACAATATTAAATTTGTTTAACACCCCCCTCCCTATATTTGAGCCCAGGTCCGCGCTTGTAAACTACTTTTTCTTTGAATCAATCATGCTCACATTTTTACTTCAAATTAAGTTTGTTTTTATTAATCATCTTTAATCCCCCCCCCGAAGTCAATTCTTGGGTGCGCCGCTGAATATACTACATTTTTGATGGCTTGTCAAATAACGATAACCGTAGAGGTTGTTATTTTTTTATGCTGATCAAAAACTACCTATTATTACTCAAACAACAATAACATTATGCACAACGTCGTTTGGGAATAAAAATGAGTTTCTATTTTTTTTTTCTTTAAAAAAATTAATGAATAAAAAGTTACAATTGACCCGCATTATTAGTTTGTAGGCATTGTGATTCGGGACAGCAAAACGTGTGTGCAGTTGTTTTATTAAAAGCAAAATTTCGGGTAAGTTTTCGATTTTCTGTTAATATAAATCACACACAGTGGCGGTCATAGGGAGATTGCCCCCTTTCGGACCTTTTTATAAATGAGGCCTCTAGGATCAAAAACTGCCAAATCCAATTTTGATCATAAATTTGTTCTATACAGCAAAATTTTCTCCTACTTAACATATACCAATGTGAATAGTACTACAGTTAGAAGGTAATAATGGGGAAGAAAATAATGAAAGTGATGTGTAGGCCCACAAAGACCTTTGTAAAGCAGTAGAAGTGATTCCGGATTTAATTGTTTATTTTTTTGGTTCACTGTAAGAATATTATAACATTCTGAAAATAAATTAGTTTCCGGTCCAGTTTGTTTACTATCAAAAGCCACCAAATCAAACAGTTGGTATCAAAGTTCACTAAATCCATTTTTTTATTTACGATTTTACTTTTTGACAAGGTTTATTTTATTTTTTATTGTATTAAAAGATTCTCGAGGTGTTAAAAAAGTTCCCAAACCTAATCCAAAATTGTAACCATAAGTTAGTAAAACAGTTTTTGTCTCTTTTTGAATATTTCGGTAAAATGGATTTGGCTGGTTTTGATCCTAGAGGCCTCAAATGAAGAGTGCACAAACACTTAAAATATGTCGGCAAATCAAGCATTCCCGTCGCGTCTCGACTTGAAAAGTTTGGTGTTTCCCATTTATTTGCTGTACGCACGAATATTCCCCTTTTCTTCACTATACGGTATAGTGTAGGGGCATATGTCGATAATTTCTATCCCGTGGGATTTTGAATGAAGTGACTATGTGGAATTGAGAGCTCTTTAGTCACACAATCAAGAGTTATCGGGTGGTTTGGTCGCATCTGCGTAGAAGAAGTTGATATGACTTCATCTTTCAAGATGGCGTTCAAAAATTATAAAAGATACAACTTTCGCAACCGGGGCATGATTATACTCTATTCCATATAACTCGAGTACAGGGATTCCAAAACTTTTACTTTCAAGGTCATCCGACCTTAAGTAACCTTGAAAATCGCAAAAATCAAGATTTCTGCCATTTTCTCTTCAAAAAATCTTAATAATTCGACGTTTTGTCAGTCCAACTTCAAATGTGCCTAAAACTATTAGGCATATATGCCAAATTCGATCCTTAGTGTTTGATGCAGTTTGAAGCTTCGTGACGTACCTCAGTAAAATTAACAAATTGCAAAAATAACATACTAAAGGGCGCTATTCATCAACTATTAAAGCAAAGAGGACCAAATTTGATGAGACAGAAAAGAAGGGCAAGTCCAAAAATATTGTTAAAAAAATTTGGTTCAGCTATGACGCGTTCCAAAATGGCGGCTACTATATCAAAATGGCGACCTATAACCACATTTTATTTTATATAATTTCATAAAAAAAGCAAAAATTACAAGGTAGCCATCAATTATTGTTCAATTGGCGCGGCTTACTATGAAAAAAAAGTTTAGTTGGTGCATGACCTTGATTAACTTTGAAAATACCATGTTAACTATCGGCATAATAAAAGTGGTACACAATACTTTTTGTTGTAACACCTTGGTCTATTTTTACAAACAAAGTCACCCATTATTGTATTTTTCTTAAACTGTCAAAGTATGTCATTCTGTATTTCAGTCTAACAAATAAATAAAGAATGCCTCCACAAATTTCTTTATTTGATGAAGCCCAACTCCTGGCAAAACTACAACTTATGGACGCAGTAAAACTAGGATTAAAAACGATGGGAAGAAGATCAGACAATAGAGAGAAAACAAGGGACTGGTTTATTAAAAGTTTCAACTGATGAACACGATTATGACCTTATCGCTTTTATGGAAGAAAACCCTTTTGCATCTGTTGCCCAGGCAAAGAGATTAATCCAATTTCCAGGATGTGTAAGAGTGGCATGAAATCGCGTAAGGAAAGGCTCTAATTTGTGTAGGTGCTAAAAAAATTAAACTTACGAATAAAAAAAAACAGGCCAGGTTACTTTTTGCCCTTAATTACTCTCTAAAAAAACCAGAGTTTTGACGAAAGGTAATATTTTCCGATGCAAAAATTTTCCAGTCCTGTAGTGACAGAAAACAAATTCGGGTGTGTCCACCAAGAACACGCTATGAGATCGCGCTGGAAGATATTCGGTAAATATGTGGGGTTGGATTTCTGCAAGAGGTCATGGTGCTCTATTTCGAATCAATGGAAGGCTCATACACCGTGGACATTTTAGAGAACGCCGTCACAGAACTTTATCAAGACCAGTTTATTTTTCAACAAGACAACTGCCCTGCTCATACGGCCAGAATTTGCCAAACTTGGTTTCGGGAGCAAAATATTGAAGTTCTTTCTTGGCCTGCGAAAACCCCAGACGCCAATCCTATAGAAAAAATATGGGGTTTAATTTCAAAAAAGCTGGAAAGCTTTAATATTGCGTCGGGAAATCAACATCACTTGGTCCAGTTAATAGTCAATGTTTATAAAGAAGTTAAGTTAAGTTAAATTTTGGCTGATTCTCTACCAAGAAGGTTAAACGGTATGTATAATTTATGTGAATGGCGCAATGACTGGATATTAAAATTTGTATACCTAATAATTTGTTTCTATTGTTTTATAATTTTCGTTACAGTTGTGTTTTTTAATTTTTGTTACAGTTGTTTTATGCGTTAGCGTATTATTGTAATAAAATAAATAAAAATTATTATTAAAAGCAATCTTTCATGTCAATATTTCACATTTTAGTACCAGTCTGTCACAAAATATAATCCGGTAGTTAACCATACAATTTAAAAAATACCTATGTTTATCACGTACCACTTTTATGATGCCGATAGTGTATAAGTGAAAAACCAGCTTTTTGCAATGTTTTTTCCAATTTACCACTACGCAAAAACTTTAAGCGCCGGAGATGAAATTAACGGCGTCCCAGATGTTTATTTTATACCCCGGTAAAAATGACCTATATGCCTGTCGTTTTTATTAAGTTTCGGAACTTCTACAGGGCTGCGGTGGCACATGAATGTGTGAATAAATAGCTGTTAAATTTTCACCAGAATCAGAATTTTTTATGCTTTTTCGACCACCATTTTGGAAAATGGCATCTAAAATCACTGGTCCAATATATGGTAATGTATATCTAACTTCTGCAACTCTCTTATAGCTTATTTAAATGACTTTGTTGGCTAGATAAGTGAGTAGAACATAAAATTCACAGTTCCAAATCTTAATAAAAACGACAGGCATATAGGTCAATTTTACCTGGATATAGTATAAACATCTGGAACGCTATATCAAAAGAAATGGTAGGAAACTTTAAAATAAAGTGTTTATTTATGGCTCAGATGTTAATTTCGTCTCCGGCACTTACAGTTTTTGCGTAGTGGTGTTTTACTTATACATGTTATTTCCAAGGTCAATTAGGGTCATGCATCAACTAAACTTCTTTTTAAGAATTAATGGCCACCTTGTCGTTGTTGCTTTTTTACGAAATTAGATAAAATAAAATGTCCATTTTGATATATTAGCCGCCATATTGAAAAGCGTCACAGCTGAACTAAATATTTTTAACAGTATTGTTGGAATTCACTTTCTTATCTTTTTTACCACATTTGGTCCTCTTCACTTTAATAGTTGATGAATAGCGCCCTTTAGTATGTTATTTTTGTAATAGGTTAATTTTACTGGGGTATTTTTCAAGTTCATGAAGCTTTAAACTGCATCAAACTCTAAGGATCGAATTTGGCATACATACCTAATACTTTAAGGTAGATTTGAAGTTGTCACCGACTAAATCTCGAATTATTAAGATTTTTTGACGAGAAAATAACAAAAGTCATGTTTTTCGGAATCCTCGTCCTCGAATTATATGGAATCAAGTATAATCATGTCCCGGTTGCGAAATTTGTATTTTTTATGATTTTTGGCGTCTTAGAAGATGACGTCATATCAACGCCTTCTACACGGATGCGAACAAAACACTCGGTAACACTCAATTACGTGACTAAAGAGCTATCAATCTCACATAGTTACAAAACTCCTGCATTAAAAATCCTTAGACATGCCCCTTCACTAGTATATTGTTAAGCACATTTTAATATTGACAGACCTCGATTCTTCCCTGTTTAGTAAAGTAAAGTTCTTTATTCATTACTTTGGCCTACAGTAGATAGTGTAGGATGTAACAAGTCAAAATCATAGTAATTCTATAGGTATTTAGCTACGCATTTCCACCATAAACTCGTTTTGCCCAAAAATTAACCTTCCTCTTTTCTTCCCTGCACTCTTCGTATAGTTTTGCCTGTAGTGCTATAATGTCGCTAATTGTTTCCATTTTATTCTAGTTTTTGTCAACAGCATTTAAAACGTATAAAAAATTTCATTTTTAGTCACCATAATTTCTTAAATTTTCGCCTGAACGTGATTTTGGCAACCAATCTCGAATTAAAACTAGATCTCGCCTCCTCTTTAGTAGCTAGCCAAACCCACGTGACATAAATAAGTCAAAAAAACGTTGCGGCAGAAATAATGACGTCATTCAACGAAACCAACATCAAACGTTGCAAAAAGTGGTGAAAAGTTTTAAAAATACGTTTATTTATGCAGTTTCAGCAAGCTGAAAATAGATTCGAATTTGTATCTAAACACACAATGATCAATGTATTTTTTTTTGTAATTATGGCTTTTTGATTTTGTTGTTGCGCCGTCGAAACTTAAAAAGACGTTTAGGTCGTGACAGTACTT
The DNA here is from genome assembly GCA_963921995.1 of Oxystoma pomonae. Lineage (NCBI taxonomy): Eukaryota > Metazoa > Arthropoda > Insecta > Coleoptera > Brentidae > Oxystoma > Oxystoma pomonae. The sequence continues at coordinate 131,610,238 of OY998164.1, read as the reverse complement.
GCGCGATCGAACTTTTTACTCGAGCGGATCCAAAAGGTTTGTGAGTTCAAATGCAAACGTAGTTGTGATCGAGGCAAGTGGATAGGCAACTTGTAGTTTTAGTTTGTGTATTGTAGGTTTATGAAATAAAGATATGGCAATCTTTGTTTGACTTGTTGTTTATTTTTTTTGTCACATGAAATTAGTTACGACGAATTGTACACATCCCAATCAGCAATTTAACGGCGTAGCGACGTTGTTAAATGCGACCCGACGTTATGATGCGACTTCGTTTTAGCCAACATGCCGACCAGGATTTACACCAAAATGGTGGATGATTTTTGAGTCCTTACGTCATTGTGCAGTGACTGGAGTCGGAATAGTAATCATTCTTGTTACGTCGTAAAATACGACCCAAAATGACCACACCAGCGCCCTCTTTATTATTGATTTTTTGGTGGTGTTTCACTACCCAAAATGTTGCCCATTTCAAACTTTGGGATTTTCGGTTACTAAAATGAACTTATTTTTATACACCTTAAAAAATGGCAAACAAAAAATTATAATTTGATAGTTACCGTTTATTAAATAGTATTTATATGGCCACTATGGGACCAAAATTTAAAAACGCAATTCGGTTTACTGACAAATATGCTTAGAAAAGGAATGAAAAAACACGTGGGCCCTTGATTTGTTTGTGTTTAAACGAAAAATATTGCTTTTTTTAATGTAAAAAAATGGATGCTACTAAAGCCCTCTTTTTAGGATTCCATGGTCAAATACCTATCTCGCCCGGAACATAAAACGTCTCCAAAATGCCGTTCAATGGTGTTTGTAGTATTTTTTTCCGTGTTTAGTAAATATAAACAATGACGGCCACTTCGAACATAAACGACAGCATCAAACATGGCGAATATTATGAGAGTCCCAAAAAATACACGTAAATCGACTACAGTCGTCAAACATGAACCACTTGCCACGACCTTTGGTTACTATCAACCCAACATGCGACTGGAAAACGCTCCAACAATTCCGCCGATGACAGTTGACAGTCTCCATAACCTTATTTTGTATTCGATTTTTCTAAATAAATGGTCGGTGAACTGTGAAATAAAATTTAGTTTTTTCAAATATGGCAAGACACTTCAAAGATCCTACTTCTTGGAATCAAAAGCAAAAAGTATTTCTAGTGGACGGCAAGAAGTGAAGCTGTAGGATAATGTCATCTCTCTTTCACCAGTTGAGCCAGTTATTTAAAATCTAGAGAGAGATAGGGCGATCTGGCGTACATAAGTGCTGCAGAGAAGGAGCATATAATGCCATTAGTTCCTTTGGAAACTTTTCTTCTTCACAAGAAAAGGTCACTTAAGTTTGTCAAAACTCCGGCCGGAAAGCGTCGCAAGACCGGCCAGAAACGTCGCAAGTTCACGTCATGTTAAAGTTGTTTAGACGTTGATACGTCGGCAGAACGTAACTAGAGTCCCATAAAATCGTCCACACGACGTCACTGGTTTACTAGAAAATGACAGGTCGGCTAAACATTGGGTAGACGGTAACAATGTTACTGCAGTATTATCTAACGTTAAAGCAACGGAATTTTGTCGTAATATGTAAGACCGTCTGAATATCACTAATTTATACACCCAAATTAACGTCAATTTAGGGGAAGTATATGGTCATTGGTCAGAAAACTGTTGCTTGGAATTTCTATATTTTAAAAATTTTGCTTGCTTATTGTTACAGACTTTTATAGGTTAACACTTTTAACAACATAAACAAATTTTGTTAAGGAGACTGAAAGTATTTTTACCGATATTTACTAGTTCTTTAGTGTTAAGGTTGCTATTACAAAATAAAAATAAAAAAAAAGACTAGAAGAAGGTTGGTCTCTTCGTCAAATAGCCGGTCACAATGGACGAAACAAATCCACTATAGTGCGACTTAAAGGAAAATACGAAGAAGGACTGGAAGGCTTTGGGCTAAGCATAGGGCAATTCACATCAACAGGATGAATTTTATAAACAACAAAATATTAAAAAACAAATATAAATAAAAAAAGCCTATCGATAAACAAAAATCAAAAATAATACACTTAAAGTAAATATTTCAACGCATCGGTATCGGTATACGTAACGCGTTCGAAACAAAGTCAAAATACACTACATTTTTGACTTGTTCATGCCACGTTTCGAACGATGCCTGCTTCTTTGACGGGTGCGATGACAAAATCTCGTTGCGTACGGAAGGATGTACGTATCGTTACGGACCCACGAACATAGGCAACGATTTCAATCAGCAGTTCTGTCATCGCAACCTTCAAGAAAGACTTGTTTCGAACACGTTACGTATACCGATACCGATGTGTTGAAATATTTACTTTAAGTGTCTATTAACTTCAGCATCTAGTCGTTGCACTGTTTTCTTGATTAATTTTTTCTAAACGACTTTGGATTTTCTTCAACGATCTCGTCATAATCTCTAACTAGTACCTCCATCAAATGGTCAGCATTCCGTGGAAGAGTATTAAATTTTGATAACTTTTTTACAATGAGCCCCCATACGTTCTCCATAGGATTGACATCGGAAGTCTTTCCTGACCATGGAACCACTGCTGAGAAATACTAGAATGCCGAGTGTACCGGGCAGTTGTATTGTATATACACAAAACCATCAGGATATAAAGCGGATATTTCCGGAAGCATAATATTTTGTATCATGTTTGCATAAATATTCCTTGAATCCTGGAAAGCGCACCATGTCTTCTTGCCGAAATCCAGCTCCACACGTTGACAAATGGGTGTTCTTACAGAAAATTAATGACATGCTGATCCTGTTGGGGTGTGCTGACTTTGGTCAGGCCAGTTCCTTCCTTTCGTCGTATTTTCTTTTTAGACTTACTATACTGGACTTGTCTCGTCAGTCAACAGACCAATCTCCATCTAATTTTGCTAAAATTTGGCAAAATATCGATTTCCGATTGCTGTCGTGGCATTTTTAAGTTGGACCAGACTGTAACAACAAAACATGACAATGAGTGGGCCTTGACACTTCGTGTCCTAGTTCAGATTAAGGTCTAATATTTAAAAAAAGTATTAAAATCCACAAAAAAATAAAACCAAAATCACCACACAAAGACCATTTGGGAGCTGCAATTTTACTGCTTCCTCTTCTCTTTGTTCCTTTTACCACTTTTTGAACGTGGGCGATTCTGCCCGTCAGTACGAAAATCTTTTAAAGAGCAAGACAACGAGTAATTTTTCCACATATCGCCCTTTTTAAATAGAAATTTGTATTCGGTAGAAATGCCAGATTTTTTAAACAGACCGCTTCAAGCTACTGCGAACATAGGGCGAAAGAAGTCTAATTTGCCAGTGTACGTACATGCAGAGACACCGCACGCCTATCAGTGAAGCAACCAACACTCAGGCTTCCGATCGCCATTCGCTGCCGTTCGCCGCCGTTCGCCTTGTATTTAGTACGCCTCTAACCACGGTGCTGTGTGGAGCGTAGTCAATGAAACCGGAATTTGGTCAATAAATACGCAAATTTTTATAACGTAATTTTCTTATTTTTTGTCACTGATAAATAAGAGCGTTTTATTGTCAACTGCTCAGATTTATCAGTGACGACGTGTTACAATGAAAATAATAAGGAGAAACAAAATAAAAGCAAGTTCTCAAAATAAAATAATACATTCTAAAAACCAAAAAGATTCTCAAAGTCAAAAAAAAATTAAAGCAAATGTTCGAAAAGTCCTCCTTGCTCGGCTAGACAATATCCGAGCCTACTATAAAAACCCCTTTCAACGTTTCCAAGCATGTTAGGGGTGATAATTTGAAAAGCTTCTTCAAAAACAGATAGAAGTCATTAGGAGCAAGATCGGGAGATCGAGCTGGCCATAAAATAGTTCCCCGTGTACTTATAACCCGATTAGGAAATACATTATCAAGATATTCCCTAACAAGGCCAACATTGTGAGCGGAACAACCATCTTGTTGAAACCATGTTTCACCAAATCTTACACCTAACAACTGCCTAGCAGTTGGAATAATGTGCTGCTGCAGTAGATCCAAGAATCTAGGACCATTCAAATTGCAATTTCCGTTAATAAAAAATGGCCCAATTACGTGTTCCCCTACAATACCCCCCCCCCCCAAACATTTAGTTTTTGGGGATACTGTGTTCTTACGTCAAAATACAAATGCAAATTTTCCCTCGACCAATATCGAACGTGTGTTGGGTTATGACGATTTGACCATTTGACCATCTGCACTTTTTCGGCAACTTCGTAGACATCCATTTTTGGTTTTAAAAATGTATTATTTCAATTAAGAACTTACCAATATGTTTCTCGAGCAAGGCAGAAATAAAACAAAATAATAAAAACAAAATGAATTTCCAAAAGATAACACTGCAGCGTGCTTCGAATCCACCTCGGTCGTACGGCACAGAGAGTAAATTGGACTTGATTCCCCCTATGTTCGCAGTAGCTTGAAGCGGTCTGTATGTAAACTATCTTTATGAAATAATTTCATATTTGCAGTATAACAACTTTCTTATTTTAAATTGAACAACCTGCGTTGCATTTTTGGATTTTACAAAATATTTTAGGTACATTATATATTTAATGTCCTATATCTATGTTCAACTGTTTTTAAAATATTGACAGGTGAAAAATGACATTATTTAACTTTGACAACCGGTAACATCGAAACGGTTAAGGATAGAGCAATACGGTATTTACAATCCCATCTTAGTTTATCACAAGCTATCGTTTTATATCTAAACCCAGGGTTAAAATATCCGAAGGATAGTTTAGTGTGCAATTTTGACGTTTAAAATTTTATTTTTAAAAAGGTTGCTATGGCAAATTCAAAAGAAAATTAGATTTTGGTCAGTTTTTAAATAAGGTCAGTAAAATAATTCAAAAATTACTAAAAAATGTGAAATCGACCTTTGAAGTTACTTTTCGGATACTTCTCGGAGGGGTAGAAAGTTGGGGCAATAACAAGAATCTTCCTAAGACGAGTACTTCAACATATCAAAAAGCAAGCAATTCTACGAAAACTATTAAAATAAATAAAAGTGATAGTTCTATCACTGTTTCACAAATAATTTTAAGAATAAACTTGAAAACTATTTAAAAATACGTTATTTTATACCTTCATCGAGAACATGATTTTAGTAACTGTCTGCAGATAACTAAAGCATTTTTTGGCTACCGATACAAAAAAACTTTTTTTTGATCACGGGTGCAAACACAGATTTCTGTCCATTTTTCACCCAAAATTAAAGAGAAATAGCGGAAAATTGTAATATTGAAAAAAATCGAATTATTCTTGTCTAAAAATTAAGCCCTATTTCCGCCAGTTTTTACCATCAGGTATTTACGAAAAAAATCATTTAAAAAATATATCAAACTGTCAAAGATTAAAATGTCGCAACAATGAACGTCACGGAGTAAAAAGGCACGTCGCTACGGAAACCATTTTTATTTTGTTTACCAGCCGTCTTGATTTATGGTTCGTTCGAGATTTTTAAAAGTATTTTCCTGTTTTTCTTGGATTTTTTATACTCGCGTTTCTAAATACCTCGCTGCGCTCGTTATTTAAACCAACGCTTAGAAAAAAAAGCACTATTTTAGCTGCTAGTTGTGAAAACTACTAATAGTTGCGTGAGAACACATCTGAATTCCACCAAAACTAAAAAAAAACCATTCGCGTTGTTCAACGCCAACGCAGAAAAAACGCACGTTTTGTTTAAACCTGTATTAACTTTAGATGGAGAATGGGTGGGATGTTATAAGTGGGACGAAAAATGAATTTTAACAGAGAATGTGGGATGAAACGTAGGAGAAAACGTGGACAAAAATTCTTAATAAAAAACTTTTAGAGTATGGAAACTAACCGTTCGTACGCGACAAGCGAGATAATGCTAGTTATACCCTCCGTCAGGCGAAAGTTAAGCCAATTTTTGATCGGCCACCGTTTAGTTGGCGCCTATTTTGATGTTTGCAGATTACTTTAATTTAGGTCATATTGAACACGATTCTTTTTCACCTTTACAAAAGATCTGACGATTTTTAAACACAAGTTTACACTAATATACACACCTTGGACTCACACAAACTTTACATAGGGATCTAATAGAAAATTGTTCTCCTATAAGTACTTATCTATCGCTAGAGGCTTCTATGAGATTATTTGAGGCATTGTTCATGAAAGCTTTCAATATTTCATAAGCCAAAAAAAATATTTTTTGAAAAAGTATTTACGACCAAAGCTGTGATTATAGTTTTCTTATAAGATTTAATAAGTTTTTAGGTTGGTGTTATATCTGGTTCAAAGGCATAGCTTAGAGCAGGTAAGATCTTATAAACTTCTTCGGATAAAAAATTGCACTCCTGTACGTACCCGTCTCCCACTGGAGGCTGTAAGAGACATGATATTTTGATGTTTTTCCATAAGATTTTATAAGATTTTATGAGCCAATTTTTATTGTAGAAGTATTTATTATAGATGATGTGAATAAACATAGGTTTTTTAATTTGATTAAGTTTTCAGATTGATGAAAAACTTAAAACCTTATAAACTTCTTAGGATCAAGAATTGCACTCCTATAAGTACCCATCTTCCACTGGAGACTCTGATATACATCTTACTTTGATGTTTGTTTATAAAATTTTATAAGATTTCACGATTTTTTTTGTAGAAGTATTTATGACGGATGATGTGAAAAAATATAGCTTTATAATTTTATTTTATAAGTTTTCAGGCAAGCGAAAAAAAACAAGTTGTTTTGAGTTAATGTCTGTTTCAAAATCCATAGCTTAAAGCAAGTAATATAATAAGTTCAGATTATCAAATTCCATGGAAAACCCATAAAAACTTTAGACATATATATATTATTTTTGTAGGATGGACACACAACAATTTATAAAATTTTGTGAATTTTACCATAAAATCTATTGGAAGACTTAGGAAAAATTTTATTTTTATCAAGCCCTAGCAAATTATTAACAAATGAGTCTGGATAATCATAAAATCTCCAAAAATCCCATAAAATACATTTTTACATATAAAGTTTGATGGGTGGATATTATACATATTTATAAGTGTCTGATTATAGGAGCAGATGAAAAACCGATATTTAAGACTACATGAAATCTTACGAAAATCGAAGACATATCTTATATTATTACAAACTTTAATAAACCTAAAATTTTACATCATAAAAGCTTATAAATAAAAACTGATAAAAATAAGGTGTTTTTATGAGATTTAATGCGGTTTTTTTTGGAAAATTTTTTCAGAAAATGCAAGAAAAACCACTTATTTCAGAGGTCTATAGTTTTTTTTATCTCTTAACCGATTTAATTAAGTAATGCCTTGGCATAGAAAGCATACACAAGGCTTCTGTCGTAATGACTTAGATTTTCTCCAGTGCCGTCTGTATTTTTTTTGCAGAGGGGGTGAAAATTGCCCGATATTCAAAACGGTCCGCCATCTTGAATTTTTGCGAAATATCAAATTTTTAACCGGATCGGAAAAGTGTCATGTCTTGTCTTTCAAAAAAGTTCAAAGTTAGAAGTGGAAATCGAGCTATTCGATCAAAAGTTATGGCAAATTTAAAAGTGTGCAAGATTTTTTGGCCCACTCTATATATGAACCATAACATGTACACTTAATAAAAAAAAAAACGGGAAAAACAAAGTTATGATTGTTTTCCACAAACCAAAACTACACTTTTTTGCATTCGACGCACGTTTTGCTAACAACGTTAGCATCATCAGGAGATGATAAACAACAAACTAAATTAACCTAAACTCTATCTCATATACTATCTTTTAGTGGGCGATAAGACTAATAATTTGTGATTGATCACGCTTTATAATCCTATCTCCCCTAAAGAATAAAGTGTACTAAGCCGAATGGGTCCTCTATCTTTATTTAAACTAATTCTGGATTTAGTGATTTCCATACTTTCATATGCATTCAAAAGTCTTTTGTTTGGTACACTTTTTAGAAGTTTTAGGTTATATTATATAATGTGAATCTACGATTGTTTTCAAAAGCATGCTCGGTCACACTTGACTATTCTGTTCTTCCGTATTTTAAGTATGCTAAGTGTTCTTTAAATCGTGTTTGAATAGAGCTTCTCGTTTCGCCAATATATTTTTTGTCACAATCCACGCAACTAATTTCGTAAATTCCACTTTTTCCAGAACTGTAGTTTATCCTTGGGATTTCCTAGTAAACTTCTTATTGTGTTTCCGGATTGATATACTAATTTAAGACCGGTGTTATTAAATACAATTTGTAATCCTTTTGTGTAATTAGGATTATAAGGAATTGATACAAATTTAGAGTCGGAGGTATCTTTCTGTCTGTCTGAAAAAAGTGGAATTCCGAAAGGTCTTTTGAAAAGAATGTCTATTTATCAGCTTATTTATTAAGCCTTAGTCGTAACCGTTTTCGCCAGCTATATTCCTAATCCTATTCTTTTCTGCTTTAAATCTTTCTTTGTTTAAGGGGAAATTTACTAATCTATATGTTAAAAAGTGCAAACTTGCAAGCTTATTGTCATTATAAGTCATTTGGAATATACCTGTTGGTGGCCGTTCCTTTTCTGTATAGGTCAAATTCTAATTTTTATTTCTTATAACTAAAGTGTCTAGAAATGACAGGGTACCGTTGTTCTCTGTTTCATAAGTAAATTTAATTGTGGGAAATTTGTTATTTATTTTTTCTATAAAATTTTCAACACTAGTTACATTAGTGTTGAATACTGCAAACACATCGTCTCAAACTCTTTACTTATATCTGATTCATATTTGCTCATAAAGAGGTTTGCAATAAAAGGTGATAAACTATTACCCATTGTGGTTCCTTTTAATTGTTGGTAGTAGTTATTTTTATATTGAAAGTAATTTTGATTCATGCAGAGTTTTGTTAAAGATAGGTATTCTAAAGTCTGTTTGTCTTCTAGATTCTTTTTTATAAGTAGTACCACACGGCATTTAGGAACAGAACCTGATGTGACTAAGAATAAAAGACAGATTGAGAAAGTCAAGCGAAAGTGTGCAATTGAATATGACGGTGGCAAGTCCCCAGTTGACGTGAGCGACCAGTTGGCTTCTTATAATACTGCCCTAAGAAGATGCAAAAAGTGGTATCGATGACTGAAGTAATTTGGGGTACGGCACTTGTAAATGCCCATTTTTTATATACCCTCAATTCAGTTCATCCAAACGGAATAAATATAACGGAGTTTAGGCAACATGTTGTCTGCTCACTTCTAAGCTATGATGAACTACATGAACTACAGTGTAATCCATTTAATCGTGACACATGATGCAGTGATATGGAGTCCAGTACTGTGCAAGTACAAAAACATGCTGATAAGAATGCAACGGAAAGCCTTACTAAGAGTAGCCTGCAGCTTCCGAACGATATCAACGGAAGCTATTCAGGTTATAACAGGAATCCCGCCCATAGATCTAATTGTCGAAGAAATTTTATATGAAGATAAAAATTGAGACAGTGAAAAAAACAAAAAATCTGCAAAAGAGAAAACACTGGAATCCTGGCAAGCAAGATGGGACCGAAATACCGAAAAAGGACAATGGACGAAAAGAATTATTCCCGACATGAAAACGTGGATAAACTGCAAACACAAAAAAATGGATTAATATATGACACAAGCTCTAACGGGACATGGATCTGTCAGGTCATACACCAAGCGAATAGGGAAAACGGACGACAAATGTCGGTACTGTCAAAGAATAGATGACGCAGAACATAAGTTAATTTACTGTGCAAGATTTGAGATCTACCGCCAAACAACAAGACACGATCTACAGATAGAGAATATGATCATAGGGAACCTCTTTAAAGAAATGATACAACACGTAGACAAATGGAACCAGGGACATGATATGATAAGAACGATTCTAAAAATTAAACACGAAGACGAACGCACCTAAGAGATCAAAACAGTAAACGGCGAAATAGTGATGTTATATTCCTGGGGATGGTTCCGCTATTTCGACCAAATCTACAGCGGAGGGTTTTAGTACGTAGGCGTCCTCAAGAGAGGATGAATCGGGCATATTCGGTAGACCACCAGAGACCGGCGTCTATGAAGATTGCTCGTCGCCATAAAAAAAAGCTATTATGGGAAAAATAATTAAAGGCAACGCAGCACCAATACAAAACAACATCACTTGGTTACGCATCTACTGAAAAAAAGAGCAAAGTGCAGTAGCTGCTAAAAAGTTTATGGCAAGAAGGGAAAAATTCTAAATGGGGTAAAAAAGATAGCATCTCAAGTAACCACTCCAATAAAACTCCCACTACTACCAAGTGTGTTGCAATAAAGAACACTAAATATAATATTTATAACCTACTGTTTAGTTTTTCTTCATGATTTGAATAAGTTTTTCTATTTAGAAACAAATAAATTATAAGTGTATTTTTTTTGCTAATGCTCTTATTAACCGCCCAAAAAAAATATATCTGTTGCCACCAGGCTAAAATTCTAAGTGACCGGATATTCTTACAGGCGAAAAGTCTCAAACTGAAGTACAAAATCATAGAAATGGTGTACCGTAACGATACACCGATTGAAGATTTAAACCGTGTGCACTGTGTAGTGCTAGGGATACACTAGCCTGTGCTGATAAACTTGCGGTGTGCACTCAAAGTATTAATAAGTTTTTGCAATTTTTATACGCAAATCTTTAAAAAGAAACTAAAAAAATTAAATTTAGTTAATAAAAAAGCGTTTATCGTACCCAAATGACGTTTCAATATCGCGGCCAGTCGAATGTTAGGCTCAACCTGTGAGTATATGCGCCTTGAATACAAATAAGGGGTTTCTTCATGTTTTAAAAAGCAAGCCACAGAGTTTGATAAAAAAGTTATAAAAATAATATGTTTGTAAAAACATTGTAGGGAGATAAATTTCAGCCCAATCTGGCATCGGTGCCAAATGGTTTATCGTATGCCTGATCGCAATTGTGGTAAACATAAGTGATTTATAACCCATTGACCAATAATGACCGGTCATATTTGGTCAAGACAAACGCATCTAAGCGACACCGGTTTTAACCAAAATAGAAGAAATTGTGACGTTATTGATCAGCTGTTTTACTTTTGGTCTTGACCAAAGATGACCTCGGTAGGTGAGTTATGGTTCCGGTCATTAATTTTGGAAAGGAGTATATTTTCAAATAGCGATTCTTAAATTTATTTTACGAACTTCGATGAGAATCTTGATCTGAAGGTGAGTTATGTCTTTGGATATCAGATTCAAAGGTGATTCAATCTTTTGTGTGGCAAAATATCTGGGGCGAACAACTCCGGGATTATAGGGCTGCCCCCATTTATTTACTACACTGTGTTACTGTTGAACTTAAGAGGTTGGGTGGGTCCTAAGCCGAAAATTATTTTGCCTTTGGCGCTATTACTAAAATTTTCTAACCAGTCAGTTTGACCGTTCCATCCGAGCGAACTATCGTTATTGTCAACTACGTCATAGCCTAACCTCAAAATTAATGACCAAAAGAATAACCGCGGTCAATACCGCTCCTTACTGGTCAATAGGGATATTTTGGAACGCTTATTTGACACTTTGTAGTGGCTGTGGTAATTACTGCGCCTGCGCAATAGTTAAACGTCATTCCGTTGAGGTAATTAACCACTACCACTGCCGTAAGCTACGAATCCATTTCGTTGTGGTTGTGGTTATTTTTATGATTAATTTTTGAGAACTTTGGCTTAATTAATTTTTAAAATGATAAAATGTTACCAGGTTCCAACATACAGGGTTCCTAAGCAAATCCTTAGGGGGCCAAGCAGCCGTGTACAAGACGCAGACAAACGGAAAAGCACATTAGGCAGAAAAGGATGGGCATGGGGCGATGTTGTCACTACATCTTACACGTAGTAAATCCATTCCAGGTTGTTGTTTTCTAATGTTTTCCATTTTCATACCTTAAGGACTGGAATAAAAATTGTTTTTGCTCGACTTTAATACCAAACTGATGAAAGATATCGTAAAAAAAATATTTTTCGGCTTTTCATTTTGTAACCATTGTCCTTACGCACTGTTTACAGGCTGGGGACTGAGATACATGCAAATGCCTAAACTAAAGCGTTCATACACGGCCGGAGAAATCGACTGAGATATTTCCGTAGAAACTTTATCAAGCAAATAGAACGGGTTGACGCCTTCGAACGTCCAACCCGGGTTTTGCACTTTGATTCGAAATCAAAAAGGAGGAACAGTCAGATGTGGAGCCGTGCACAAATTACGTAACGGTGATTTTACCAATTTTTAACCCCCTCCCTATGTAATGTTTTGTAACGGTTTGGCACGCCACTCCCCTAATATTACGTAACGATTTCAAGACCACTACCCCCCCCCCCCCACAAAAAAAACTTTTCACTTATTTTCATTCCAAATTTTCTTAGTTTCACACAAATGTCGAAAACCCCCCTCACCCCTACGTAATATTTTGTAACCCCCCTCCCCCCTATGACCATTACGTAATTTGTGCACGGTCCCTGTAGTCCCGGTGGAGGAGGGCGAGAAAATTGATATTTTTTTCTTAAAAATTATACTTCTTTGCGTTCCCGAAATTACGTAATTTTTGAAAAAAAATTGTAAGCGGCGCCATTTTTATTTCGTGCTTTGTTTTTCTAACATTTTTGCGTTCGGCTAATTTAATTGAAAAGTTTTTTCCTGCGGCGACCTTTATCTTCTCACTCGAAACCAAGATCCCCGTTTTAGGAAAACTGATCCCGTCTCTGTTTCTAAATTTAAAAAAAAAGTAGAGTATGACCATGGGGGAAATAATTTTTTTCTACGGTATGACGAAAATTTCGAGAAAGTTGAAGAAAAAAATAAAAAAAGTAGCAGAGGTCAAGTTTTTCGTAAAAAAAAGTTTTTCGTAAAGAAACAGAGCAAAATAAATCTTTTCACCCCTTTTTGGCCGCCTCTTATTTTTCGCTTTTACCCTCCCGCTAGTTTTGAAGAATTGGTTCGCTACATGTTTCGAGATCATGTCATAAAACACCTCGAAAATATTAAATGTAGTGTAGGGCCAGCTTTATTTAAAATCAATAATATCGCAAGCAAAAAGCTCTGCAGGAAAAACAGCGCCGTTTATTGATTTCTTTGGCTGCTAGTGCTAGCTGCATGGTTTGGCCATTTCCGGATAGATGTCACTAGTAGAACAGAATGGAAAGAAATTTAATTAAAAGCGAAGATATTTCTTTCTAATGTTAACAACCTGACGAGTTTATCGCTCAGTATCGTAAATAATGGACCCTGTGGTTGTGGAAGCTGTGGTTTGGACCTGGAAACATCTAATTTTTAATTAGATTAGATGTGTGGCCGCCATCTAGCGGAATTTGCAGACATCTTGTCAACGGTTATTATTGCAACTATGATTTATGCCCACAATGAAAGAGTGGCGACAATTTTTTCTCATGAAAGCAGTCTGGAGGTAATAACAAACTGGCACCATGGCTCAATATATCTGTTTCTTTTGTGCGCGCAGAACTTTCTATGCCATTTCTGTTTGATTTATTGAAATCCTATTCCTAAGGAAAATCTTAGGAACCCTGTATAAAACACTTATTTTGAAAAATTAAGCCCAATTTTTTGTTTTTTCTCACCTCTAAATTTTTTTACAAGTGACAGTTTTTAATGTGTTCCAAAATCGATGCGTGGTAGTGGTAGTGGTTGTTAAACACTACCACAGCGGCTGTCAAAGTTGTCAAAATTTTAGGCGTCCCAAAATTTTCCTAATGGCCTATAAATCACTATAGTGTCTCTATTTTAGTTATACCTTTATGGTTTTCATTCATATTATGTTTCCTCGCTGCTAGCTCGGGCTGTTAAAATTACAACAATGAAAATTCCCGAGTTCAAAGTTAAAAAAAGTGTGTTGATTATGCAGGACAATAAGTCAATTGTATGCATTGTTTTATATTGGTCACAGAGTACGAAAAATATTGCATTCAAATTATCTTTTTGGATTTACAATTACATTTTCGACGAAAAACGGTAAATGTTGATACATTTTTTTTGTTCGATTCAAGTCCATATATACAGCAATCAAATGTTTTTCTGGCCTCAACAAAAATTAATTTGACTGAAATAAAAATTTAGAAATGAAAATAAAATTTTTGGTTGTGCCAATCAAAGCAAATATCAGACAGATAATACGAAATGTTATTTTTGTATATACTAAAAAAATACATACAGAATTATAGTTTTTTTCAAAAAAAACTTATATAGGATCATTTTAGGAAAAAAAGGTGGCTTCGAAAAATGTATACTCTTTTACACAGGGTGTCCCAAAAATAAAAAGTTATCTTTTTTTAAAATGAACACCCTGTATATTATCTCATTTTCTGAACCCTTAATGCAGATGTAGATTAGCGACCGGAAATCTTCATAGACACTGGCATAGACTTTTAAAAAACGAAAGACAAAGCCAAATCTCTACCTGTTTGAAGTTAACACCAAACTTACGATATCTATGACTCAAAGTCTTAAAAGTCTTTCATGCGGCGCAGTCACGTCACATTATTTGTATTTCATTTATATTTTTTTAAATTCAACTCTAGGTATTTTTAAATCATATTTTTTAGTAAAGTCATGTTTCTCCAAGAATAGTAAGCGAATAACGAAATTACTAAAGAATTACTCAAAATATAGGTAAATATTAGTGGATAAGCTTACTATATATACCTTACATAAACCGTTGTATGATGAACTTATACTTATACCTATATGCATAGGATACATGTACATTTCATTGGTAAGTGTAAATATCTATCAAGTCATACACGTAGAAATCGGGTTTTTACAGTTTATTAATTATAAAACATTTACTCACTCATATTTTGTTTAAATAATTTACCAAGTATGATTTTTATTTTGTTTGAATGAATCTGTTGTATATTAATTGTTGGTAGGTAGCATTATTTCGACTCTGAATTCCATATTACCAATGATTTTTACCTATAATTAAATCAAAAATTTGAAAAAGTCTGTAGATATATCCAATAAATATGTAAAATTTCGTCGAAAGAAATATAAATTTATTACTAACATTAAATTTATTATAAATTTAGAAAACACCACGGCACTGGAAAATTTTTTACAGCTTTGCCATTCAGTTAGACTGCGCATCTTTTTGTCTTTGTCCGACACATTGTGAAACAAATCAGTATTGGCTTCATTTAAATTATATTGTTTTAATGGGTATGATTCGTCTTGTATTTTTTTAAATAGTTTACCGAATGTGCCAGATTCATCCTCTTTTAAGGGCAACCACGGACTAAGCCCCTCCGCTGCAGATTTGGTCGTAACTATTTCGGTCTCCTAGGTGCGTTCGTCTTCGTGTTTGATTTTTAGAATCGTTCTTATCATATCATGTCCCTGGTTCCATTTATCTACGTGTTGTATCATTTCTTTGAAGAGGTTCTCTATCTGTAAATCGTTGCTTGTTGTTTCGCGGTAGTTATCAAATCTTAGATAGTAAATTAAGATATGCTCTGCGTCATCTATTCTTTGACAGTACCGACATATGTCGTCCGTTTTCCCTATTCGCTTTGTGTATGTGTGCGATATAGTAATCCATTTTTTTGTGTTTGCAGTCTATCCAGGTTTCATTGTCGTCCATTGTCCTTTTTCGGTATTTCAGTCCAATCTTGGCTTGCCAAGATTTCAGTATTTTCTCTTTTACAGTTTTTTCGCTTTCTTCACTGTGGCCATTTTTGTCTTCATAAACAATTTCTTCGACAATCAGGTCTATGGGCGGGATTTATTTTATAACCTAATATAGTATATCCATCCAAATATTTAAAATCATACTCGCTGATATTGGAGGTTTCCGACGGTTTTTAAAATTTGTTGCTTGCTTTAGGAAAATCCAGCTGAAGCGTTTTATTTTTCCGACATGGCAGCTCACTCCGCCCATCAATTTAATGTAAATTTTAAGTGATGTATAAGTCGGAAATTTCCCTTCAAACTTCTTTCAGTTAAAAGTATTCAATTACAGGGTATATTTCATAAACACGCACAAAAAAGCGTATCTAAAGGCGCATTTACATAGACAAACTTTCCTTTGATGTTGTAATGCCGACAAACATTTACACGAGCCTCTTGAGCAAAATGTTCAAAGAAATGTTCGAGCAAAATCTCGTACAAAAAAACACACGTAAATTTTGGAGAGAATGTTGAGCAAAATTTATTTGAAGAATTGGGGGTATAAAAATTTCTTTACAAATTTAAATTTTATAGTTTTATGGGAATTCATTGAACTTAACTGAAAATAGAAAGACTAAGTTTTAAAACAAGGTATTTTAATTAAATGCTTTCCGACGGAAAAACGATATGATGTCGAAATTCACGTTTTACCTCATAAGCAACTTCGATTGATTTGATTTTTATAAGGGATATGCCAGTATACCATAATTGGCACTTATTTGTTGCTGATGCTGGGTTAGGAGAAGGTAAAAACCGTAGACTAGTGAGAGGGGGTTTTGGTCAAATGAACATTGACACACAAAATTACATGACAACAAACAAGGGTCAACGCAGTTTTTTTATGAAAGTTTTAGAACAAATCTTTCCATAAATAAAGGGCTCTCCGACGCAAAACAAAGAAATTCGTTTTATTTTATTGACGCGTAGAACTTGCGTTTCCGATTTTTTAAATATTGAAATTTTTGGCGGTTTTTACAAGCTTTTATTTATGTATGTTTGTATGTTCGGCTCAAATCTTGCAACTCAAATTTGGTATTCAATTTCAGTTTTCGGTGTGTATTTATAGTTGCGGCGACAATACAATAATATGGTATTATTAGGCACCCCCTCCCGCTAATGAGGAAAGTGGAGGAAGAAAAAGATTTATTTTTTTCGATTTCAATCAAAATTGGCATACAGGGGTTTTTAGGGAAGAGAATTATCGAAAGGATGGATTTATGATAGTCTAAAAACTAAAAAATTATTTTAAATAAAAAGAAGCTTTTATAAAATATAAAGTGCACTAAAAAGTAGAAAATAAATTTTAGCATTCTCATATCATAATAATAAAAGCGACGGGCGCAAACTAAAACTAAAAATGTCCATCCATATAGCAGAGAAACGTAGAGTAGTTTGGGTCGAGTTGGGTTGGATTTACTTCACAAAAAATTGAACTTACAATACCAGATAAAGAATTCTTTATATTTACACGTCGTAGTTGTGGTGAGAGTATTTTTTGTACTTATGGTATTTATTGTCTTTTTGATACGTTAGTTATAAACGCCTTACCACTCATATCTCTTTATATTACTTCCTAGTTTAGTCTTTTACAATAATAATTAAGTCAAATGAAAAAACCTATTTACATTTTATTAAATCTCAAATATATGAACAAAAGCACGTTCGATTTAAATAATACCCGTTTATTACCCACTTTTACAACCCTACTATCCCGACCCTTGTCTAAAAAATATAATTTAGCAGTAAAATACTAGACTTTTGAATCGGAATGTTGCCCCTTTGCATATTGTTTGTTCAGTGTCAGTAATCGACCTTGATTATTACATTAAATTGACAGTAAATATCTATCTTCAGCATTTTCATAAACCTTTTGCTTTTTTAAGCAACCCTTGGGGCCTTAAACTAAGTAGGTAAATCTGGTGTGAGGAATTAAAAAAAAACAATCAAAGCTAAGGTTAAAGTAAAGTTACAAAAATATGTTTTAAAAAAAATCCCCTCCCCACCACTCCTCATAGTCATGAGGCGCGGATTACCGCTTAAAAGTGCAATTTTTGAGTTTTTTGCCGATATTTGAAAAATTCAAAAATTTTTTGGAAAAGAAAAATTTTCCTGGGTTGTTTTTCGAATTTAGGAAAAAAACCCTTGGAAATAAAAAAAACTCGCAAGAAAGTCCCAAAAAAACTCCCGGGCAAAAAAATCCGGGAAAAACCCTAAGAAAAAATTTTTATAAGTAAACCTAATCCATGTGACAAAACTGATAGCCAATAATAATGTTTCGCTTGCCGTCGGCTTTTTTTCACAAAAATTTCAAATAAAAGTTGGTGTTCCATTTTTTTAAAGAATTGAGATCACTGATCACTGATGTGAAATGTTATTTATTCTCATCTTTAAAAATATGTTTCCAAAACAGATAGCAATAATTTGCTCAAAAATTTACCCGAACAAAATGTTCAAAGAAAAGCTCACAAAAATGTTCGCGCAAAAAATTTTAAATCTTTTGCACGAGCTTTAGTTTGAGCATGTTCGTCTGTGTAATTGCGCCTTAAGGCGCTCCACCATAGACTTCAAAAAAGTACCACAATAACCCCCGACAAAAAAAAGGGTTGTTATAAGTTTGACCCCTATGACTGTGTCTCTGTAACTCTCGAACTAGTGAATAGGTATCAATGCGGTTTTTTTTTTGTTCGGAGCCTATCCTTCAGAAGGCGTTCTTAGCAATGTTTGATAAAACACGGCTAATTAGTTCCAAAGATACGCTGCTTATACACACATTTCAAGGAACTTGATATGATGGATTATGTAATAACAAACAACTTAAACAATTTTTTATGTGCTAATTTTGACCCTGGTATCTCGGACCATCATTGTCAGTTGATTTCTTTTATTGGTGGCAAATCAAACAAAAACCTTAATGACAGGAAATCTTCTGAACATCGTCGCTTTTTCACGAAGAAGAAGATTTGCGAATTTAATAGTTGTTTTGATTATTGTTTTAGGGAGGTAAATTTTAGCTTTAGTGATGATTTGGATGTCAGTTTTTCCTTCTTTTTTGACAGATTTGTGCATCTCTTTGACAAGTGTTTTCCCTTAAAACTTGTAACTAATAATTTAAAAAAAAACTACAAAATTCAATTTAGTGAAGAACTTAAAAACAAATTGGAGCAGCTCAAAAACTTAAATTGGCTGAAGAAAACAACAGGGGACTGCACTGTGAAAGAGCGGTACAGAGAAATGAAAAAAGGTATAAATAAACAAATTAAATCAGTAAAAGACCAGTACTTTGGCCATCAAATACAAAACGCAAATAACAAAGCAAAAAAAACTTGGGATATAATTAAAACCTTAAGTAGTAAGAGTCAGACTAAACCTCAAATCAAATCAATCTTACAAGATAACATTGTTTTAGATAGAGATGAGGATATAGCAAACGCTTTTGGCACTTATTTATCAAATGTTATTCAGGAAACATTACAAAAGCATTTGGGTCCTCAATTATCGCAAATATGTACTCTCGGGGAAAAAAATAACGCAACATTGTTCTTCCAACCCGTTACTGCAGATGACGTTTCTAGTGTGGTCAGAGCTCTTCCAAATAAGAAGTCAACCGGGTTTGACGATGTACCAATACATCTGCTTAAGAACTCTACTGAAACCTTTTTTAAATTATTGGCAGACCTAATAAACATTTCTGTAACTCAAGGCAAGTTTCCAGAGCAACTTAAAATGGCAAACATTACACCCATCTTTAAAAAAGGTAATAAGCAAGGACTAGAAAATTACCGCCCCATTTAAATAACAAGCTGCTTAAGCAAAATATTTGAAAAACTAATGTATAACCAAGTTTTATCTTTCCTAAATAAACACAATGTTTTAAGCAGATTCCAACATGGGTTTAGGCCAAACCACTCAACTGAAACGGCCACAGTTGATTTTATTCAAAATATATATAGTCACATGGATATGGGTGAACATGTGGTAGCGGTTTTGTTTGATTTAACTCGAGCATTTGATACAATTAGTCCGGATTTCGTATCATGTAAGATGGATCAAATAGGTATAAGAGGTTCTGTTAATAAATGGCTAACTTCATGCCTTAAGGGCAAAAAATTTAAAATAAAAATAAACAACACATTTTCTGACATTTATGAATCTGACATAGGAACACCACAAGGCAGTATTCTTGGGCCACTTATATTCTTGATTTTTGTAAATGATCTTCCTGAACATATTAAAAATGGAATAATTCTAATGTACGCTGACGATACAACTATATTGATTTACGGACAAAACAGAAATGAAATACTACATAAACTAACAACAATTTTCAACGAATTCTCTAAGTGGTGTTCCAGTAATAATCTCATTATTAATTATAACAAAACAATTTGCTTGGAATTTAAAACTAAAAAAAGTAAGTCCCTAAAAATAAATACGCATTTTCAAGGCGTCCCTGTACAATTCTCTGATACCGCTAAATTATTAGGAGTAACCTTTGATACTCATCTAGACTTCAGTCAGCACATTGATCAACTTTGCTCAAGAATTAATAGAGGCATATATGCTATCACATGTCTCAAAAACTCTTTGGGAAGATCGGCTCTATTAACGTCCTACTTTGCCAACATTCATTCCATTATTGGCTATGGCATTATCTTATGGGGTCAGTCCTCAGATTTGGATAGAGTTCTGATCTCACAGAAGCGGGCTCTGAGAATAATTTTTGATTTGAGGTCTTTAGATTCATGCCGTGAAACTTTTAAGAAGAACAATATTCTTACCGTTGTTTCGCTATATGCTTTTAAATTACTTACGCATGTGCATAAAACTAAAGATATTTTTATAAAAAATAACTTTAATCATTGCTATCGTACCAGATACGCCGATAAATTTTGCTTACCTTTACATAAGCATGAGTTTTTCAAAAAAAGCCCAACTTACGCTGGTATTTCTTTGTATAATTTGCTACCCAAGGTTTTTCAAGAATTATCATTAAATAGGTTTAAAAAATCCTTAAAAAAATTACTTTGTGAAGGGGCATTTTATAATTTGAACGAAGTCAAATCATTTTTTAAAAAAATGTAAAAAATTAAATGTTAGTTTGTCAGATTATATGTACCTAATTGATGTATGTTTGTACTTTACCTATTTATATACTAATGTTAATATTTATGTAAATTATCTTACTAGCAGTTGCTAGAACCAACTAGTTTGTATTACTATTATTTATTTATTTTTATATACCTACTTATTGACATGTTACATCCTATTTTTATAGGCCAAAGTAATTAATAAACATTTTGAATTTTGAATTTTGAATTTTGATATATGATGAAATGTGGTGTGTAGGTAGGCTCCAGTTTATTTATAAAGGCAATAAAGGCAGCTTCAAGGAATTTTCGCTTCTTCCAATGTGGCTCCTTGTGCAAAACCTTTGCTTCTGTCCACTTCATTCAGTTTTGTGTTGACCATGTGTGTTCGGCGATTCCTGATTTCATTGTTTCACCTCTTTGGATATTCGTCTGAATTTTTTTAAGCCTAACAGATAATGGTACAGTATTTTTGTTTCATCTATGTATGATTCACCACACTCACAAGGAACTCGGTAAATGCAATCCTTATTTTGTTCCCTTTATGAACGTACCGGCATACCCCTGGAGAGAGTGATGGAGTTGTTGGAGTGTTGTCTACATAACTCTTACTTTTAGGTGAAAGGGGTTTTATGCTCAGGATGATGGTCTGCCAATGGATTCATCCCTTTCGCCAGTGGTGACCAATATGTAGATGAACTGGTTCAAATCACACGCGGTTGATACCGCAACATATAAACCTAATGCATTTTTTTCCTATGCCACAAAATTTAGCTTTCCATTAGTGTATACTATTATAAGGCACCACCAGCTTAGAATGCCTGACAGCTTAAAATTCAGTGTGACATCCTTAAAAATGCCACAGATATTAACAATTACAAAACCGTTCTTCGTGATAATGACTTCTGGGAGAGGGTGGTTTTCACTGACGAAAAAATTTTTCATCTTTATGCAGCAGGAGAATTTTAGTTTATCGTCCACCAAATTCTAGATTTGAACTCAATATACAAACTAAATTAAAAAAGCTGGACATTTTTGTGTAAACATGTGGGGCTGGTTTGGTGCTAGAGGTTTGGGTTTTTTTTGGAGAATCGAAGGAAGATTCAATAGTGAACGATATATTGAAATCCTTGAAAACGTTATGCTGCCATCTGTACAGGCTTTACATGAATATAATGACTTCGTTCATCAGCAGGACAACTGTCCAGTACACACGGCTAATGTTGTTCGCCAATGGTTTTAGAATAATAATATAGAAACACTTCCTTGGCCAGCCAACAGCCTTGGTCTTTTTTAAGATAAAATAATTAGTATTAAGTTTACCATTGTTTTTGTGCTAATCCAAGTTTGCTATTCGTCGAATTGTTTTTAATCCAGCGCTGTTTCCATCGTATTATTGTTATTTTATCAACTCCAAAATGGGTTACCGCCCTCTTTATTGAACAGCCAACGTTACTCGAGTGATAATTTGATATTGTTCAATAAAGACTTTACTAAAACATTATTTTTGTAAATAAGGTTGCCTTTAATTTAGGTAAAAAAATATTTTCAGTTTTAGAGACCTTTTTTAAACAATATGACAAATTGTCGTACTTTTGAAGTTTTTAGGCATTTTAGATGGTAGTCCGTATATATTATACACTTTTAGAAAGGTCAAAATCAATCAAGTGTACGTGTCAAACGAGTAGAAAGTGATATCAGAACAACAGTGTATCGTAAACCTATTCACACAGGATTTAAATCAAGGTTTTAATCATTCTGCTATAACCAAAACGAGGTATAACAGAACCGTTCAAATTTGTAACAATTCTCATAACTTGGAAATCGAAATAAGAAACATTAAGAAGGATCTGCAGTAGAATGGTTACAGCCTTAATAACAGATACTATTTCTAAATATCAGCAAACAGGACAGAGATTACAAGACCAAAACCAGGCAAACGCATTCCTTACAATTCAATACATTAAAGGAGTATCAGAGAAAATTCGAAGAGTAACGAACAACTTTAATATAAGAACAGCGTTTAAATCTGATAATACAATTTGAAGCCTTCTTAGCAAAACAAAACCGGACAAACATAATAAGGAATGCATTTACCAAGTTCCTTGTGAGAGAAAAAGACCACTATCTGTTAGGCTTAAAGGTTATCACACACAAACGCTGCACTGCATGTACTGCGGTGGCGTAGAGGTATCAACCAATCGGCGCTCCAGAATTTTCAACACGACATTCTGAGATCGGGCGCTAATTGGTTATACCTCTATGCCACCGCAGTGCACGTAGTGCAACGTTTGTGTGTTAGGAACGTCAGGCAAAAACGTGAAACAATGAAATCAGAAATCGCCGAACACGCATTGGTCAACACAACACCGAATGAAGTGGACAGAAGCAAAGGTTTTGCAGAAGGAGTCACACTGCAAGAAGCGAAAATTCTTTGAAGCTGCCTTTATTGGTCAGAATCAGGTCATTTTCAGTAAACCAAGTGTTGAAATTCCAAATATTTGGAAGTCCCTTCTTGGGCGGAGCCGACTTCTTAAACTTCATGGTTGACTGATGAAATATATTTTTTACCTCTTTATCAGATGTTAATTTCATCTCCGGCACTTGCGTAGTGGTTAATTGGAAAAAACATTACAAAAACCTGGTTTTTCACTTATATATTTTTAAAGTCAATCATGGTCATACATCAACTAAACTTTTTTTTCATAGCAAGCGGCGATAAGTCAATAATAATTGATGGCGACCTTGTCATTATTTTGTTTTCACGAAATTGGATAAAATAAAATGTGGTTGTAGGTCGCCATTTTCATAAATCAGCCGGCATATTAAAACGCATCATAGCTGAACCAAATTTTTTAACAATGTTACTGGACTCGACCTGCTTATCTTTTCTACCAAATTTGGTCCTCTTCGCTATGTTATTTTTGCAAAATGTTAATTTTACTGGGGTATCTTTCAAGGTCATAAAGCTTCAAACTGCATCAAACTCGAAGGATGGAATTTATCACATATGCCTAATAGTTTGAGGTACATTTGAATTTAGTGTGACAAAACGTCAAATTATTAAGATTTTTTGAAGAGAAAATGACAAAAAATCTTGCTTTTTGCGATTTCCAAGGTCATTTAAGGTCGGATGACCTTAAAAGTTAATTTTTTGGAATCCTCGTCCTTGAGTTATATGGTATCGTGTATAATCATGCCCCGGTTGCGAAAGTTGTATTTTTTATGATTTTTGGCCGCCATCAAGTTGACGTCATATCAACTCCTTCTACAAGGATGCAAACAAAACACCCGGTAACACTTGATTATGTAAGACGTCAAGGAAAAGTCCTGTTAATTTTTCACAAATTCTTCACGAAATTTGTGAAGAATTAATAGGACTTTTCCTTGCCGTCTTACTACGTGAATACCTGGTATTTGTCCAATATTCAGTTACTACGTTTTAGTGTAGGGGCATATGTCGATAATTTGAAGGAGTTTTGTGACTATCTGGGATTAATAGCTCTTTAGTCACACAATCAAGTTGAGTAAGGTCTCCAGAGTGAAGATTATTCATAGTAAGACGACAAGGAAAAGTCCCGTTAATTTTTCACAAATTCTTCACGAAATTTGTGAAGAATTAATAAGTCTAAAACTACTGTTCGTCAAAATATCAAACTGTCAAAGATTAAAATGTCGCAACAATGAACGTCACCGAGTAAAAAGGCACATCGTTATGAAAACCAATTTTTAAAAGTATATTCCTGTTTTTCTGGGATTTTTTGATAAAGGTATTAAAAAAATAGTGTTAACAACTCGCGGCTAAATTGTGTTTTTTTTACTCGCGTTTTTAAATACTTCGCTGCGCTCGTTATTTAAACCAACGCTTGTAAAAAAAACACTATTTTAGCCACTAGTTGTGAAAAGCTACTATTTTTACCATAATTTTTTTTTTTAAATTCTTGTTAATTGAAAAAGTAAAGTTTATGATATATATTTGCCTGCTTTTTTATTAGCCTCAAACGTATATGAACCAAATAAAAAGTTACTAGGATGTTACTGCATAGTTTTTTAGTCATAATAAATTTTTTTCGGTTTTTGTTAGAAATATACAGTGAGATTTACTAAGATCTAAAATAGTACCCCCCACAAGTCTAAATATTTACACCTGTCGTACTAAATTTTAAAACCAAGTTTCAAAAAACGCTTACCCATACAGAAAAGACACAAAGTTAATGATTATCTATTGTTATTGCAAAATACCACTGAAAAACTGCTTTTTTTTCTCAAAATACACCACATTTTAGAAGAAAATGCCCTAAAACTATTTTTTTTGACAGGTTTCAAAATGGTAAATAGTGAATACGCCAAAAATTTGGCACATAATAGCTTTATTATTTGTGTTTAAGGTTATAAAGTTGGTGATTTTTTAGACCACCTCAGGGGGGTGTTTTAAATTTATAGCCCCCAGAAAGGATTGTTTTGTGGCATTTGGTAATAAGTTCGTTTATTATTTCCCTATGTAACCATTTTTACAAGGATTAATTTACCTTATTTAATATCCCAAGTTGTTCATTATCCAATAAAATACCTCATATTTTGTCCAGAAAAACGCCATATTTTGAATCCGTTTTCAGCACAAAAAATATATTTATGAGGGCACTACGAGGCAAAACAAACATAAGTGAAGGTCACTGATTATGCACGAAAAATATACCAAACAAAAAAACCCAAAACAACTATATTAATTTATTTACAAACTGAAAGTAAAACACTGAGGTTATCTAAAAGCTCAGTCAAAAAAACTTTCCTTAGTCAAAGCCCACTCATTTTAAAGCTGTAGCTTTCATCAGTCGAGGTTGGTGCAAGCCAAGGTGCAAGCAGAGGTAAATATCCGAACTCGCTGTTTGTGATTGAACGCAGCGGTAATATTTTTAAACTGACATTTCGACAGTGGCAGAAATGTAAAAAAAAACTTGCATCAAAGTTTTTTAATACATTTCATAAATAAAAACACCTTTTAAATAAATACAAAATTAATCTGCTGCTTATATTATTATTACTCATCTAAATCGTTGTGTGACATCAAATATTAATTGGAAAAATTCTACCGAGTGATTCCTATTTAAACCCCGCGTGGGTTTAAATTTTTTAATTTCTTTAAATCCAACAAAAGATTGTGTTAAGATGATATTCAATAAACAGATTTATTAAAACTCTTCTTATAAATCAAGCTATGTCCAAAACTCAAGGAGCCTAAAACCAAAAATTTCAGTTAAACTTAGGACCATTACATGATTTGTTCAGTGCTAAAAAACAAAAGATCAAAAGATCTTGGGTGGAAATAACGAAAATTCAAACTTGGATGAGTATCCCACAAGGAACACACAAAAGATCAAAGCGAAAAGAGAAATGATTAAACGATGTTTCGCCCTGGGTAACCAGCGTGGGCTCATCAGTAGTTTCACTGATCACCCTCCACTATACATCATTAAACACCATCATACACTTAGATTTCCAACCATGAACCACTCGCAAATAGGCATCGTTCCGCACTGGTACTTACTTATCCAAGTTACCTGATACGAATTCGTCCTGCCGTGTGAATATTTCCAGTAGGATTATGCTCCTAAAGCAATTAAAACAAATGGTTGGAAATCTAAGTGTATGATGGTGTTTAATGATGTATAGTGGAGGGTGATCAGTGAAACTACTGATAAGCCCACGCTGGTTACCCAGGGCGAAACATCGTTTAATCATTTCTCTTTTCGCTTTGATCTTTTGTGTGTTCCTTGTGGGATACTCATCCAAGTTTGAATTTTCGTTATTTCCACCCAAGATCTTTTGATCTTTTGTTTTTTAGTTTCTTTTCGGTTGAAGTAACTGATTTGAAGGTTTTTTAACTTCTTCTTTGTTCAGTGCTGTTATACAACCAGAATGACTAGATTTTGCCTTTCATTAGTGATGTGCGAAAACCCTTCTTATTATTAGCCTCAGCATTATTATTTTCTTTATATGCTATTATCTATTTACTTCCGTGCGTGTCGCAGATTAAACCAAATGTGGAATTTCCTGTGACCTTAACTTTGTGGCAATAATCTACTCTGAGCCGCCTACTTGACTTAAGCGCCTTTTAATTTATTAAATAGGCAGTTTCAGTTGGTCCTAGAACGTACGCGTAAACGTGGAACGTCTTTTATTTATTTCTAAAAAACAAAGACCTCCGCTCGAATACAGATACCAGAATCCCATTTTGTTGTCTTGCGTGAGGTATATGGGTAATGGACAGTGCCACGCGCGATGCATGTTTTAGGCATTTTTTCGATTTTTGTATTTAAATAACTACAATCACCAAAGAAGTGTCTGGGGTATCAATAAATCATTATAATAGTGAAGAGGCATATGTAAGTTCGTTGGATTTTGAATGAAGGAGTTTTTTGACTATGTGGGATTGATAGTTCTTTAGTCACATAATAAAGCGTTACCAGCTGTTTTGTTCGCATCCGTGTACAAGGGGTTGACATGACGTCATCGTTTAAGATGGCGGCCAAAAATCATAAAAAAAATACAACTTTTGCAACCGGGGCACGATTATACTCTATTTCATATAATTTGACAACGAGGATCCCAAAAAATTTACTTTCAAGGTCATCCAATACCCCAGTCAAATTAACATATTGCAAAAATAACATACTAAAGGGCGCTATTCATCAACTACTAAAGGGAAGAGGACCAAATTTTGTAAACAAGATAAGATGGTCAAGTCCAACAACAATGTTAAAAAAAATTGGTTCAGCTATGACGCGTTTCAATATGGCGGCTGATATATCAAAATGGAGACCTATAACCACATTTTATTTTATTCAATTTCGTAAAAAAGCAAAAATGACAAGAGGGCCATCAATTCTTATTGACTTATCGCCGCTTACCATGAAAAAAAAAGTTAAGTTGATACATGACCTTGATTGACCTTGAAAATACCATGTACAAGTGAAAAATCAGCTTTTTGTTGTAATTTTTTCAATTTACCACTACGTAAAAACTTTAAGTGCCGGCAATGGAATGAACATCTAAGCCATAACTAAAAACTCCATTTTAAACCTCCCTTCCTTTTTTTTTTTTGATCTGGCGTCCAAAATGTTTATGCTATACCGCGGTAAAAATTACCTATATGCCTGTCGTTTTTATTAAGTTTAGGAACTTTCTACACGGATACGAATAAAACACCCGGTGGCACATGAATGTGTGACTAAATAGCTGTAACCTCATCTTTAAATTTTATTATGAATGTTAATAAACAAGTATAGTCATGCCCTACTGGCGTAATTAGAATTTTTTATGCTTTTTTGACCGCCATTTTGGAAAATAGCATCTAAAACACCTTGTCCAATATATGGTAATGTACGTCTATTAACTCTCTTATAGATATTTTAAATGACTTTGTTGACTAGACAAGTGAGTAAAACATAAAATCACAGTTCCGGAACTTAATAAAAACGACATATAATTTTATGAAAATGATGTGTTTAGTTATGGCTAAGATGTTAGTTTCATCTCCGGCACTTGCGTAGTGGTTAATTGGAAAAAACATTACAAAAACCTGGTTTTTTACTTGTACATGGTATTTTTAAAGTCAATCATGGTCATACATCAACTAAACTTTTTTTTCATAGTAAGCGGCGATAAGTCAATAATAATTGATGGCCACCTTGTCATTATTTTGTTTTTACGAAATTGGATAAAATTGTTGTAGGTCGCCATTTTCATATATCAGCCGCCATATTAAAACGCATCATAGCTGAACCAAATTTTTTAACAATGTTACTGGACTCGACCTTCTTATCTTTTCTACCAAATTTGGTCCTCTTCGCTATGTTATTTTTGCAAAATGTTAATTTTACTGGGGTATCTTTCAAGGTCATAAAGCTTCAAACTGCATCAAACTCGAAGGATGGAATTTATCACATATGCCTAATAGTTTGAGGTACATTTGAATTTAGTGTGACAAAACGTCAAATTATTAAGATTTTTTGAAGAGAAAATGGCAAAAAATCTTGTTTTTTGCGATTTCCAAGGTCATTTAAGGTCGGATGACCTTAAAAGTTAATTTTTTGGAATCCTAGTCCTTGAATTATATGGCATCGTGTATAATCATGCCCCGGTTGCGAAAGTTGTATTTTTTATGATTTTTGGCCGCCATCAAGTTGACGTCATATCAACCCCTTCTACACGGATGCAAACAAAACATCCGGTAACACTTGATTATGTAAGACGATAAAGAAAAATTCTTCACAAATTCTTCACGAAATTTGTGAAGAATTAATAGGACTTTTCCTTGCCGTCTTACTATGAATAATCTTCACTCTGGAGACCTCACTCAACTTGATTGTGTGACTAAAGAGCTATTAATCCCATATAGTCACAAAACTCCTTCAAACTATCGACATATGCCCCTACACTAAAACGTAGTAACTGAATATTGGACAAATACCAGGTATTCACGTACGTATCATGAACTGATTACGACCAACTTAAACTTTCTAATGGCCACGACTATTATTGTGCTTAAAAATATCATTTTAGTGAAAAACAAGAGTTTTGGTAGTTATAACTAGTGCAGTTGACTGTTCAAATAGGGGACGCAGTTTGATCCGTATCGGTAGCAATCTACCACTGGGTGCTTACTCCTGAAATTAAGAGAAGCGAGCGCTCCCGGGGACCACACTAGGTAGTGACAAAAACGTACTAAAATCAATATTAATAACGAGTTTTAAAGGATTATTCTACTTCCTGGCTACTCTTTTCACTTGATTTTAACTACTCCCTAATTCGCTTCCCGGGAGAAATTTTACTCCCTGCCCTACTCGGATGTCAAGAATAAAGCCCCTGAACTGTGTTGTGTTAAAATACGTTGCAAGCGGTTTTAGCAAGTGCTCAAATTAAGTTAAAAGATTAGAAAAAAAAAATATATTTCTTACACTCTTTAAATCAAACTTCGGGCGATTCTATAAAAGGCATAAAATTACAGGCAGTCCAGTTATTTTAGGCTTTTAATGTAAACTTAGAACATTGTAATACTAGGCCATCGTTATGTCTAATTTAGAAAAACATGATATTTCTTTTTAAATTATGTTTTTTATTTGTACTCTTAGGAGCGAGTGGAAACAACTTATATGCTTTTGTAATTAATCCAAAAATTTAGATTTTATTTCTTATAGTATTCTTTTATTTATTTTTAAAGAGTGTGTATTTTAATAGCAATAAATGCTCTATAATGCTGGGTTTATACAGGAAAAATTAAAACTAAATTAAAAATAAAATTAAATTGGAAATAAAAATAAGAGTTAATCCTATAGGAACACCTGTAAGTGTTTATACAGCTGAAATTAAAACTAAGGAAATTAAATTAAAATTAAAAGATTTTCTGAACTTTTACCTTTTTAACTTAATTTTAACTGAAAATCGATGTGCCCATGCCAGGAACATTGATTTTTATACTTATAACCTCATTTTTCTGTTTTTTTTGTTTTTTTTTTTATTTTAAAAGGAGATTTATAATTTTGGTCGTTTTTTCTAAGGAAACTGGGTTCTGTATTTTCCTATAAAAAGGTAAGGAAAGGTTTTCACACTAATTTTGCTGAAATAGGGGAGTTATAAGTACTTGGACAAACATTAGCTTCTGGTGCCACAGCCCTGATAAAACAGTGCTATAAAATATATGTATGTGATTTTAGGCGTTAAAAAATTGATGATTTTTGTAAATCTTTAGCAAAATATACAAGTTTCAAATAAAAAACAAAACAAACTGGTAAAAATGACAAATAATTTTAATTCCTGTATAAACTATCAACAAGTTCTTAAAACAGAATTATGATTGTTTTCCACAAACCAAAACTACACTTTTTTGCACTCGACGCGCGTTTCGCTAACAACGTTAGCATCATCAGGAGACGATAAACAATGAACTAAATTAATCCTCGCTCTATCTTATATACAATCCTTTAGTGGGCGGAGATAAGACTAATAATTTGTGATTGATCACGATTTTTAATCCTATCTCCCCTCAACCAAAGAATAAAGTGTACTAAACCGGATGGGTCCTCTATCTTTATTTAAACTATTTCTGGATTTAATGATTTCCATACTTTCATATGCATTCAAAAGTCTTTTGTTTGGTACACTTTTTAGAAGTTTTAGGTTATCTAATGTGAATCTATGATTGTTTTCAAAAGCATGCTCGGCCACACTTGACTTTTCTGTTCTTCCGTATTTTAAGTGTGCTAGATGTTCTTTAAAACGTGTTTGAATAGAGCGTCTCGTTTGGCCAAGATATTTTTTGTCACAATCCATGCAACTAATTTCGTAAATTCCACTCTTTTCTAGAACTGTAGTTTTATCCTTGGGATTTCCTAGTAAGCTTCTTATTGTGTTACCGGATTGATATACTAATTTAAGACCGGTGTTATTAAATACTTTGTGTAATCCTTTCGTATAATTAGGATTATAAGGAATTGATACAAACTTTGAGTCGCAGGTATCTTTTTGTCTGAAAAAGGTAGAATTCCGAAAGGTCTTTTGAAAAGAATGTCTATTTATTAGCCTATATATTAAGCCTTCGTCGTAACCGTTTTCGCCAGCTATATTTCTAATCCTATTCTTTTCTGCTTCAAATCTTTCTTTGTTTAAGGGGAAATTTACTAATCTATATGTTAAAAAGTGCAAACTTACAAGCTTATGCTGTAAGCAATGAAAAGAGTCATTTGGAATATACCTGTTGGTGGCCGTGCCTTTTCTGTATAGGTCAAAGTCCAATTTATTTTTATTTCTTATAACTAAAATGTCTAGAAATGGCAGTGTACCGTTGTTTTCTGTTTCGTAAGTAAATTTATTAGTGGGAAATTTCTTATTTATTTTTTCCATAAAATTTTCAACACTAGTTACTTTAGTGTTGAATACTGCAAACACATCGTCTACATATCTGAACCATACTCTGGGGAAATACTCAAATTCTTTACTTATGTTTTAGTGCAACCAAAGGTTCCAAATTCCCAACATAACAAATTCATAGTTTTAATTTTATTTTTAATTTAACTTTATTCTTAATTTAGTTTTAATGTTTCCTGTATAAACCCAGCATAAGAATAAAGTTATAAAAGATTTACCTCAAAGATTACCTACTACCGTTTTTGTGACTTTTTCTCCACCCTACAATATGTTTTATTTGTATTTCAGAAAGCACCCTCTTCCACCAAAAAAGAACTTGACTTGAGATCATGAAATGGAGGCCGAAGTCAACCAAAACCTAGAATGAGCTCAGTTCAGTCCGAAAAAAGAAGAGGATGTGTACGTCCACCAAATTTCGATATACTGTAAGTATATTGTGGGGCGAAGATACTGTAAAAAATCAAAAATTTACTTCGGTTACCAAAAATTTATCATTTTGTTCGTTTTTTCCAGTGTCTCTCTACCTTCACTTTTGGAAAACCCAGACACTGCAAAAAAAATTTGTCATTTTCAAAAAGTAATAAGTCTAAAACTACTGTTGTTTCGGCTTTCCACAGACTTGAAACATATAAAAATTTGAAAGACCATAACCTAACAAATATCTAGCCGCCGAACAAAACCTAGATGATAACATATTTAGACAAAACATAAACTCACTTTCCTTAGAAAAAAAAATAGTAATTTACGTTACAAGGCCGGGAAATGGTCATTTAAAGTACACGTCTAGATGTTTACGGACGAGGCGGAGCCGAGTCCGGAATATCTAGATGAGACATTTCACGGCCGTCCATACAATTGCACTAAATAGCTTTATTATTTCTATGTATTTCCATATAACGTTTGTTTAAATCGGTTAAGAAATAATAAAACTTTCTGACAAGCTAAAAGTCTAATTGTTATGTGATTATTGTCAAAATTCAAGATGCGGACTCCTCCATGGAAAGTCTTATCACACAAAGAGCATCAAATGTAAAACTGCAGAACTTTCTTATTTCTTAACCGATTTAAGCAAAGTGCTCCTGTGTATGTACGTTAAAAGAATAAGGCTATTTACCGCAAATCTCAATATTATTACAGTGGAGCACATACAAATTTTCCAGGGAGGGGCCCTGAAAATTGCCTATTTTTCAAAACCGTCCGCCATCTTGGAGTTTCAAGAAATGTCAATTTTGACAATAAATGCATAAAATTGTTTTCTTCTTCTTCAAAAAAACATTAAATTTCGAATTTCGGATAATTAATGCAGAAGTTATAAAAAATCCAAACTCCATAAGGATCTTGTGATTTTGATTATAAAGATTTGTGATCTTTTCTGTGCGTAATAGATTTACTTATTATAAGTAGGTTTAGTTGAAAATATTGTTACCCATGTTAAACTTGATGTTATAGAACTTTTTACAGTGTTAGGTATCTTTATACCTATATCTTGCCTTGTTTTTAGTAAAAGAACTGTTCTAGTTTCAAGTTTTTGGACTGATTTTAGTAAGTAAGATTTTTTTATTAGATAAAATAATGCCAATAAACAAGTCGATTATAATCATCCGCGTTTTTTGAATTTTAAGTCCAAAAAATAAAAAACCTAACAAAACATTGAAGAAAGATTAAACAAAACACTAGTTTTTGCCAAAAAAAACTTCGAATAAAGTCCAACTAACAGAAAACAAGTTTTTAGAGTCCAAAAGTTTTAAAGAAACTTAAAAAAAACGTAAAAATCAACAGACAACAGTTTATGTTTACTCAAAATATCACAATTCCGCCTATTTTTTCCCATTTCTCTCACTAGTGACCAATAGAATAAAAATTTCTCTAGGGATTAGAAATTTCCCAACGGATTTCTATTCCCTGGAACTCAAGAATAGGCACCTAAAGATTCTTTATGGATGAAAAACGAATACGCCTGTTAAGGCGGCCATGATATTCATTTTTATTTTCACAGCGAACATAATAAAGAAAACCCGATGCAGACCCAATATGCCTGAGAGAGACCCGGACTGGTGAGCGAAGTCACCCAAAAAATAATCAATTCAAATTCAATTTAGACGTTTAAAAATAGGACCGGCTTTAAATTTTGCATATTTTTTATTACAAGCTTTTATTTAACTTCACCTCTATGCATGTATGTTTATATGTTCGTGTCTAACCTCTAGATGTCTGATTGAATTCAAATTTGGTATGCGATTATAGTTCCGGTGACAATACAATAATATGGTATTATTAGGCATCCCCTGGAGGGGGGAAAACGCGTTATTTTGTCCGATTTCAACCAAAATTGGTATACGCGGATTTTTAAGAATAAGGAATACGAATTTTTGATCAGATTTTGAAAATTCAATATGACGGATTCAAGATGAACGATTTTTGGTCATGTTTTGCTAACCAATTTTAACTGACTTATAGACATCCGATTGTCTTTAATTTTGGTGTGGGTTTATAGTTCCGGTATCAATACCATAATATAGTATTTTTACGCACCTCCCTCCCTCCTAGGAGGGGAGTGGAGGGGAAAAACACCTAAGTTTGTCCGATGTCAACCAAAATTGGTATACTGAGGTTTTTGGGGATAAGAAATACGAATTTTTGATCAGATTTTGAAAATTCAATATGGTGGAACTAAGTTGGACGATTTTTTGTCATGTTTTGCTAACCAATTTTAACTGACTTACACGCCATATTGAATTTTTAAAATTTGATCAAAAATTCGTATTAATTTTGGGTGAAATCGGACAAACTTAGACGTTTCCTTCCCTCCAGGAACTAAAATCGTACCAAGTTTGAATTCAATCGGATATCTACAAATTACTCAAAACTAAATTGCAAGATTTGACCTGAATATAGAAACATACATACATAATAGAGGTGAAGTTAAATGAAAGCCTGTAATAATAAAATTATTGTTTTCTAATTCTGAGAAAAAATAATTTGGGGGGGCGGTTGAGGGGGTTGATATATGTGAAAATTCATAAGTTTTAATCCAAAGCTATAAATTCATAACAACTATCTAAAAACTGCATATTCGTAGCAGCCTTAATTTGCAGTTTTTAGATTTAAAATAACAAATAACTTCCTAATATTAGAGGAAATTGTGACGAAACAGATTTCTATCGATCTTACTACTTTTGCGGCTATATGCCTAATGTGCCCTAAAAATGACCAATGCGTGCGTCCACCATGC
The DNA here is from genome assembly GCA_963921995.1 of Oxystoma pomonae. Lineage (NCBI taxonomy): Eukaryota > Metazoa > Arthropoda > Insecta > Coleoptera > Brentidae > Oxystoma > Oxystoma pomonae. The sequence goes on along the minus strand of OY998164.1, from coordinate 131,575,228 downwards.
CTGTGCCCCAAACAATGTCTGAGCTTCATTCATTTGATATTTCATAACCAGTCCCTTCTATAATGTGTAGAGTTCGCACTATTTACGTTTATTTATTAGATCAACACTTGCGGCCCTGGCCGTATCTAGTACTCATGATAAAATTTAAACTAAACGAAATCGAAAATTTTCTGAATGAGGCCCTGACCATACTGTGATCAATGTCGCCAAAAATCTAGGGAGAAACAAAACAATCAGACTGAAAATTCTCGTTGACAGTTTACGTCAATCAATGTGTATAAATTTCGGGTGGAATATGCTGTAAAAACACCCTTGTTTACCTATAATGAGCAGTAACCCCCCCCCAGCATTACGTCTTATGAAAAATCGCTTTGTTTACTGTAGAGCCACCTATTTTAAATTGTACATCTTAATTAATGTCTGACTGTGACAATTTGTTAGACAGCCCTATATTTTATTGTTTTTCTTTTCAATTTAAAGATGGCTACCCAGAGCGGCGATCCGCACGGTAGAGGGCGACCCCTCGGACTGCATCCTCGTAGTGGGCGTGTCCCGTCCGAAGATGGCGCTGGCAGTCTTGACAGTTATGCTGCTGTCTCTCTTTCTCACGTTCCATCTTATTTACGATAGCGCCGTGAGCAGTCTACAGAGAACGAACCATTTGGAGCAGAACCCTGCCCCTGTGTTGCTGTTAACCAGGAAGCTGTACCCGAAAGCTGTTCGAAAATTACCTCAGGTAAATAATACGTTGGCATTTCAAAAAAAGGACGTTTCATTAATAAGATCCCTCAACCCATAAACCTACACAGTCCAAAAAATTAAATAAAACAATGTCATTGATTGATTGATTGATTGATTCATTTGTGAGGGTGCCAGTATGGCACTGTCCACTGCGACCACTATTGGATCTATTGTGGCTCACTTTTGACATTTGTTTGTTGGTACAAAATATTCAGCCCCTTAAAGAGGCTCGCAACTTGCTTTGGTAAAGCATCATTGAGATCCAGTCCGGCGCTCTGTGGTTTATTGAAAATACGTTGACGCTGACGTGCAATGGCCGGACATTTATACCCCATACAGAGCTTACATTCGGTATCCTCTCTTAGACCTCTTCTGTGCAATGGTACTTTCAGCCTGCAGTGTCCGGTGTATAGATCAACCATTGTCCGGATCTCCTGTCTGGGGAGCTCAATGAGTTTCCCGGCCCTCTTCCTGCAGGGTTCTGTAATAAACTCTTTGGGATGTGCCAGTCCCGGCAAATCTCTCCAGCATTGGTGGAACTTATTCTCCATTCAGCTTGAGAGACTGTTGATTGTGTTGTATGCTATTCCAGGGGCTGTTTCGGGGCTAACAAAGACGGCAGAGGTCGCTTCGCGCGCCAGCTGGTTGGCAGCCTCATTTCCCCGATGCCCAGAATGTCCCGGAATCTACAGGTTTCCTAAGATTTTCCTTAGGGATGGGATTTCAATAAATCAAACAGAAATGGCATAGAAAGTTCTGCGTGCACAAAAGAAACAGGTATATTGTGCAATGGTGCCCGTTTGTTATTATCTCCGGACTGCTTTCATGAGAAAAAATTGTCGCCATTCTTTCATTGTGAGCATAAATCGTAGTTGCAAGAATAACCTTTGACAAGATGTCTGCAAATTCCGCTAGATGGCGGCCACACCATGAGATGATCCCACAATTCACGCCAGGCTACAAATTACCTTCGTCAGGTATTTGGTGATAGAATTATTTCACCAGATCTTGCGCCAAATGACTTTTTCCTATGGGGTTGTTGGCACGACAAAATTTTCCAACACCCTCACTTACGGCCTACGACTATACAGGAGTTGAGGGCGAAAATTTTGGAGGCGGGCAACTCTATCACCCCTGAAATGTTGGCTGCTATGCGCCAAGAGTTTTACAATAGGTTGGGATATTGTGAGGCTCAAGAAGGGGACAGATTTGAACATCTAATCTAATTAAAAATTAGATGTTTTCAGGTCCAAACCACAGCTTTTTCTTGCTTAAAGGAGGCGGCAGGGTCCATTATTTACGATACTGAGCGCTAAACTCGTGAGGTTGTTAACATTAAAAAGAAATATCTTCGCTTTTAATTAAATTTCTTTCCATTCTGTTCTACTAGTAACATCTATCCGGAAACGGCCAAACCATGCAGCTAGCACTAGCAGCCAAAGAAATCAATAAACGGCGCTGTTTTTCCTGCAGAGCTTTTTGCTTGCGATATTATTGATTTTAAATAAAGCTGGCCCTACACTACATTTGATATTTTCGAGGTGTTTTATGACATGATCTTGAAACATGTAGCGAACCAATTCTTCAAAACTAGCGGGAGGGTAAAAGCTAAAAATAAGGGGCTGCCAATATTTGTAACACCCAAAAAGGGGTGAAAAGATTTATTTTGCTCTGTTTCTTTACAAAAACGTTTTTTTTACGAAAAACTTGAGCTCTGCCACTTTTTTTATTTTTTTCTTCAACTTTCTCGAAATTTTCGTTATACCGTAGAAAAAAATTATTTCCCCCATGGTCATACTCTACTTTTATTCGAAAAAATTTAGAAACAGAGACGGGATGAGTTTTCCTAAAACGGGATATCTTGGTTTCGAGTGAGAAGATAAAGGGCGCCGCAGGCAAAAATTTTTCAATTAAATTAGCCGAACGCAAAAATGTTAGAAAAACAAAGCACGAAATAAAAATGGCGCCGCTTACAATGTTTTTTCAAAAATTATGTAATTTCGGGAACGCAAAGAAATAGGTCTAAAGAGTATAACTTTTAAGAAAAAAATATCAATTTTCTCGCCCTCCTCCACTGGAACTACAGGGGCCGTGCACAAATTACGTAATGGTCATAGGGGGGAGGGGGGTTACAAAACGTTATTTAGGGGGGAGGGAGGTTTTCGACAGCGTTTGCATTTGTGTGAAACTAAGAAAATTTGGAATTAAAATAAGTGAAAAGTTTTTTTTTTTTGGGGGGAGGTAGTGGTCTTGAAATCGTTACGTAATATTAGGGGAGTGGCGTGCCAAACCGTTACAAAACATTACATAGAGAGGGGGTCAAAAATTGGTAAAATCACCTTTACGCAATTTGTGCAAAACCCGGGTTGGACGTTTGAAGGCGTCAACCCGTCCTATTTGCTTGATAAAGTTTCTACGGAAATATCTCAGTCGATTTCTCCGGCCGTGTATGAACGCTTTAGGTTAGACATTTGCATGTATCTCAGTCCCCAGCCTGTAAACAGTGCGTAAGGACAATAGTTACAAAATAAAAAGCCGAAAAATATTTTTTTTACGATATCTTTCATCAGTTTGGTATTAAAGTCGAGCAAAAACAATTTTTATTCCAGTCCTAAAGGTATGAAAATGGAAAACATTAGAAAACAACAACCTGGAATGGATTTACTACGTGTAAGATGTAGTGACAACATCGCCCCATGTCCATCCTTTTCTGCCTAATGCGCTTTTCCGTTTGTCTGCGTCTTATACACGGCTGCTTGGCCCCCTAAGGATTTGCTAAGGAACCCTGTATACCAGCGACACAGTGTTTGTTCGTCCAAGGGTATTCAGTATGTTCAGGATTCAAGAGCCTTAAGGGCCGCTTGACTATCGGAGAGTATCTTTAATGATCTGTTGCGCCAGTTATGATCTATCATCCAACTTGCGCTCATTTCAATGGCGAAGAGTTCCGCCTAGAAAATTTTAGCCATCTGTTCAAGACTATGTATAATTCTGATATTTTCCCAGCTGCAATAAGCTCCGCATCCAACACCTGAGGGCATTTTGGATCCATCAGTGTACCAGCCGCTACCTTCATTTTGTTTGTGTTGTGTTGTATTTGACGATCAGTCCGCCCTATCTGGGAGAATAGTATTGTATAGCTTTTTGCTGTTTACTGTTGCAGTCATTAGATCCGGTAGCAGCCCTAGAATGCAGTGGCTTTCAAATGCGCGCCTTAAAGGGTTTGGTACTACTTGACATTCCCTGCCACCCCATTGGTTGGCTATGATTCTGTAGGTTGTCTTCATAGCCTCTTTCTCCAAGACAAGGTTTATAGGAGAAAGGTTTAGGAGGCATTCAAGCGCTGCTGATGATGTGGTGCTCATAGCACTACATAGTACCATACTTGCTTGACGTTGGATGCTTGTTACTTTGGCACGAGCCAGCGTTTGTCTGACTGAGACAGTGCTACCTTTTGCTTTGCTTTTTCCAAATGCGCATTCCATGTAAGTGTTTTATCGAGGGTTACCCCCAGGTATTTTACTTCAGATGCAAATGGAATTGTTTCACCGTTTAGTACCGGAGGAACGAGGAAGTCAAGCTTCCTTTTTTTGGTGAACGCCTTACAGAAATCTGTTCCCTGTTGCACCAGTCATTTACTGTGTCTAGGACCTGTTGTGTTTTTCCGGAGGTGGACCTCTTTGGAATATTTGTTATCAGGTTCAAGTCCATCAGTTGTAGACTCGCAAGGAGGTCGTCCACTAGGAGCGACCAGAGAAGGGATGACAGAACAGCCCCCTGAGGGCAGTCTCTTGCGGCGCTAAATCTAAAAACTTCGTTGTTTATGGTAATATGCAACAAATGACATTAAAATATTGTAGTCCTATTTTTTATTTACGACCGACTTAAGAAAATTTTTCAAAAAACATTTTGGTTCTATTTCAATCTTAAACAATCGAATAAGTCTATTTTTACCCGAGACCTTTAAAAAAAAAATTTACCTAGTGTATTTTTTATTTAATTTTTAGGCAATAATCATGGGCGTTAGAAAATGCGGCACAAGGGCGCTTCTAGAAATGCTCTACCTTCACCCGATGATACAGAAGGCACAGGGCGAGGTGCACTTTTTCGACAGAGACGAGAACTACAACAAAGGCCTGGAGTGGTACCGGATGCAGATGCCCCATTCATTACCGGGACAGATCACCATCGAAAAGAGTCCCAGTTATTTTGTGACGCCAGAGGTAGGGTTGTTTCGTTTTAGTCCACCATACCAATATGGTGTGGAGTACTTAATTTTATAAAAAATGAGTTACTAAGGTTCCAAAACACCTTAATCGACGAAAAAAAAAAAGTTTTTTAGCGGTCTGTCTGTCTGTATACACGATAACTCAAGAACGCCTTAATCCATTTTAACGAAATTTGGTTAAAAAATCCCCTATTGGCTGACCATGAACTGATTAACTTTTTGGTAGAGAGATGAGGGGTTGAAGGGAGGAAAAGGAGGATAAAATATTTTAAAAAATTGTAACTTGGAACAAAAGCAGGTAGCGATATATGGTTTTCAGATTTACGTTTACGTAAGATTCTGGTTTTCGTAAATATTACCCAAAAATTTTGTTATCAGGTTCAAGTCTTTCAAAGCTACAGTTTTCGAGATATTTTCATTTCTTTTCAACATAAAATAATTGATAGTATTGTGGAAGATCAGTGTTTTCTAGATCGCAAGTATGTATCCGCTTTTGTTTCAAAGTTATGAATTTACCCTCTTTACATACCTCAAGCACCACAAATGAACTCGTTTCTAAGTGAGCTGGCAGAAAGTTTTTATTTTATATATTTTTCAAGCCTTTATTACTTGTAATAATTAAGGAAAAAGCAGAGAGCATATAATTTAGGTTTTTTCCGGTAAAAAATAGGTGTTTTTTATTTATTCTTTAAATATTTTGCTATCTAAGGTTACTTCAAATTTTATTAACCCCGTCATTTCAGAATATTTGAAAAATATATGATTAGGAGATCAGAATGGTGGAGTAGGTATGTCAAAACTGATGGTCTCATATGATAAATTTCCTTGGATATTCCTTCAATTGTTCTGTTCTCCTCCTAATCCAAAAGAGGCGGTGTGACGTGTGACGGAGTCTTCTCCAATAGTAGTTTTCACAACTAGTGGCTAAAATAGTGCTTTTTTACGAGCGCCGCGAGGTATTTAAAAACGCGAGTAAAAAGCACAGTTTAGCCACGAGCAAACGAAAAGCACTTCTCGCAAAACACACCATCTTTACATTATAAATCAAGGCAGCTGGTAAATGAAATAACAATGGTTGCCTAGCGATGTGCCTTTTTACTGACGTTCATTGCTGCGACATTTTAATCTTTGACAAGTTTGATATTTTTAAGATGTTTTTAAATTATGTTTTCGTAAATACTTGAAAACTGGTGGAAATGGCTTAATTTTTAGGCAAGAATAATTAGATTCTTTCAATATTACTATTTTCCGCTATTTCTCTTTAATTTTCGGTAAACAACGTACAGAAATCTTTCTTTGCACCCGTGATCAAAAAAAAAAAAAGATTTTTTTATCGATAACCAAAAAGGACAATTACTAAAATCATATTTTTGATGAAGGAATAAAAAAAAATATGATTTTTTTAAAAATTTGACCGCTGAAGACGAAACCTTGTAAAAGAGTAATGTTTAATATAAAATAAAAGAAAAAAACTGGCGCCGCGGGCAACAAGTTAGTACGTAATTTCGTCGGAGAGGGGGTCGATCGCCTCGCTCAGTATTCCCAACGCGGAGCTCGTCCAAAAAATTTTCCTGTGCGCCGCCACTGCTTTCTATCGATACAGATCGAAAGCGAAAGTGACGCACCAAGCTTCCAAGCCAAGAGCCAAAAAAAAAGCGATAGCTGCGCGACTTGGTTTTTAAGTCAGTCGAGAGGGGTCGCACATTAGGAGTTTAATAAAAACAATCAGCAACCGACCGACGTACATACCGGGTGAATCTTAAAAATTGAAAATGATTTACTGGAGAGGCGCCAGATCCGCGGAGATCCGTTTATTTTAAACCAGAAAGACGCGGCCGATGCAGAAGCGTAAAATTTTAAACAAAAGCTTTCTCAAGAATCTATTGAATCGCTCGAGCACGTATCCTATACAATTTTTTGGCCTGGATTTTAAAAGAATTTTAAATTTCTGCCTGACGCTTTCGGATCGAGAAAGCTAGTAACTCTAATTACTTAGAATAGAACAGAATATCTTATATTTCCTGATTTAAATCGATTGTACAAAATAACAATATGGAAATCGTCAGTCAATTTTATATAGAAAAAAGAGTGTTTTACGAACACACATAAAAAAAAACCTACATAAATATTTTACAATTAGATATCCTAAGATATATGGTCTAATATTTGTTTAAAATTATGTACCTGTAACCTTCCAGTGGTTGATACAAACACAAAATCACCAACAAAGCCAAACATAAATTAATTTAAAAATACTTAACTATATAATATCACATTTCTAAGTTTAGTCAATTTTTAGACACATAAAATACAGTAAATAATAATAAAAACAAAACAATGTTAAATTTTGAGACAATCAATTTTACAAATTTAAAATCTAACCCATAATTGGCTGATGCAAATACAAAACAGCAGCAAAGCCTAACATAAATAAATTTAAAAGTACTAAATAATATAAATAAAATAAAGTAAATAATAATAAAAACAAAACAATGTTAAACTTTGAGACATTTAGTTTTACTTATCATTTGAGGAATTCGATTGCTCGTACGGCATAAACTAGTACAGGGCAAAACGCAGATTTCAGCAAAAAAATGTGAGGGATACCTATACTGATAAAAGAACGGTAGTCAAAATCAACTATAAACGCACAGGTTAAACCACTTGAACTACAGTTATGAAAATTTAAGGACGTATTGGGTTCGTTGCGTAGACGCTCGCTAAGAAAGGATTTTTGAAAATATTACCCATAAAGGCGCATTTACACAGACAAACTTTCCTTTGATGTTGAAATGCCGACAAACATTTACACGAGCCTCTCGAGCAAAATGTTCAAAGAAATGTTCGAGCAAAATCTCGTACAAAAAAAACACGTAAATTTTGGAGAGAATGTTGAGCAAAATTTGTTTGAAGAATTGGGGGTATAAAAATTTCTTTACAAATTCAAAATATATATTGTTATCGGAATTCATTGAACTTAACTGAAAATAGAAAAACAAAGTTTTGAAATAAGGTATTTTTAATCAAGTGCTTTCCGACGGAAAAACGATTTGATGTCGAAATTCACGTTTTACCTCATAAGCAACTACAATTGATCTGATTTTTATAGGGGATATGCCAGTATACTTGTAACTTTTTTGGGGTTGTAAAAAAAAACGAGAATCATAAAAAATAATAATTGGCACTTATTTATTGCTGTTGCCTGTAAAATGTAATGATAAAAATTTACGTTTAAAAGAATATTTCTTTATTTGACTTCCTAGTTTAAAACACAATACAATAATAATTAAGTCAAATGAAAAAACCTATATACATTTTATTAAATCTCAAATATATGAACAAAAGCACGTTCGGTCTAAATAATACCCGTTTATTACCCACTTTTACAACACTACGATCCCGACCCTTGTCTAAAAAATATAATTTAGCAGTAATAGACTAGACTTTTGAATCGGAATGTTGCCCTTTGCATATTGTTTGTTCAGTGTCAGTAATCGACCTTAATTATTACATTAAATTGACAGTAAATATCTATATCTTCAGCATTTTTATGAACCTTTTGCTTTTTTAAGCAACCCTTGGGAGGTAAATCTGGCGTGAGGAATTAAAAACAACAATAAAAGCTAAAGGTAAAGTAAAGTTACAAAAATATATTTTAAAAAAATCCCCCTCCCCACCACTCATCATAGTCGTGAGGCGCGGATTACCGCTTAAAAGTGCAATTTTTGAGTTTTTTGCCGATATTTGAAAAACTCAAAATTATTTTGGAAAAGAAAAATTTTCCTGGGTTTTTTTTTACTTACGAACATTGGAAATAAAAAAACTCGCAAGAAAATCCCAAAAAAAACCCGGGCAAAAAAATCCTGGAAAAATCCTAAGAAAAAAATATTATAAGTAACCCTAATCCATGTGACAAAACTGATAGTAGGGGCAATAATAATGTTTCGCTTGCCGTCGGCTTTTTTTCACAAAAATTTTAAATAAAAGTTGGTGTTCCATTTTTTTAAAGAATTGAGATCACTGATCACTAATGTGAAATTTTATTTATTCTCATCTTTAAAAATATGTTTCCAAAATACATAGCAATAATTTGCTCAAAAATTTACCCGAACAAAATGTTCAAAGAAAAGCTCACAAAAATGTTGACGCAAAGAATTTTAGATCTTTTGCACGAGCTTTTGTTTGAGCATGTTCGTCTGTGTAATTGCGCCTTTAGAGGGTAAAAATAAAGGTTGAAATTTAAAGAGGTTTTCTATATCTCGGGAACTAAAAGCGTCAGAGGTCTAAAAATTGGTATGTAGATTCTACTAATAAAACAAGTAAACACATATTTTGGCGTTTTTCGAAATTTCAACTATGGTTGGAGAAATAGGGGTAATTCGATTTCGAAGAGGGTAAAGGGATCTTCTGTATCTCTGTATAGTCTATACTAATAAAATAGATGAACACGTGATTCAGCGTTTTTCTAGCAACCCCCTATCAAAAGGGGGGATTACCTCCCATATTTTATAAAAATTAAAACTAAAATATAGGTTATGTGGTATCAAACTAAAGGAAATAAAGTCCATAATCGAGAAAACTGCTTCTTCTATTATTTTTGCGATTTTTTTTATCCTTTCCCTCCCCCCCCATGTTCGATAAAAACAATAAACTTTTAAAGGCTATAAAACCAGAATCCAAGAAAGTGTTTTTTTTTTGCAAAAAGAAACTGCTGGAAAAATTTTAATGCATTATTTGAATTTCTGGGGAGTACATAGGCTTTATTTTATCAAAATCGATTCATGGGAACAAAAGTAATGACCCTTGAAAGCAAAAAAACGGGGAAAAAACTTTAGGCAAAGCTGATACTCGATCAGATGAAAGGGTGTGAGGGTATGAAAGTGGTGTAGGGTGGAGAAGGAGGGGAAATCTACAATTTTAAACACGCGAATGAAGTCGCGGGCGGCCTGCTAGTTTAGTGCATTTTTTTTAAGGCTAAAATCTGCTTATTTTACAGTGAACTACGGGTTGTTTATAAAGTGCGTGTATTGGTGATGTAAATATCTTATACAGGGTTCCTAAGATTTTCCTTAGGGATAGGATTTCAATAAATCAAACAGAAATGGCATAGAAAGTTCTGCGCGCACAAAAGAAACAGGTATATTGAGCAATGGTGCCAGTTTGTTATTATCTCCGGACTGCTTTCATGACAAAAAATTGTCGCCACTCTTTCATTGTGAGCATAAATCATAGTTGCAATAATAACCGTTGACAAGATGTCTGCAAATTCCGCTAGATGGCGGTCACACCATGAGATTTGAACATCTAATCTAATTAAAAACTAGATGTTTTCAGGTCCAAACTACAGCTTTTTCTTGCTTAAAGGAGGCGGCAGGATAAACTCGTGAGGTTGTTAACATTAGAAAGAAATATCTTCGCTTTTAATTAAATTTCTTTCCAATCTGTTCTACTAGTGACATCTATCCGGAAACGGCCAAACCATGCAGCTAGCACTAGCAGCCAAAGAAATCAATAAACGGCGCTGTTTTTCCTGCAGAGCTTTTTGCTTGCGATATTATTGATTTTAAATAAAGCTGGCCCTACACTACATTTGATATTCTTCAAAACTAGCGGGAGGGTAAAAGCGAAAAATAAGGGGCTGCCAATATTTGTAACACTCAAAAAGGGGTGAAAAGATTTATTTTGTTCTGTTTCTTTAAAAAAAACGTCTTTATTACGAAAAACTTGAGCTCTGCCACTTCTCTTCAACTTTCTCGAAATTTTCGTCATACCGTAGAAAAAAATTATTTCCCCCATGGTCATACTCTACTTTTATTCGAAAAAATTTAGAAACAGAGACGGGATCAGTTTTCCTAAAACGGTGGATCTTGGTTTCGAGTGAGAAGATAAAGGGCGCCGTAGCCAAAAATTTTTCAATTAAATTAGCCGAACGCAAAAATGTAAATGTAAAAAGCACGAAATAAAAATGGCACCGCTTACATTTTTTTTTCAAAAATTACGTAATTTCGGGAACGCAAAGAAATAGGTCTAAAGAGTATAATTTCTAAGAAAAAAATATCAATTTTCTCGCCCTCCTCTACTGGGACTACAGGGGCCGTGCACAAATTACGTAATGGTCATAGGGGGGAGGGGGCTTACAAAACGTTACGTAGGGGGGAGGGGGGTTTTCGACAGCGTTTGCATTTGTGTGAAACTAAGAAAATTTGGAATAAAAATAAGTGAAAAGTTTTTTTTTTGGGGGGGGGGGTAGTGGTCTTGAAATCGTTACGTAATATTAGGGGAGTGGCGTGCCAAACCGTTACAAAACATTACATAGGGAAGGGGTCAACAATTGGTAAAATCACCGTTACGTAATTTGTGCATGGCCCCACATCTGACTGTTCCTCCTTTTTAATTTCGAATCAAAGTGCAAAACCCGGGTTGGACGTTCGAAGGCGTCAACTCGTCCTATTTGCTTGATAAAGTTTCTACGGAAATATCTCAGTCGATTTCTCCGGCCGTGTATGAACGCTTTAGGTTAGGCATTTGCATGTATCTCAGTCCCCAGCCTGTAAACAGTGCGTAAGGACAATGGTTACAAAATGAAAAGCCGAAAAATATTTTTTTTACGATATCTTTCATCAGTTTGGTATTAAAGTCGAGCAAAAACAATTTTTATTCCAGTCCTAAAGGTATGAAAATGGAAAACATTAGAAAACAACAACCTGGAATGGATTTACTACGTGTAAGATGTAGTGACAACATCGCCCCAGGCCCATCCTTTTCTGCCTAATGTGCTTTTCCGTTTGTCTGCGTCTTATACATGGCTGCTTGGCCCTCTAAGGATTTGCTTAGGAACCCTGTATTTTTCAGTTAAATAATTTATTTATCAATTTAGGATATATATAATTTTTGAACAAATAATTGCACTCCAAAACCCACTTTACTAACACATTAACAGATTCCCGACTAGTCGCGATCGCGTTGTTGACTCAACCAAAAAAATCATCCACCAAATTAGGGCAAAACAGAGTCGTGCTTAAAGGATCGTTCATACAAAGTATCGGCTTAGTTACTTGATTAGGATTTGGTTGTGTTATAGTGTTAGTTACAGTTTTAGTCTTAAAAATTGCTCACTGTTCATACTTGTCTTTGTTATAACAGTCACTATAAGCAAGTGCATCCAACCTCTTTTTTTTATATTTTGTTTTGTTTTATTTTATTTTTTGTAGTTTTTTTTCAAAGAAAATAAGGTTTAATAGAAACAATTTTTTTTTTAAACCTACAAAACGCGTAGCCACTTGTTTTTTGCTTTTAATTTGCCTGTATAATAGTCGTAATTTTAGTTATAAAAGTTGGAAGTTGCCAACTTCCTCTTACGGCTGTGCTTAAACCTATGAAAGAAAGACACATAAGAAAGATTGGTTTTAACTTTGTTATGATTAAGACTATAACAAAAATTAAACCAAAGACCAAGACTATGCCTAGATCAGATTAGAATAGGGTGGTGTAGACACCTATCCACCTCGACCTTCTCAGATCTATTGTGGTTCCCCTTTATTCTTCCCTGCTTTGCTAGAACTACAAAACAAGTTGAAGCCCCGTCCTTGTCATGGAACCCAGAAGCTTTGCCAGAGTGCCCTGTATAAAGCTTTCTGGCCGCGGACATTCTAAGTTCCCGAGTAAGACCCTGGTTCTAACTAGGCCTTCACATTGACATAGGACATGTAATGAGGTTTCTTCCTCTTTCTTGCAGTAGCGGCATGTAGCATTTTCTACCAAGCCCATTGCATACAAGTGCTTATTGAGGTTGTAGTGACCTTTTAGGAGCCCCACTATTTGTCTGACAAGCTTCTTTTCCTTACTAAGAAGTTCTGCAGTCAGCTTTGGTGAACGTCCTTCAATGAAGAGTTTGGCCTGTCTTTGACCAAACGTTTACTCCCACAGACTATTCGTCTCCTTGGTGAGCCACTGTTTAATAGATTACTTGACTCTGGCCTTAGCGATCCCTCAAAATGGTTTATTGCCGAGCCTTGTCTGGCCAACTCATCGGCTTTTTCGTTTCCAGAGTGTTCCCGATTTACTGGAACTCAGGCTATTGTCACCCTTTTGGTGCTTGCCAGCCTGTTTAGAGCTGTTCTACAGTCCCAAACCAGTTTGTACGTCACTTGCACTGCTTCTAGAGCTTTAAGTGCAGCTTGACTATCTGAATAAATAACTACCGAATGAGAGTTTTCCTCTACTTTTGTATTTCTTCGGCACAGTGATGTATTGCCGCTACTTCAGCTTGGAACACTATGCAATCTTTTGTCAGACTTATAGAGACTAAAGTCTCTTATACATGCCAGCTCCTATACCATCTGTGTACCAGATGGATTCCGTTCCGGAAGGAGGACCTGCCTCCCAATCGTCTCTATCTGGAATTTTAACTTTGTATTTATTTCGAAATTGTCTAATCTAATCTAAGACGGATACCAAATAAAAACTAAAAGAATGTTGTAGCTATCTAGAACATCTCAAACTAAGGCATAGATATAACACCAGAATAAGTACAATACGCATTATATTCAGCCAAAAACAGAAAAGTGGTGGGGCAATAGAAAGTATACATTGAGGTTTTAAAGCTAATCAAAAAAGAAGATTCGGTAAATAAGCTAGTCACACTTTTTAACTTGATTTAGCGCAGCGGTAAAATCCTTGATAACTAGCTAGAATCAACCTTTGTTACAATGCCTAAAAAACATTCAGCAAGGGAGTGTAGTGATTACCGCCTAATCAGCCTAATGAGCCATCTGTTAAAAATATTTCTAAAGATTGAAGAATTTATGGAAAATGCGAATCCTTTATGGGTGACACGCAGTTTGGATTTCGTGAGAGAAGCAGGCATTCAAGTCTTAGTTCAGCGGTCTAGAGATGTGTCGGTGCCAGTATATGCCTGTTTCATAGATTACGAGAAAGCGTTTCATCGAGCCCAACACGAAAAGCTCATAGAATCGCTAAAAGAAGTTGATCTAGATGACCGAGATCTAAAGATAGTCGATAATCTATACTGAAATAAGACTACTCAAATAAAGGTTGATGACCAACTGTCTGAAGAAGTTCAAATAAGAAGAGGTGTGCGCCAAGGTTGTATATTGTCTCCGCTGCTGTTTAATATCTATAGTAACAAAATAATAGAGAATGCACTACGTAACTGCGAAGAGAGTCTGACCATAAACGGCATAAAAAGCAACAACCTACGATATGCCTACTGCAGGAGTTGTTGAATCAAATTGCTGCCAAACGTTCGCAATTCGGGCTTAACTTAAATGTTGGAAAAACAAAATGGATGGTAATATCCAAGGAAAAAAACACTAGAGACATGTTAGAAGTAAATGGGTAGCAAATCGAACGCGTGGATTCATACAAATACTTGGGTTGCCTCCTCAATGAGAACTGGGACAACATGCAAGAAGTTCGTACAAGAATTGAATAGGCTAGATCATCTTTTATTAAAATGAAATCAGTGTTGTGAAGTCGCGATCTTAATACTCTGAATTCATGTGCTTCGATTTTATGTTTTTAGCATCTTAAAAAGTTAGAGGGATTCGAATGTGGATATTTTACTTAGAATAAATAAGGATCTTGAAGTTTTATTTACCATTAAAAAACGAAAACTTTTAAAATTGATAATAAAAGGCAAAATTGAAGGTAGAAGAGGTCCGGGTCGTAAACGGATATCATACGACACTTTTCCGAAAAGCAGGGTACAGATCGCGCCAACGCTCGAAGAGAGCATGGCACTTGAAGTAGAAGAATCTAAGACTATGCCTTATATGAACGATACTTAAATAAAAGTAAACGTTGTGGCAACGTTGGCAAGCAGTGCACAACGCTGAATCGTCGATAAATTACTAGTTGGGCTGGTGAAAAACAAAAATCCCGAGTTGCCACGCTTTGTCAAAGTTGAAACATAGCAAAATTTAACTCCGGTGCCAGATCGTTTCAGCGAACTTCCAAGTTATTTTATAATTTAAATAGAATACGTGCTGTTTGGATTTGCTTCTGAAATAAGTTCTCCAAGACTTAAGTTTTAAAAGTGTGGCATGCATAAACTTAACATAGACGAAGCAAAGCCATTTGAAACAATTTCTACGTTTTTACGTAGAACTGAACACGTTTTCAATACGAGTCACTTTCAAACCTTCAATGAAAACGCGACAAATCGAACTTTTTTTTTCGTTGGCCCCGCCCAAGTTCTATACCGCTTGGTTTTTTTAGCTCAGTCAAGCTACACCCCCTCCCCTCAACGAAACTATGAAACTCTGCCAGAATTTGGTACTAATTATGTACTAATTTCGTCCCTTTCTAAAAAATTGCTTACTCTCAAGATAACTTGATTTTTTTTGTTTATATGGGGTGTGTAGCTTGATATCAACGGAAAAATGATGAAATCATTTCTTTCTCAGGTTCCCGAACGAATCAAAGCAATGAACGCCAGCGTCAAGCTGCTCCTAATAGTCCGGGAGCCGGTAACCCGAGCCATCTCGGACTACACCCAGTTGAGAGCCAACGCGGCAACAGCGCCTCCGTCTTCTGTTCCGACGCCTTCGCCAAAATACTTCGAGCAAATGGTGCTGCATCCGAACGGCTCCGTTAACGAGGGATACCGGCCGTTAGCTATATCGATGTATCATAATTATTTGTATAGGTGGTTAGAGGTAGGTACCAGACCCGGCTCTAGGCACTGTTGTTGGCCGCGCAAGGCAATTTTTTAAACGGCGCCGCGACCCTAACTAAAGGATTTTTATTTTTTTTTAAAGTCATCCAATCAAAACAAAATAAAAATAAATTAATAATAAGAATCCCAGTTTTTTGCATATTACAAAAAAGTTTATGATATGCACTGCTTTTAACATTAACATATAGGAGGTCGGCAAGTTTTTTGAAGAGAGTGGCGGTTCCAGAAAAAAGTAGACAACAAAGATGCTGGTGGTAACCCTGAAATCTTTGTAGAAAAACCGAGAAATAGCAGAAAGTTTGGTATGCGTTGATAGTTCCGGTGAATATATAATAATATGGTATTCTCAGGTACCCACCTCCCTCTAACGAAGGAAGTGGAGGGAAAAAAAGATTTAGTTTGTTCGATTTCAATCAAAATTGGCATACAGGGGTTTTTCGGTAAGGGGATATGAATTTTTTTATCAGATTTGAAAATTTCAATATGGCGGATTCAAAATGGACGATTTAGGGTACAAATCTAAAAAGTAAAAAATAAATTTTCATTAAAAATGTTTTTAAAAAAATAAGTTTTTATTAAATGCACTCAAGAGTAAAAAATAATTTTTTATCTTTCTTATACCATAATAAAAGTGAAGAACTAATTTCTTCTTCTATTCGAATGATAAACATAATGCTTTCTTCTAAAGAAGCTAAGAACGGGTGAGATTGCCGTGCTTGCCAAGCCTTTAAAAACGTTCTTAGGTTACAGAGTAATACAACTCTTGAGAGAGGTGAGTCGTCGATGTGACTGATATACCTAAAGTTAAAATTTTTAATTTGAGTCCATCGCTTTTATTATGGTATAAGATAAAAAAATTATTTTCTACTTTTGAGTGCATTTAATAAAAGCTTGTTCTGTAAAAGTTTTTTTTAATAAAAATTTATTTTGTTTTAACCGACATTTAATTAAAGACGTGTTAACCCCATTTGCTCCGACTTTTTTTTATTTAAAACTGTTCTTGTATAAAACCGGTTTTAGGCGCGTATAAACGTAGTATGTGTCTTACCCACAAAGTATTCTCATTTTTCTGTAATCTTTAAAAAAATGCCTTATTAGCCTCATTAACTTTAACTCATTTGTAACGTTATTCTTCAGGTATTCTCGAAAGACCAACTCCTCATAGTCAACGGCGACCTGCTCATCGAAGACCCCGTACCTCAAATCCGAAAAATAGAAGCCTTCCTCGGACTCGAACCCAGAATAGGCAACCACAACTTCTACTTCAACGAAACTAAAGGATTTTACTGTCTGAGGAACGAGACGTCGGACAGATGTTTGAGGGAAACCAAGGGAAGAAAACATCCCAGAGTCGACCCTTATGTGGTATCGAAGTTGAGACAGTATTTTAGCGAACATAATCAAAAGTTTTACGAATTGGTGGGGGAAGATTTGGGGTGGCCGGAAGACTAACAAATACGAAAATAATAAAATTAAGATTCTTTAAGAACAGCCACTACTGATACAGGAAACATGAAAAAACCCGTTAATTTTACGTTGTAACTGTTCCAAACAACCCGGAGTAATATGAAATTATCTAAGTCTGGTATAATCGATTTTTTGAGATACTCATATCGCAATAAGCAAACGAAAATATTACACCAATTTTAAGAAATGATCTGAAATTTTTTTTTATCATTATAGTAGTGGCTTACAATTTAAGAATGTTAAGGTAATATTTTTGTTTCGGATTATAGCAAAAAAAATTTAATTAAATTAGAATGCAATAAAAAAATTGCAAAATTTAAACATATCATTAAACGAACCGATACATATCATGAAAATGTCAAAACAAACACGTACAGGGTAACTCACCATATTTTCCATGCCCCTCCCCATTACCTCCCTTCATATTAAAGTTGGAAGAAAGTTTTATGTACAGAAGTTATATAATTTGTTGTAAATCTTCAAATGACGTCCTTAAAAATTAGCAGCTGGCATCGCAAGTGTCAAATTTTGACATAAATTTCTTTAGTTTAAATAAAACACACTGTATATTTTTTTTTAATTTAACACATATATTATTATACCTTGGACGGTTCCAGAGTAAAAGGAAAAATATTTATCATAAAAGTAATATGTTGAACGAAGAACCAGCTAACCAATGTTGACTTGTCTAACACATTGTTCTTATGGAAAAGTTTTTTTTTTATCTGAGAACCGTCCGAAATAAGTCCGATATATCTATATATTTTTGGAACTAGGAAAAAAAAGCCATTTTAAATTTTAAAAAAATTTAAAAATGTAAGAACATCATTTAAAAGTTTACAGAAAATTATGCAACCTAATGGTACAACCATGATGGTAATTTAAGGGTTAAAATATTTTAGGGTAATTTAAGGGGTAACGTTTTTGTTTAAGCAATACTTACTATGTTTTTTACATTTTTATTCCATGATTTGGCTCACATTTTAAAGCTTTCTTTCCAAACATTCGATTCTAGAATAAAACACTAAAATTTTTCAATTTTGACTGTTTTTCGGTCGTTTAAAAAAAGTTTTCTCTGTTAAAATGAAAAATATTTAAAAAGAGAGGGCAGAATTTTAGAGGTAGATGGAGAGATAACTTAACTGATGTGCAAAAATATTTAAGGTTGTAAGAGAGACAGCAGACTATAGAAAAGTATTTTAGAGAAAGGTGAAAATAATTTAAGGCAAAATTTCTGTTACGTCATCTTGAGTGGTGTGGTGCATATGATTTTTATTTTGCCATTTTTATACAAAAAACAACAAAAATTTTGATTTTTCAAAGCATAAAATGTGTGAGACATAAGTTGGTATTAATTTATTTCATTCAAAGTTCTTTACAGTCTTTGAGTTTATCAAAAAACGTGCCCTACTATTTAAGCACATTTAAAAAAAAGGACACTTTTTTTGGTAATTTTAAAATCTGAAAAGAACTTTGATTAAAATAAATTAATACCACCTTATGTCTCACATACTTTACGATTTGAACAATCACAATTTTTGTGGTATTTTTGACAGACAGATGACAAAACAGAAATTTTTATTAAACAATTTATCCTTAAATTATTTTCATCTTTCTCTAAAATGCTTTTTTATAGCATGCTGTCTCTCTTGAACAACTTTAAATATTTTTACACTTCACTAAGTTATCTCTCCATCTACTTCTAAAATTCTGACCTCTCTCTCTAAATATTTTTTATTTTAACAGAAAAAAAATGTTTTTCGGCAGTACTTTTTTTGAACGCCAAAAAACCAGTATAAACTTGAAAAAAAAATGAGTGTTTTATTCTAGAAATCGAAATTTTTGAAAGAAAGCTTTAAAATGTGAGCAAAATCATGGCATACTATGTAGGAAATATAGAAAATAAACAAAAATTATGCTAAAATATTTTAAGCCTTAAATTATCATCATGTCTATACCAAAATTTCAGTATAAGGGAGGTAAGGGGGGGGGGGGTAAAAACCATGGTGAATCAACCTGTATCTAAGCTAAATATAGTTAATAGTTTAAATAAATCTTATACATAATTATATATATATATATATATATATATTGAAAAACTATTTATATTTTATTTACATTGTTTATTATTATAGAATTGAGGGGCTAGCTGGTCAATTTTTTGTTAAAAAAATATATATAATTTATATGTTTAATTTGTGATATAATAATGTAAATGTGACAAAATAATCTCAAAGAGTAATTTTACACCATTAGTTAACAAAATATTACTAACTTATCGTTTGTTGCTCACTAAAAATTACTGTTTTTTAATGTTGGCCCAACTTCTTTGTAAACAAAGATAAAACCTAAAGAAAAAAATCTGTTTCGTAAATTTCAGTGAGTTTGGTTGGCAAATTTTTTCATAAACAAAAAGAAGTTTAATTTTTTTATTTAAATAATGAAACTTGCGTGCATACATTGAAAAAAGAATCAATCAGTCATTTGTATTATACACAACTGTTCTACAAAAGTTTCTGATGATCGTGTTTTAAAATCTCCCAAGTAAGACAGCTGGAATAACATTTCCGCAGCAAAGATAATAACAGTAATGCTTTTGCTGTCTTCTGCCACAACGTTTTACAAGCGTCATGAAAATGTTGTCACAGCTATTTTGCTGAATATGTCACCCCTTAACGCATAGTGTGGCATATTCGGAACATGTAGAACTAAATAATTTTTTAAAGATATATTGCATTATTATTAGACCATACTTCCAATTTTCCCATATTTCCTACATTCTTAACTAATTAACTTATTGTTCTGTCAAAAAATATCCCAAAATATTCTTTATTATTTTTAGCAAAAATTAATTTTAAAATACAAATTAGTATTTTAAAGTAAAAGGGAAGCTCTGGTAACGTTTTTACAGCATTGACTTGGCTTTAAAGTCTACGAGTGTAAACGATATGATAGTCATTATTTAAATGGGTGACACAGGGGGCCAAAACAAACAAAAACGTTCATATAATATGGACTTTTAAGTTAAGTTTTAGGTGCGACAAAATTATTTATAAATAGTAAAAAGCAAAAAATAAATGTGTACTTACCGAAAATTGGTTTTAGCGCCTCGTCTAGTTGTAAAAGTTTATTTTTCGGTATCGAAACAAAGTTTTATAGCATGCTCTAGTTTTATTATATATAGAAAAAAGTGCGACACCTGTCACACACTTTTCAAAGCTTTTATTAATTTTTTTTTTGGCAAATAGCCAAAAACACCACGTCTTTTAAGCATTTTTTTGTACACCTGTAGGGCACACTTCCTTTTTTTTAATTAAAAACACTCAAAAAATCAAGCAAAAAACAGTTCTAAGCACTTGTTTTGTACACTTGTAGGGCACAATTCCTTTTTTTAATAATAATGACGCAAAACTTTCAAAGCTGTTTATTGATTTTTTAAGTTTTCAGTTAAAGGAACACTCAACAAAAACCTTTTTTTAAGCTTTGTTTGTACACTTGGAGACAAACTTCCTTTTTATTAATAAAAACACATTTGAGCTGCAAGATTTGGGTTTCTGCGAGGTGCGAACATTTTTAATTCAGTATAATTTCACACGAAACTGCAAAAAACTCGCGAAAATAATGGCGTCAGGTAGAATCGCGCGACTGACAGCCTTCCGAAAAACGAACAGCAGAAGACACAATATGCAGTGTGCAATACCACCTCCACGGAAGGCCAATCAACTCGATTCAATATGGCCGCGGAAGTCAAGGAACATATAAACTCCGCGAATTTTGCTATAGGGGCCATTCATAAGTTATGTAACGCAGAAATGGGGGGAGGGGGAGTAGGTAAAAATGTAACCAGGAAGGGAGGAGGGCGTGCAATTGCATTACATCACAATTTTAAAATATTTAAAACACGTATTTTTCAGGTTTTAAATTCCGTGTCTAATTTTAGGGAAACGGATTTGCAAAAGAGCAAGAGGGGAAAGGAGGGTTAAAATTGGGGAAAAAATGGTGGTACATAATTTATGGACGTCCATAAAGGTATATTTTAGTTGAATGTCTTTGTGGATGCCCCTAGAGGAATATTTTCTTCCTGGTTTTCTTTTAAAAATTTTCTTTCATTTATCTGATTTTTTTCAAAGCTTGATTAAAATTTGACTGAAAACTAACAAAGCCATTTTCCTAAAAAAAAATAACAATATTTAGTTGAGAAGTATTTGGATAAAGCTGATCATGCATAAATATTGGTGAAATAAGGAGTAATGAAAAATTCTCAATTTTTAAAATATTTCACGAAAAGATTTTCCCAACTAAAAAGTATTAGAAAAATGTTCATCCTAATAGAGTTTGAAATAAATAAAGTTCAGGTTTTTCCACAATATGTGTAAAACAAATACATAGAATTAAAAAAACCGAAAACTATAGTTTTCCGTTTTTGTAATTGTCCATGGACTGGCACTTTTATTTTGAAATTTTTGCCAGAGAGAGCAGCATTGTCTAATTTCAGTCGCTTTGTATTTGGACTTTCTCATACATTTTCTTTTTTTGTCAAATATTTAGGGCATCCTGGCAACTTTGATGAGATTTAATAAGTAAACTTTTCATATCTCTTTCAAGAAAACAATATTGTTCCGTGCAAGCAATTTATATTTGTTTTTGGTCATCAAAGTAAAAAAAAAATTAATACGGGGGTGCCTCGGTCAGGTTAAATCGTGCAAGTAAGTCAGGGAAAGGGTCAAAGAGAACAGGGTTTGTAAGTTGTGTGCAAACTTATGGGTCTTTAAATAAAATCTTGTAAAATGTATGTAGGGTACAGGTATTTTTTTAAATTCGCTTTTTTTCAAGCGTGGTGTTTTCAATGGAACATTCAAAACATCCCCTGTAGCTGTGTAAAATTGTGTGGACCATTCAATCAATGTCTTTGACTTTAAAATGTAGTTCATTAACCTATAATAAATATATAACACAAATAGGCAGGTAGTTACCAACTTGGAAATTTCAAGAATACCCTACTTCGACCGTACAAGTTAAGCCCTTTTGGAAAGAGTCATCAAAAAACAGGAAAGTTTATTCAAGTGGTACTGAAAAATAACGTACAGTTACAGGTCGATAAGTTTTTGGGCCTTTCTTATCATACTGAGTCCGACACTTTGGCACAACACATGCATGAAGCATTTTTAATAATGTTTGACAAAAACAATTATAATTTCATTAGGTATTTATACCATAAAACCACCACAAAACACAGCACAAAAACAAAACATAACCTCCGTAAGCGACTCCTGACTGAAGGGCACTTCTATAAAAATAGAAACTAATAGTACATAATCCGAAAAACAGCCAAAAATATCGATTTTCATTTTTTCAAAACACGAAAAACGAACTGCTATAAAATTTAAACAATCAAATGTCACCTCGACCCACGACGCCATATTTTTATCGATTTTTGGAGCTGAGAGGACAATGGGTCGGAGCAACACCTGATTAACTAAAAAGCCAGTCAACTGGTATCCTTTAGCCTTAACCGGTATTTTAGTTGAGAACGGTGTTGGTCGGAGGTCAGTGAATCGCGTATACAGCGAGTTGCAGTGTTGTTGACAAACAAAGAAATTCAAATAAACTAGAAACCGCATAAAAAACATTAGACAAATCACACATCTAGGCTGAAATTATTGAAATCAGGACTAGGACATTTACTACCTACAATCTGACAAGTAGGGCAAAAAGGTTATTGATTTGTCGAGGCACATTTGGCCATCTTAGGTCCGACCGATCCGTCGGATTTTTGTTAGTTTTTTGTGTTTTTTAAAATTTTTACTGATAAAATAGACTCTTATGACTTATAAAAATGCATAAGAAGCGTGTATTAGTTGAAAAAAGTGCCCAAAAATCGCCGGAACTATCGTTTCATGGCTAAACAACACATCTGTATGAAACCGCCACATTTTCGCTCGCAGGCAAACGAACGCGTTTTTGCGGCTCGTGTAGAATGGCCCTAATTGGGAAAATTTTCCTTCAATATATGGAGTGCTTTTGCAACATTTTGACTTGTTTTGACCCCTTTCATCAGTTAAAGGGATGACTATGATATTGTTTAACCCTGTATATTGTCAAAACTGTGTTACTTTGATGCATATTTTTTTGAAAAAAAATTGGCTACCAGCTCCGATCAACCCTACCAGTGTAGTTAAATAAA
Organism: Oxystoma pomonae; assembly: GCA_963921995.1. Lineage (NCBI taxonomy): Eukaryota > Metazoa > Arthropoda > Insecta > Coleoptera > Brentidae > Oxystoma > Oxystoma pomonae. The sequence goes on along the minus strand of OY998164.1, from coordinate 131,551,909 downwards.
TTAAAATTAGGCTAAAATCACATACACGTACTAGAAATATTCCACCAAATTTTTTCCAGCAACGTATATACAGGGTTCCTAAGATTTTCCTTAGGGATAGGATTTCAATAAATCAAACAGATATGGCATAGAAAGTCCTGCGCGCACAAAAGAAACAGGTATATTGAGCAATGGTGCCAGTTTGTTATTATCTCCGGACTGCTTTCATGAGAAAAAATTGTCGCCACTCTTTCATTGTGAGCATAAATCATAGTTGCAATAATAACCGTTGACAAGATGTCTGCAAATTCCGCTAGATGGCGGCCACACAATGAGATTAAAAATTAGATGTTTTCAGGTCCAACCCACAGCTTTTTCTTGCTTAAAGGAGGCGGCAGGGTCCATTATTTACGATACTGAGCGATAAACTCGTGAGGTTCTTAACATTAGACAGAAATATCTTCGCTTTTAATTAAATTTCTTTCCATTCTGTTCTACTAGTGACATCTATCCGGAGACGGCCAAACCATGCAGCTAGCACTAGCATCCAAAGAAATCAACAAACGGCGCTGTTTTTCCTGCAGAGCTTTTTGCTTGCGATATTATTGATTTTAAATAAAGTTGGCCCTACACTTCATTTGATATTTTCGAGGTGTTTTATGACATGATCTCGAAACATGTAGCGAACCAATTTTTCAAAACTAGCGGGAAAGTAAAAGCAAAAAAATAAGGGGCTGCCAATATTTGTAACACCCAAAAAGGGGTGAAAAGATTTATTTTGCTGTTTCTTTACAAAAAACGTTTTTTTTAAGGAAAACTTGAACTCTGCCACTTTTTTATTTTTTTCTTCAACTTTCTCGAAATTTTCGTCATACAGTAGAAAAAAAATATTTCCCCCATGGTCATACTCTACTTTTATTCGAAAAAATTTAGAAACAGAGACAGCATCAGTTTTCCTAAAACGGGGGATCTTGGTTTCCAATGAGAAAATAAAGGGCGCCGCAGGCAAAAATTTTTCAATTCAAAAATGTTAGAAAAACAAAGCACGAAATAAAAATTACGTAATTTCGGGAACGCAAAGAAATAGGTCTAAAGAGTATAATTTTTAAGAAAAAAATATCAATTTTCTCGCCCTCCTCCACTGGGACTACAGGGGCCGTGCACAAATTACGTAATGGTCATAGGGGGGAGGGGGGTTACAAAACGTTACGTAGGGGGGGGGGGGGTTCGACAGCGTTTGCATTGTGTGAAACTAAGAAAATTTGGAATGAAAATAAGTGAAAAGTTTTTTTTTTGGAGGGGGGGTAGTGGTCTTGAAATCGTTACGTAATATTAGGGGAGTGGCGTGCCAAACCGTTACAAAACATTACATAGGGAGGGGGTCAAAAATTGGTAAAATCACCGTTACGTAATTTGTGCACGGCCCCACATCTGACTGTTCCTCCTTTTTGATTTCGAATCAAAGTGCAAAACCCGGGTTGGACGTTCGAAGGCGTTAACCCGTCCTATTTGCTTGATAAATTTTCTATGGAAATATCTCAGTCGATTTCTCCGGCCGTGTATGAACGCTTTAGGTTAGGCATTTGCATGTATCTCAGTCCCCAGCCTGTAAACAGTGCGTAAGGACAATGGTTACAAAATGAAAAGCCGAAAAATATTTTTTTTTACGATATCTTTCTTCAGTTTGGTATTAAAGTCGAGCAAAAACAATTTTTATTCCAGTCCTAAAGGTATAAAATGGAAAACATTAGAAAACAACAACCTGGAATGGATTTACTACGTGTAAGATGTAGTGACAATATCGCCCCATGCCCATCCTTTTCTGCCTAATGTGCTTTTCCGTTTGTCTACGTCTTATACACGGCTGCTTGGCCCCCTAAGGATTTGCTTAGGAACCCTGTATTTCTAATACGGATATGGTTAGAATATAAAAATATAATTAAGTTGATAGTTAGAAATTTTATTAACTTAATTCAAACAATGTTGAAAGGATAGACAAAAATTATAAAATACACACATAGTTAAAACTTTCTACGCAAAACTGGAACGATATATACAGGGTTCTACAGTTCCTGTCCAGGGTGCCGAAATAACGTGTATTGAAAAAGAAGCACAATGGCTAGTAAATAAGAAAAAAAGAGATAATAAACTTGAGAAACCGATACGCTGTTGTCGATGTCACCCATAATTAATTAAAAGATTCCGAAGTAAGATCCCGTCAAATTTAACGATAAGTGTTGAGTTTAAAATCCGCTAAATTAATTAAAATGCCCATTTATCCACAAACTTTTACTACAGATTGACGTTGCTCTTTCAATAAAGCTGCGAAAAGTCTGAGCCTGACCTCTCATAACTAGCTGCGCTAAAATCCCGACTCTACGAGACAATTTAGCGTAGCAGTTCCGCGTTCTCACGAAATATCTTGTTGAAATAAATTTAAAACAAAATTATACTTTTTAAAATAATTTAAAAAAATTAAACCAACGTAGCGCAGTCTTCCAATCTGCAACCCTCTACTCTTTCTACTTGGAACACTTTTTGTAACCGTGTTCACGTCTTGTTTAAAGCTGTTATAAAAATTAATAACAGAGGAATGCTTTTTTTTTAATCTGATTCTTGTACTCTCCTGTATTTTACAAAAATTGCGGAGAAAATGGGTCTCCTCCAGGTCTTGCATAAAAAATATTTTGTGGTATTTTAGTTGCATCATTTCAGTATCAAATAATTAAAAATAAGTGATTAATTGAGAAAAATTATGTCTAAGATCTCTTTCACGGTCGCTTCGTCTTCGAATAAAACAGATTAAAGCTTAATTTATAAACTCGTTCGTGTTCGCAGTTGAAGTTCGCGTTCGGCTTTCGTAAGTTCGTAGTTGGGAGTTCAGAAAACAGCATTTATCAACGCAGTTCGTTGCTGAAATTTGATTGGTCTTTCCAGTTCAAGTGAATATGATGTAAAACAGCTGACATAAAATCATAAACTAACCAAAAATCGCAGAAAAATTTAGCCTGTGTGAAAGTAATTCTTTTTGATAAGCATTTTGGAAAAAAATTGATAGAGAATTCCAAAAACTGTTTGGCTTCTTTGTAGCCACAATAGGCATGTAGCCCAAAAAGTGAAGCAGAAAAACTTAAAAATTTCTCCTAAAAAAAACAACAAACAAGAATGGCTGAAATGACAGTTGACAGATGTATCATGTGATAAAAGAATGCTTTTTGATTGGTTGAGGCGAACTTTACCAGCTACCAACAAAAAATTTGGTTATCTCTGAACTGTGAACGCGGACGCAAAAAACGAACGCGAACTTTTATTATAAATTACATGTTTCAATAAGGTGATCTCCAGAGCGCAAACTACGAACTTCTACTGCGGACGCGTTTATAAATCCCGTGTAAAGCGCTGAAACCTAGAAACTGTTGGCTTGACAACATTTCTCTTCAGTGCATCTGAGTTGAATAGCGTTCTTACTCAGACACATGCATTTCGGCAAGCTAGACGAGAACTGTGAAACCCGTAGCAAAAGTATGTAAGTTATGTTTTATATTGTGTAGAAAAAAAATTAATATTTTTTTTTTTTTGGTGGATTTTGTGTTAGATCATATTGATCAATTTTAAGTATCATAAAAATGTTCATAAAAAAGTGAAATCCACAGAGATGTTAAACACGATTAAAAAACAAACAAAAATTTATTATTTTTGTGTTAAAAAACGAATTCCAATCGTTGAGAAGCAATAGTTACAAAAGCACAAAAAATCAAGCAACATTTTTTCAAAGCTTTTAGAGTAAACCTAAAAATATTATATATATAAAATATAAGCAAATTACACAAAAGTAAAACTTTAAACATATCAAAGTAAGAGTTAAATTACACATATCAAAACAAGTGATTTTACTTATACCTTTAGTTTTAAGAAATAATGTTTTAGGCATAATTTTTGTATGATACAATTTTATATATTGTTGTTGGGTTTTTCGGTATATTTAGATAACAATTTTGAGGTTTAGAAAATTATTATTATGCATAAGTAGAGGTGTCAAAGGTACAGTCTCGCTGAAAATAAATCACAGGAGGTTAAAATTACACCTGTGAATTATTTGGCTCCTGACTAACGATATTATCGCCTTATACAGGGTGTTCCAAAACTTGCGCACACTAATAATTCTTAAAAAACTTGTATAAAATCAATTCCTTCTTGTATTCTTTCACCTAAAAGACGTTCGATGCCTTCGCTATGTTCAGCACAACCCTCTTTACCTGATTTGAGAGCCTCCTTCCTAAGAAGACGCCTCTTCCAAAAGGTGCCCAGTTTTCCAGTAGTTAAGTGCTGGGCACTCAAAGTTGATGTGAGAGGCTGATTTGTCATCCTCATCACACAGCCTACAAATGGGTTCTTCCTGGAAAATTCCCATTCTGTGCAGGTGCTTCCTCAGTGCGCAGTGACCGGTTAGGAGTCCTGTCATTATTCTAATCTGACCTCTTGACATCTTAAGTATCTCCTCGGCCAGTGTTTCGGATGGACATTTCACCATTTGCTACGTTTTCATGGGAATTGAGTTCCTTCTGAAAACGATTTCAATCCAATACCGTCCATGAAAATACCTGTTTTTCCAGTATTCAAATCGATTTCAATCTAGATCCGACCCTGAAAATTTTTAGGGTTGGAGCAAGATCGTATTGAGATCGAAATATCGATTTTCCATGAAAACGGGGATTGAGTTTACACATGCGTATTGCGTCGGATTACCAGACAACCGCCAAATTATGTTTTATTGCTCTCACTCTTTTTGAGAGAGAGAGAGAAATGGAAATGAAACTGTGGAACCGGCATTCCAAAATTTGGTGGAGTGTATAGAAAAAAGAAGATTAATAACATAACCTTACTTAAATAACTAGAGATTTGGTTTTTTTTAAAGACTTTAAAAAAATTAATTATGGAAAATAAAAGAAATATTTGGCTCGAAAGTGTATGTGCTATGCACATATGCCAGTCCAGCATTTCTGTCTTCACTTCCACTTGTAAACAGAGTAGTAATTAAAATTTAAAAAGAATGTGTGGCAATGGCCAACATCATCTTTTAAATAAAATACATTTAAAAAAAAAGTACCAAAACTCAAAAATGAATATGTGACAAGTATGACATATGTCAGCTGACAAATATCAAAATTTGAAAACCTGTCATGAAAACTCATGAAAAAAAAGTTTTCAAAACATATTGAAAACGAATTCAATATCCATGAAAACATAGCAATTGTTTTGCTATGTTGTTGTCCTGGTGTCTGGTCTTTGTGTTCGTTTCTGGTCCATCGCTTCAGAAGGCCACGCACTGAGGTTTTTGGTATATATACACAGGTTCAGGTCCTATGAACTGTTTTTGCCCCGGCACCCACGCAAGTGTTACCTTGTTGTGATTGACTAGGGCATCAGGAGCTGTAGGCAGTTTCACAGAAGTTTGGAGTTGCGTTCATGCTTTAAATTAAAAAAAAACTGATTTGCAACCATTTTTTTATTGTAAGGGAATTAAAGAAAACTGTGCAAGGTTTTGGAACATCCTGTACATATATATTTTTGTCATATTGTGTTAGTTAATGTGGTCAGGTAAATGTGATTTGAAAAATGTAAGTATATTTTTTAAATGGGCCTACATAAAAAAGGATTTAGCTTTTCTGTTGCAAATAAATAAATTTATATTTATGAGACATTTAAAGTTAATAGACACCGAAAGTAAATACTTCAACGCATCGGTATCGGTAAAAGTACCTATCGCGTTCGAAACACAGCCAAAATGCACCACATTTTTGACTTGTTCATGCTATGTTTCGAACGATGCCCGCTTCGGGTGCGATGACAGAACAGCTGATTCCACTTGTTGCGTACGGAGGGGTGTACATAACTGAGGTCAATCAAGCCACCCCCCCCCCTCGAAATATATTCGAGTTTTTATATGCTTATAATTTCGAACTGATTTTGAACCACTTTTAAAAGTTTTGAACCAGACCCCTTCCTGGTTTTTTTTAATATTGAAAATTGGGGGTGCAGCCGGACATCAAGCTACACGCCCCTCATTTAAAGCGTAAAGAAAAATGAAAAGCAACTATCCCAAAATTAAGAACTCATTTCGATCCAATTTTGAACCACTTTTAAAAATTTTGAACCACACTCTTTCCTGTTTTTTTTAGCTTGACGTCCAGCTGCACCACCCATTTTGAATATTAAAAAAAACCAGGAAGGAGTGTGGTTCATAATTTTTAAAAGCGGTTCAAAATTGGTTCGAAATTGGTTCGAAATTATAAGCATATAAAAACTCGAATATCTTTCGGGGGGGTGTGTGTCTTGACTGACCTCGTAACCCCGAACGTACACAATAGACACTTAAAGTTAAATTTCGGGTCTATCGGCATTCGTATCCTCATCTCTATCGAGTCGACCTATCGAGCAGGTATACTTTTAAACTAATGGCGAATGCGGGACAGCTCCAGCTGATCAAATGCATCAAAACATCATTTTGTATGCAGGGACGGTCATAATGTTACAACTCCCTTATCGTACCTAACGAGGTTTTCGTGCATTTAATCCACGCATTCGCCATGATTTATAAAAGTGCACCTGATTGATTGGTCGACTCGATAGAGATAAGGACACGATTACTGATAAAACTGAAAATTAACTTTAAGTGTCTAATGATTTCAATCAGTAGTTCTGTCATCGCACCCTTCAACATCGCATAAACAAGTCAAAAATGTAGTGTATTTTGACTTTATTTCGAACGCGTTAGGTATACCGATAACTTAGGTAACTCATCGCGGTATACGTATCCGCATCTAGCGAGAACCAAGCACATTGATTGGTCAGAAACTTGTAGCACGTTCGAAAAGAGCAGATATAAGCTAATTTAAGGTGTTTCTAAACGCAATAGGTGCTGAGATACGATACGTGTGCCGTAACGATACGTGATACCTAACGCATCTCAACAGCTATTGCGTTCAAGAACACCTTAGATTAGCATATATCTGCTCTTTTCGAACGTGGCACAAGTTTCTGACCAATTAATGTGCTTGGTTCTCGCTAGATACGGATACGTATACCGCGATGAGTTACAAATAGCTTTATGTCGCTATTTACTTTAAGTGTCTATTGTCTAATAATAATAGACACTTACAGTAAATATTTCAACGCATCGGTATCGGTATATTTAACGCGTTCGAAACAAAGTCAAAATACACTACATTTTTGTAGCAATTTACTTCTTATTGTTGTGGTCGTTTTGAAGACTGTCCGAAGATGTTATTGGTTGCCTATTCTTCTTATCTTTCCTGAGATTCCGTTGATGTATGGAATTATAAGTGTTGTCTGTCGTCTTTTGTGTTGGTGAGGTCTGGAGAGTTTTATTGAACGTGTAGTTGAAGAAACCATTCCTTCGCAGATCGGATCGAATTCTTGACTTTTCTTTATTTAAAGCTTCTTCAATATTGTATAAAATTATAAGTGTCGCCTTTTTTCAGTATTTACGTCTATCATCTTTTGTGTTGGTGTGGTCTGAAGTGTTTTATTGATTGTGTAGTAGCAGAAACCATATTCTTTCGCAGATCGGATCGAATTTGTTACTTTTTTTTATTTAAAGCTTCTTCTGTATGTCATTTAGACCAGCTGTCACGCATCCGCCATAAATTTAAATATATACAGAGTGTTCCAAATTCGATGCTCACCATGGGGATCTCCTAAACGGTAGGAGATACGAAAAGGTTTAAATTAGGGAAAAAACTAAAAAAAAAAATTACATAATCCGAGTAGTCCCGGAGAAAAAACCAAATGTTCATTTTTAGTTTTTATTTTTGTGCGCCATTACCCTTAAAGCTGTCAAACAACGCATAAAACTTTTACGGTGGGATTTACCAAAAGTGTTTAGTCTATTTTAGAACGGTCCTAAGTTTAAGTGAAATTTTTGGTTTTAAGCAGTTTAAACCAACCCTCCTTGAATTTTAGTCATAGTTTGATTTATACGAAGAATATGAATAAATTTGTTTATTGAATAATCATCCTAACACAACCTTTTGCTGGATTTAAAAAGAAAGTTTCAATTTAGAAGAAAAGAAAATTAAAAACTTTAAACCCACGCGGGTTTTAAATAGTAAACACTCTGTAGAACAAATTAAAATTGGGCTTATATATCACTTTAATTACAACTTAACCTTGTTCATTAATTTTTACAATTAATACTTGATGTGACACTACGATTTAGATGGGTAATAATAAAATAAGCAGTAGATTAATTTTGTATTTATTTAAGAGGTGTTTTTATTTATGAAATGTATTAAAAAATTTAAATACAAGTTGTGTCTACATTTCTGTCACTGTCGAAATGTTAGTTTCTAAATATTAGCTGCGTTGAAATCACAAACAGCGAGTTCGGATTTCTTAACTCTGCTTGTACTTTGGCTTGCACCAACCTCTACTGCTTTGAAATGGGTGGGCTTTGGGTAAGGAAAGTTTTCTTGAGTGCGCTTTTAGATAACCTCAATGTTTTAATTTCAGTTTGTAAATGGATTTTTTTGTTTGGTATATTTTTCGTGCATAATCAGTGACCTTCACTTATGTTTGTTTTGCCTAGTAGTGCCCTCATAGATATATTTTTTGTGCCAAAAACGGGTTCAAAATATGGCGTTTTTCTCGACAAAATTGAAGGTGTTTTATAGGTCAATGAACAACTTGGGATATTAAATAAGGTAAATTGATCCTTGTGAAAACGGTGACTTAGGGAAATTATAAACGAACTTACTACCAACTGCTAAAAAACAATCCTTTCTGGGGGCTATAAATTTAAACCAACCCCCAGAGGTGGTCTAAAAAATCACCAACTTTCTAACCTCAAACACAGATAATGAAGCTATTATGTGCCAAATTTTTAGCGTATTCACCATTTGCCATTTTGAAACCTGTCAAAAAAAATTGGTTTTAGGGCATTTTCTCTTAGAATAGGGTATATTTTGAAAAAAAAAGGAGTTTTTCAGTGGTATTTTGCAATAACAAGAAAAAAAATAATCAATATCTTTGTGTAGTTTCTGTATGGGTAAGCGTTTTTTGAAAATTGGTTTTAAAATTTAGTACCCCCACAGGTGTAAATATTTAACCTTGCGGGGGGTACTATTTTAGATCTTAAATCCCACTATTAAAGTTCGACCTAATGACAGGTCCATTTTTGAGATTTGACATTTTGGCATGACAGGAGCACTATCAGGTTCATTTTTTTCTTATGGATGCGTGCTTTTTTTCTGCTGCTATTTCCTTTATGAAGTACGACAAATAATATTTTGCAACCTTATTTTGACAAGTCACCTGACGTTTTGGGTTATTTGGCTATCATCAGCCCAAATTCAATTTTGCTTTTAACTTACAAGATATTTTGGAAACCCGCTTACAGTACCTTTTTTGACATTTTAAAAATGACAGTTAATTTTTGAAGTTTTGATTTAAAACAATATTTTCTTATACACTCATCAAAAACATGATTTTAGTAACTGTCTGCAGATAACTAAAGCATGACTTTTCTGGTTACCGATGCAAAAAAACTTTTTTTTGGTCACGGGTGCAAAAAGAGATTTCTGGCCGTTTTTTACCCAAAATTAAAGAGAAATGGCGGTTAATAGTAATATTAAAAAAATCTAATTATTCTTGCCTAAAAATTAACCCATTTCCGCTAGTTCTCACCAAGTATTTAAGAAAAAATCATTTAAAAACATCGTAAAATATCAAACTGTCAAAGATTAAAATGTCACAACAATGAATGTCACCGAGTAAAAAGGCAAATCTATGTCATTTCATTTACCAGCCGCCTTGGATTATAGTCTAAAGATGGTATGTTGCGAGAAGTGCCCTTCGTTCGAGATTTTTAAAAGTATTTTCCTTTTTTCCTTGAATTTTTAAAGGTTTAAAAATAAATAGTGTTAACAACTTAAATACCTCGATGCGCTCGTTATTTAAACCATCGCTTGTAAAAAAGCACTATTTTAGCCACTAGTTGTGAAAACTACTATTGCCAAATATTTTGTAAAATACTTTGTTTTGAATTCTTACGTTTTAGAATTGAAAACAAAGCAAAAGATATTTTTTAAATATTATACATTATTTGGTAAGAACAAAAGGTTAGAACTGTCATTTTTTAGTGTCAAAAAATGTACTGCAGGCGAGTTTCCAAAATATCTTGAGTAAGTTAAAGGCAAAAATTGAATTTGGGCTGCTGATGGTCAATTAACCCAAAACGTCAGGTCAAAATAAGGTTGCAAAATATTACCTGTCATCCTTCATGAACCAAACATCACCAGAAAAAAAGCACGCTTCCATAAGAAAAAATGAACTTGAGAGTGCTCCTGTCATGCCAAAATGTCAAATCTCAAAAATAGAACTGTCACTAGAAAGTAGTCACAAAAATAAAAACTAAAAATGAACATTTCGGTTTTTTTCTCCGGTACTACTCGGATTTTGTAATTTTTTTTTAGTTTTTAATTTAAACCTTTTCGTATCTCCTACCGTTTAGGAGATCCCCTTGGTGAGCATCGAATTTAGAACACCCTGTATACCTGGCTGATTCCCCAATAGGGATACAGATACGAATACCGATACCATTATAATTGGCTTTAAGTGTCACATTGCACCTATATACACGAGTATTTCATACTCTGTTTTCTGTATAATAGCGTTTACGATCATAAAAAACGTTATGAAATGAAAGACCCAATTTTAATACTATACGGAAATTTAGGAAGTCTTAAATGAACCAATTTATTTTTGTTTATTAGAATAGGTCCCAAGCAACAGTGTCTCAACGTTGTGACTCAGTCTGCAGGTGACTATAATTGATACACCTAAAATGACGTTAATTACGATGTAGTATGTGGTCGTTGGTCAGAAAATTGTTGCTTGGGGTAATTTTTATTATTGTATTTCTCCTATATTAGATGAATAATTTTAGATTATTGTTTTTTAATTGTTTCCTACGTATTTCAATTTTAAACTTAAACATATCAAAACTTACTATTAATCTTAACTATACCCTATAATTAATTTAATAAATTTATTATGTAGCTTAAGAAAAAGATCTTACATCTGTACACTTTATATATTCTACACTTATTCAACTAGTTAGAAAATATAAGATATTTGTATAAAATTTCACCTATTAACTGAATTCGTATGAAGGATATTTTTATCTTTTCTGGAACATTCATAGTATTTTATCTGCCTAAAAAGTCCTTTTTGTTGAGACGCCCAGTATAAAAAGGTTTTAAAACGTCCCTTTTAATTTCTGCCAATTTTTTTTGCCTTTTTCTGGTAGGTAACTCATACATGGTAGTCCATTTTAATTTTTTGGGTAAAGATCTTTAAAATTACAAGATATTAGTTAATAATATAATTTGTTTGTACATTATTGATACGTCACATATCTAAGTATTTACAGGTTGACAATTTGAAACTTGCTTTTACTATCTCCCATGCCTAACTAAATAAAAAGATATAAAGTTTTTTCCAATAAATTATTTTTAAGTTATTTTCGATTTGTCGCTGGTGAGGATGGAGAGGAAATGGGACATCAAAATTAAAAATACGCTATAAAAAAAACAAAATCACTAAATTTCGAAAGATTATTTTTAAAAAACTTGTAATAGGTATTTACGTCACTAGACCGGAAAATTGCTCTTTACAGGTCGACGCAGGAGACCTGTAAAGACACTTTCCGGTCGTGTATCGTACGTACTTTTTTTTTCAAACGATCAGAAAAAACATTTTAGTATCTGTCACTTTCGTCGACGCCTAGCCGTGTTGCGTAATTTATGAACAGTCCCCTGATATTTTCTGCTTCTTGTTGGCTAGCCATTGCCGCTAAGGCCGGTAGTTTTTAAGATAAAAATTAAGAAAAACAAGTAAAGTTTTGTGGTTAGAAATTATTTTTGTATTTTTAACTTGTGCAAAATTGTATAAAACATTAGAAAAATTATAGTGTAGTGCCTATTAGCTTCACACATCTAAATCAGTGATGACTGACGACCAGTTATGGCTAACCATGGCCAACTTATCAAGCAAAATAATGATAAAAGAGCTCATAAAAGGCAGATTTCTAGGTTTGTTCTTTATTTACCTATATTTATAGTATACTCTTACTTTGAGAATTAAAAATGGGTGGTCGATTTTTTGGTGTTTGTGACTCTTGAAGCAGCTTTTATTATTTCCTCCGGATTCAACTTATTTTCTAGATCTGAGTCCATTTTTGTAAACAAATTTAAAACAGCTTTTTTAGAAGTGTCAAAACTGCCCAAAAAAACAAGCTAAAAGCTGTCAACAAGAGGTCATAGCCAACTTGGCCAAAAATGGGACCGGAAAAGGATCAAGGGACCGGAAAATTGAACAAAAAGGTCCTTTCTGGAGAGTGAAAATATTTCGAAAGAACATGCCTTGTAATGTAGAACTTTCCGTATGAAAAATCGTACGGAAAGTGGTTATTTTCCGGTCGTTTGAAAAAAAAAGAGATTTACAGATCTTCAAAAAACGATGACACACCAGTCATCTTCAATATCTAAATTTTAGGATCTATTTACCTTTCAAGGAGATGCCATCTACTGCAAATTGAAAACCCCCAAAAATATAGCAATTGTTAGTTTTTTTAAATTGTCATTCTGTAAATATTATGTCAAATACATCTTTATTAGGCCGGTATTAAACCATAAAATTCATATGTCAATGATCTTTTATAAAAGATATTTGATGAAACATTTTACAGTGTAATATACCATATTTTATAAAATACTTCTTTAATTTTATAAAATAGTTCTTTAACTTTATAAATTATTTCTTTTATTTTATAAAATATAGTATATTACCCTGTAAAATGTTTCATAAAACATTTTTTACAAAAGATCTTATAATAAGAAACTATAATTTTTAATGTTATTTACATTAGCCAAAGCTTATTTTTTATTTATTACTGTGTAGCATGGCTTGACAACATAAAAAACTTTATCCTGCATTTTTTTACACCCGGTTGTCAAATTTTGTTACCCAATGGCAAACCTGGGTGATTCAGATTAATCGAGATGGATGAAAAGGTCTATTACAAAAAAAAATATATTTTAAAGGCTGCTTATTTTGTGTTATGAAAATTAAAAATAATGATTTTACTGAAAAAAAAAGATGGAGAAGTATAGTTTCTCCACGTAAAAAAACAAACGCGTACTTGTGAAATACGATTATATAGGGATGTTTCACAACTTATGTCAGAAACTTTTAAGCGTATTAAGTGGCCTGCAAGTAATACAAAAATAGATAAAAAACGATTACGCCGTTTTCAAAAGCTTCTTCAAAAATGTTTCAATTAGGGAATATTTTTACAAGACATGACTGTAAAAGTACCGTAAAATGGGGCTTAGACACGTTGGATATCGTGTTTTTTCAGATAAAGCTCAGAATACTGCAAAAACTTGCCGGTTGAGAACGGAAAATTTGTTAGGACGGACGACGGAAAGCATTGCAAGGGCTGCATGTAGCTTGATTGATTCAAAAATATAACGGTCAATCTTTTTGTTCTACACTGGTCCTTAGGTAACTGAATGTTCTTATAACGATGCTAGCAAATTGTTATATGTGTTGGTACTGTGGTACTGTGAACAAAAATTCTACTGACCATTTCGTAAAGTGGGGCTATTTTAGACAAGATAATTAGTTTGGGGTTTAGTGACTCCTTGGTACTCAATGTTTTTTATTTTGCAAAATTTAGATAGTTTTGATTTGTTTCTGTACTGTTTTCACATAACAGCTTTCAAATATGTTCGTGTATTTATAGTCTATTTTTTCGTAAAAGCATAATTTTGTGCCTAAAAACTAAAAATTTTTCGAAAAAACCCAAAAAAAAATTTTTTCTCTTCTACAATAACTTCAAAAGCGGTTATAAAATAAAACTCGTTGTATTTTCCAAATATCACCACCTTAGGGACTTTTTGGACGACCCTTTGAAAAACAAAAAAACCCCGCACGAAATACATTGAAAAATTATTTCGGTGAAATTTGACGAAACTTTAGTATGTTAGAGTGCGTTATGACATCAGAAAAATATGTAAATAAAAATTGATTTCTATGACTAGTTCCAGAGATATAGACGGTCAAAGTTTAAAAAAAACGTCGTTTCGGGGTATATTGGGTACGCTCAAAAAGGCATTTCCTAACCGAAATAAAATAAGTGATCGACGAATATGGGTTCCCAAGAAACCACACATGGACCTCCTTATTATTTTGTTGGTAAATCGTTAACAGGTTGTGTACAGGGGCTAGTCAAAAAAATAATTTTTTTGATATATTTTTATTTTCCTCTATACAAGAATTAAAAAATTATTTTTGAGCAAAAATTAATGTTTTAGTATTTTCTAGATAAACTGAAAAAGATTTTCTTCCCAGTAACAGTTACTTTGTCTTACATGTTTTTTTCAATTTTTTTACTATAAAAACTTGACAAACATTGTTTCCTACTACGAAATAATTATTTTGCAACTTAAAAATCTAAATATTATTTTGCATTCATTTAAAGTGATAAGTAAATAAACTTTAAGTAAAATAGACTTTATTTTAATTTTTTTTTCCTAGCTACGAAGGACATACAAAAAGTTCTATATCATTAATTTTTATAAAAAAGTAGCAAATATTTAATTTCTTTAAAACTGATCGAGGGATTTTTATGTCATAGTTTATTCTCAGGATGCTCTAAACTTACTTTACTTGCTGTTTAACACTTTTAGTGGGGCTAAATTATCAAACAAACCATAAATTGCCATAAATTATGACTATGGGTAATTGCTCTCCCTTATACCTACAAAGTGACGTAGCCAGAGGGGGGCTTTGGGAGTTAAAACCCCCCAGAGGGCCCAGATTCTGTTTTAATGTATCAAAATTGTAATAATCGGTGTTTCACCATAACAATTAACGAATAAAACAACAAGAAAAAAGCTATAAAGAGTAAACTATTAAAACCTAAACTAAAATATTTTTGCGCTTGGTTAAACTAACGTAAAAACCATAGCGTCAAAGGTTTCCAGGAAAATAACAGCGTCTTACGAATAAAAGAAACCTAATTATTATTAATTGGCCTATTATCGGGTACATTACAACAGAATCTGGGCCATCTGGGAGGTTTTAACCCCCAAAACCCCCCTCTGGCTACGACACTGTGTAGGTATAAGGGAGAGCAATTACCCGTAATCATAATTTATGGTCATTTATTCTTTGTTTGATAATTCAGCCCCGCCAAAAGTGGTAAACTAAGTTTAGAGTACCCTGAGAAACATTTAAAAAAAATCATCATCCTAGATGCAAAACATAAAGTGATAAAAAAAATTGCACCCTTTATTAGATAAAGGTATGATAAAGACGTACGCAAAATTAAATGAAAATCCCTCGATCATTTTTAAAGAAATTAAATATTTACTACTTTTTTGTAAAAATTAATGAAATAGAACTTTTGCATGTACCTCGTAGGTAGGAAAAAAATAATAAAATAAAATCTATTTTATTTAAAGTTTATTTATTTATAACTTTAACTGAATGCAAAATAATATTTAGATTTTTAAGTTGCAAAATAATTATTTCGTAGTAGGAAACAATTTTTGTCAAGTTTTTAGTCAAAAAATTGAAAAAAATATGTAAGACAAAGTAACTATTACTGGAAAGAAAAACTTGTTCAGTTTATCTAGAAAATACTAAAACATTAGTGTTTGCTCAAAAATATTTTTTTAATTTTTTTATAGAGGAAAATAAAAATGTGTCAAAAAATGATTTTCTTGACTAGCCCCTTTATACAACCTATTAACGTTTTATCAACAAAATAAGGTAATTATGCAGTATACGGTTTTCTACCATTTTTGATTTTTTTTAAAAAATTCTTTATGGGGGCACCTTCTAGGGTCCCTAGGACACCAAATCCGCCTGCGCCCGATTTTTTTTTTTTTAACGAGAAAAAAGGGTGCCCAGGGGGGGTTGTAAAGTGTTTTTTTAATTGTTTGGGTTGGTTTGGATTAGGTTGGGTTGGACTGTGTTGGTTTGGTTTGTTTTAGTGAAAAAAAATTAAAAAAAAACAAAAAAAATAAAAAAAAAACCAACCGGCGCAGACGGATTTGAGGTCCTAGGGACCCTAGAAGGTGCCCCCATAAAGAATTTTTCAAAAAAAATCAAAAATGGCAGAAAACCGTATACTGCATAATTACCCAAAATAATAAGGAAGTTTATGTGTGGTTTCTCGGTAACCCATATTCTTCCATCACTTATTTTATTTCGGTCAGGAAATGCCTTTTTGAGCGTACCCAATATACCCCGAAACGACGTTTTTTTAAACTTTGACCATCTATATCTCTGGAACTAGTCATAGAAATCAATTTTTATTTACCTATTTTTCCGATCTCATAACGCACTATAACATACTAAAATTTCGTCAAATTTCACCGAAATAATTTTTCAATGTATTTCGTGCGAGGTTCTCTGTGTCTCCTATGGAAGGGGGCCCATCTTTCTTTCGTGGAATGTAATACCTATAAAAATTAGTTTTTAGAGAAAAATAATTTGCAGTTGTTTCCGAGATATAATCAAAAAGGTGCAAAAAAGTCTAAAATATGAAACATATAGTGACAAAAACCTCTAACCGCTGAATATTCTCATAACTAAAATAAAATGGTCCAATAATGACATACCTGGACAACGTAAGAGGACACAGGAATAAATTCGGTAAGCTTCTGTAGAGGGTTGTCGTGCTTCGTTATAAATTAAAACAATATCCATTAATTCGCTGTGTAATTTTCCAGGAAATGTTTATGTCATTTTTTACAACAAAACACAAAACGCGACGCGCGACGTGACATTCGGAACTGAATCAGCTAATATCGCATAGTTTTTTACTTTCTGTGGTAAGACACGGAGACAAGAGCGGGGCGCGCAATGCACTTGCTTGCTCGATGATTGTTTTTTGTTAGGTACTTGGTTTATAAGCTTCAATGTACAGTCGGATGCGAAGAAATCTTTTAGCACATTTTTGGTTATTTTTTTGAGAAAACTTTTGAACAGATTGAAGCGACATGAATCGTCATTTGAAACACAGACCTGCAGTATTAGGAAACACGTTTTATTTTTATACATAAGTTGTGAAACACCCTGTATGTATATTTAACGCGCTTAAATTTCTTAAGATGACAGTTTTTAACACATTTTTTTGGTAATTATGCAGTATACGGTTTTCTGCCATTTTTGATTTTTTATGAAAAATTCTTTATGGGGGCACTTACTAGGGTCCCTAGGACCCAAAATCCGCCTGCCCCCAATTTTTTTTTAAGAGAAAAAAGGCAGCCCGGGGGGAGGGGGTTGTAATGTGTTTTTTTTTTATTGTTTTGGGTTGGGTTGGATTAGGTTGAGTTGGTCTGTGTAGGAATGGGTTGTTTTAGTGAACAAAAATTTAAAAAAAAAAAACATTTTTAAAAGCCAACCGGCGCAGGCGGATTTGGAGTCCTAAGGACCCTAGTAGGTGCCCCCATAAAGAATTTTTCATAAAAAATCAAAAATGGCATAAAACCGTATACTGAATAATCCCATTTTTTTATCGCTCATAAACAATTAATTATAATAAAATATTTTTTGCACTTCAAGGACTAAAAACGTATTTTACTCTCTCATTTCAGGGACTACAATAGTACTTTTTATCCCGGGACTTAATATTATTATCAGGCTATATAAATTGACTTTTTCCCAATCAGCTTCAGTTTAATCATTGAATAATGAGACCAAACTGTTGAAGCCTTGAGGTTTTTGGCATGATAAAAGAAATATGCCAGAAGCACTTTTTCCTGGGTTACAACAGCAACCTCTTGATATTGACACCAATGAAGGAAATGGTTGTACTGTTTTTCGTATTTTTTTTCTGATTTGGCGGGCAGCAGTGCTTTCATTGACTCTGCGGCAGCTTCCTCATTTTTTCCATTTTTGGATACCCTCGCAAAAATCTTGACCGGCTATAGGCTTTGTTTGTATCTTACGATTTGTTTTCTAGTACCTTGGCTACACCCTGGCAACTAAGTATTATCAGATAAATATGAATTGACCTAACGTCAGAGAGTGAATGATAGTTTGGTTATAGGCCAGTATAATGAAGATCTGTTTTTTTTTTTGAAAAAAACATTAATAAAAATTTAATAAAAGCGGTGCCCAAAAGTGCAAAAAAATAGTATATATACCATGTCGCTAAAGTGTATTTTTATCCCTCAGTGAATTGTACAAACATTTCGCCTCGGGATAAAAAGGGCCACTTTAGTCCCTAGGTATATAATGTACTATTTTTAGATCTAAAACTCGGTTTTTCGACCAAAATAAGTTATTAGTGGTCAAAATACGTTAAAACTGGTTTTTGGTAACCTCGACCCCTTCTCTTTTGGCTCTCTTGACTACTAACTGCAGAGTTCAGCTATTGACAGAAAATGTTTTAAATTTTATAACAAACATTTTTTCTCTTTAAGGACTTTTTCAAAATGGCGATTGGTGAGAAAAACATTAATTTTGAGTCTTTTCCTTCTGACTGCCATTTTTTTTTCAAAATCAAACAGAAATTTCACTGTATTACCCATATAATTTTGAGATACTATTGCTATGTTTTCATGGGTATTGAGTTCGTTTTCAAAACTCATTATATCTTTTTCTTTTATATAGCGTGTTCTTGGTCTTGATAAAGAATACGCTATATAAAAGAAAAAGATACAATGAGTTTTGAAAACGAATTCAATACCCATGAAAACATAGCATATAACGGCCCAAGTGTCGCAAAATGTGTAACGAAAATAACTTTGAAAAACAAAGAAGAAAATTCAAAACCGCGGTTGGATTTGGCACTGTTTGGTCCACCAGGCCACATGTTAGTGTCGTAGTGACCACGATACACTTAACACGGTATAACAATGCGCATTTTGGCGTGACGTCACGTTGTGACTCCGATACCAGCACATGTGCAAGGAAAAGGTATTAATTTTCCTTACTGTAATTTTGGGACGCCGCGCGTTGTTTGTTTGTTTGTTTTTTTCGTTGGAATGGATTTACTTGCGTTTGTTTAAGTTAGGTTTTGTTCATTTAACTTAAAAAGTAAAAAAAAATTAGCGGAAGAGCTCTGAGCCGTGTCTTGGTTTTTACAAAATGCGCCTTCTTCACAACATTTAAAAACTCTATAATTTTCCTTTCATTATTTTCCAGTCTCAAAAGATATTTTGTAACTTCATCTTCTTACTCGTCCCAACCCCAATCAAAATAACAGACAATTAAGATTATATTTAAATAAATAAAAACAATAAGGTTTCTCAAAACATTTTATTGCAGAAAAATAAACTTAAAAAAATGGTTTAAGTTAACCAACTTAATTCAAGTCTTCTTTTGGCTGCCTCCGGCGATTTTTCTTCATATTTTAGATATGAAGATATTTCTTCTGAACAAATCCTATCTGGAAGAAAATGTATTATACAAAACAAAACTAGATTTTAAAAGAAAAATAAACAGGTTGAACTAAAATAATTCATAACTCTAAATTTACGTATGGCGTTTCCTAAAATCATAGCCTAAATATAGGGCTATGCTAAAACATAAGGGTTAAAATTAATAATAAAAACTTCCAATTGTTTGACTGTATTTTTTCGTTTATTTGGCAGGCAATTATCCATTTCATTCGTACATCATTTTCCCTTGGAAAGATGAAATATTTAATGTTTTTTTTTTTAAATTGTGTAATAATTTTTACATCCAAAAACAGCGCAGTTTGACATGAATTATAAATAAATTTTGACACTGAAATAATCATTATCATACAACAAAGTGGTACTTGCTCAATTGAAACTTAGAACAACTCAGTAAACTTATTCTCTGAATCGGGTACGCTAATAAAACTTTGAATGTTGACGTCAGTTTATGAGTGCGCGGAAGGGGACGGAATTTGGAATAAATAGTAGCACACCGTGTTACGTGTATCGTGGTAGTGACAAAGTTTTCAGACATCATCTGTCCGAAAACTTTGATTTTATTAAATTAAATTTATTTGTTATATTATGGATAAGTTTAACCTTACTCAAGAGTTTCAACCCACAAGGTAACCCACTTCCTGAGAAAACCCGCCATCATTGAAAAGTTTACATTTTTGACGAGGTGTGGTTTTAACATTTTAGTTTATGTTATTGTGGTGTTTTCGTGTTTGAAAATTTTGTGGCGGTATTTTCTGTGATTGCGTGCGTTATTATCACGGAAAACATTAGACAATACTTTTTCATTTTTTTTTACGGTAGTGTCCACTCTTTTAATAAATTTCCAAAAGTAAACAAAAATATTAGACATAAACCTAAATTTTCGTCAGTGGCTTTCACTACTGATGCAATCGACGCGCCTGCCCATTAAACTACTCGTCTCTGGGCAACACCGTTCTCAACTAAAAAGCCAGTTAACTCATTTTCGTTTTAGTATCCTTTGGCCCATAACCGGTGCCATATTGACACCAAACTGATAGAAAATCCATGTTTTACTTGTCAATTTGGTTATAAAAATGGCAACCACAATAGGCTAAAGGGCACTGAGGCGATAGGAGTTAACAGGATTTTTATTTAAGAACGGTGTTGCTCTGGGGCTTTTTCCAGGCCAACTTAATTGGGGGAGTTATTATCGTTACGCATTTTTCTTGGGAAAAACAAGGGCGGTTATATTATCTCATATTACCTAATAGAGGTGGATCTAGCAATTTATACATTTGGGGGAAGGGGAAGCATCAATTTCGCAGTTTTTCTTCACGTTTGTTGGAGGTATAAACTTATGACTGAATAGTGGTAAATAATTTGGGTGGGGGATTTTCTCCTTATTTATATTTATATATTTTGTTAAAATTTTGATGTTTTAGAGAAAAAGTTACACTGTTAAAATGTCAGCACTAAAAGTTTGGCAGTAAATGACAAGGTATATACATTTTTAGGAATTAATTAGTGTAAATCTTTTTAAATTACAAAGATGCAATAATTTTTTTTAAAACTAATTAGTAAAATTAGTCATATATGTAGTTTTTTTTAGAAATTGTAATTATTTTTATCCTAAAGATTGTGTAAATTTTTGTGGTGTAAGAGATAAATAAATGTGACTCAAAAAGTATGTATTTTATTTGAAAATTAATTTAATTAAATATAAATTATGTCTAAAAGGGAAAGGTAAAAATTTAAACAACGAAAAGTTAAATTTAAATTAATTAAAACTTCTTTTGGCAGCCACCGGCGATTTTTCTTCATATTTTTGCTTGCGTACAGAATATGTTAAACTTCCAGGTAAATTTAAAGTAGGTACTGCATCAACCCTTAAATTACGAGCGTTGTTTGGGGTGTAGTTCATAAGTTTTTGTTGCAGAGATATTTCTCCTGAACAAATCCTATCTGGAAGAAAATTACGATTACCGATTATATGCCGTTTTTAGCCTAATAATAGTAACGTAATGAAAATGTATTCTACAAAACAAAACTAGATTTTAAAAGAAAAATAAACAGGTTGAACTAAAATGAATCATAACTCTAAATTTACGTATGGCGTTTCCTAAAATCATAGCCTAAATATAGGGCTATGCTAAAACATAAGGCAGTACCCTCTCCAGATAGGCCGATCAACTCATACCGATTTAGTGTCCTTTTATCCACCTTCGCCGCCATTTTCACTCAAAAGTGACAGATAATCCATTAGTTTTCTGTCAAAATGGCGGCGAAGGTGGATAAAAGGACACTAAAACGATAAGAGCTGATCGGCCTATGTGGAGAGGGTAATGCATAAGGGTTAAAATTAATAATAAAAACTTACAATTGTTTGACTGTATTTTTTCGTTTATTTGGCAGGCAATTATCCATTTCATTCGTACATCATTTTCCCTTGGAAAGATGAAATATTTAATGTTTTTTTTTTTAAATTGTGTAATAATTTTTACATCCAAAAACAGCGCAGTTTGACAAGAATTATAAATAAATTTTGACACTGAAATAATCATTATCATACAACAAAGTGGTACTTGCTCAAGTTGTGTGTTGTTATCGTAGAAGGCAGTCGTATAGTTGGGAGGGCAAGAGCATCGAGAATATTTCTGTTCTTTACGGTTTCAATTGAAACTTACAACAACTCAGTAAACTTATTCTCTCAATCGGGCACGCTAATAAAACTTTGAATGTTGACGTCAGTTTATGAGTGCGCGGAAGGGGACGGAATTTGGAATAAATAGTAGCACACCGTGTTACGTGTATCGTGGTAGTGACAAAGTTTTCAGACATCATCTGTCCGAAAACTTTGATTTTATTAAATTGAATTTATTTGTTATATTATGGATAAGTTTAACCTTACTCAAGAGTTTCAACCCACAAGGTAACCCACTTCCTGAGAAAACCCGCCATCATTGAAAAGTTTACATTTTTGACGAGGTGTGGTTTTAACATTTTAGTTTATGTTATTGTGGTGTTTTCGTGTTTGAAAATTTTGTGGCGGTATTTTCTGTGATTGCGTGTGTTATTATTACGGAAAACATTAGACAATACTTTTTCATTTTTTTTTACGGTAGTGTCCACTCTTTTAATAAATTTCCAAAAGTAAACAAAAATATTAGACATAAACCTAAATTTTCGTCAGTTGCTTTCACTACTGATGCAATCGACGCGTCTGTCCATTACACTCCTCGTCTCTGGGCAACACCGTTCTCAACTAAAAAGCCAGTTAACTCATTTTCGTTTTAGTATCCTTTGGCCCATAACCGGTGCCATATTGACACCAAACTGATAGAAAATCCATGTTTTATTTGTCAATTTGGTTATAAAAATGGCAACCACAATAGGCTAAAGGGCACTGAGGCGATAGGAGTTAACAGGATTTTTATTTAAGAACGGTGTTGCTCTGGGGCTTTTTCCAGGCCAACTTAATTGGGGGAGTTATTATCGTTACGCATTTTTCTTGGAAAAAACAAGGGCCGTTATATTATTTCATAGCTATATGGTATTACCTAATAGGGGTGGCTCTAGCAATTTATACATTTGGGGGAAGGGGAAGCATCAATGTCGCAGTTTTTCTTCACGTTTGTTGGAGGTACAAACTTATGACTGAATAGTGGTAAATAATTTGGGTGGGGGATTTTCTCCTTATTTATATTTATATATTTTGTTAAAATTTTGATGTTTTAGAGAAAAAGTTACACTGTTAAAATGTCAGCACTAAAAGTTTGGCAGTAAATGACAAGGTATATAGATTTTTAGGAATTAATTAGTGTAAATCTTTTTAAATTACAAAGATGCAATAATTTTTTTTAAAACTAATTAGTAAAATTAGTCATATATGTAGTTTTTTTTAGAAATTGTAATTATTTTTATCCTAAAGATTGTGTAAATTTTTGTGGTGTAAGAGATAAATAAATGTGACTCAAAAAGTATGTATTTTATTTGAAAATTAATTTAATTAAATATAAATTATGTCTAAAAGGGAAAGGTAAAAATTTAAACAACGAAAAGTTAAATTTAAATTCTTTATTTAAAATTTTAATATTTTATGGTTATTCATGTTGCTAAATTATGTAAGTATTCTTAAATATAAAATTGTGTTTTTTTTTCAATTATTTAAATGTAATAACTTATCTAATAATTTAAAATAATTTAACAAATTTTACAAAAAATACAGTTTTTACAATTATAACTTAAAGGCTAATAATATTACATTATACAAAAAAAAACTATAAATTCGTTGAAAATTTTTTATAAAGTTAAACAAAAATAGAATGTTTTTTTGCAAATATAAAATAGTTTTCTAACCCTATAAAAAAATTATTCTGGATTTAACAAATTCAAAGTAAAGGTAAGTATTTTTGCAAAAATATAAATGCATCTTAAGCTTAGATGTACGTGGACTACACCCCATTGTTTTTTTTTTTGTTTAAATACTCTAGATTTAGGAACAGTTTCTATTAGAATTTATCTTTGTAAAAAAGACGTTAAGGTCAGTAACCCTCACAATTTAAAGCCTAAATAATTTTCAACTTTTCTGACTTGTTTTTTGGTCTCTTACCAAATTTTAGTTATTTTTGATTTAAATATTTTTTTACAAAAATATGTTTGAAATTTTGTTTTTGTTGATTCTATTCTTTGTTTTATCCTATATATCCCCTGTGTATGTTTATAATTTGAAGGCGAACCATTTTTTGCGGAAAACACAAATGTTTACAAACTTAAAAATATTATTGCTTTACCCTAACGCGTGCGCGTGTGTGTTTTATAAATAAAGTGATAGGTGTCAACTTTTTGTACAGTTTACCCTTGGCTGTTGCCACATGTCTAGGCTTTAAAACATGAGCATAAACTGCCCCTTAAAAATATAGCATAGGTGGTAAACTAACTAAATGCTAAAACTAATTTTAAGTATGGAGATCTGAAAACAAAAAATATGTGAAAAAGTCCATAAGCAATATTTTACCCGTCAAAAGAAAGTTTTACATAACTAAAGGAACACCTGATTTATAAATTTGACGTTGTTCTGATACTGTTCAAAAATTAAGCATATTATAAATTTAAGCATATTATATAATATAAAGTTTATAAAGCAAAATGATGGTTTCTTTTAATAACACCATTTACATGAAACAAAAATTACCTAAGTTTATACTTTGTTGTATTATTTTTTTGTTGTTTTTTACCTTCATTTTAAGAATAGCTATAAAAAAAAATCGCCACAGTTGTTGTTTTTTTTTGAACAGGAGAAGATATCAAAGATAAATACATTTTTAATTTTAGTAAAAATATTAATTTGCAAGGATACTTTATTACGTTGTTTGTCAGACTTTTTTACATATTATTCATCTATTTTAAAGTAAATTCCGAGACACACAAACCTAGCAAATAAGACATACTAAAACGTATATACAAAAAGAAACATTGTTAACAAGAAACAATTCTGACAAAAAAAAACATGAAGAATCTTAAGACAGGCAATATAAAAGTATTTCTCAAACAAATAAATATTCTACTGAACTTTGGTAAAAAAAATTAAATGCAAGTGTTTGATGTACAGGGTTACCTAAAAAAGAGGACTTTTTTGACTGTCCATTGCCTAACAAGTTTTTGTTCCATTTATGTTTAAGTTTTTGAAATCGGACAAAAACTTTTAAAGTAATAGACAGTAAAAAAGTCCCGTATTCTTGGGCTACCCTATAATAAATATCTACCTTAATATAAATGCAAGAGATATTAAGTACGAGATTCTATAAAACAAATATATGTTAAAGGTACAAAAAATAATATTGTGATTTAAGTTTATTTTTTGATTCAAAATACCTCTTAATTTTTTGGCAATTCAAAAAATTTTAAAAACCTAAAATTTAAAACAAAAATATATAAAACTTATTAATAGATTAATATTAACTTAAAAAAAAAAATAAAAAAGGTACCATGATTTGTAATGGATTTTATTTATTACGTTAGACCCTTTTTTATAAACACGCTTTGGGTGTGAAAAATATTAAAAGCTAATACTTTATACTAACTTAATATTTCTTAAAATTTTCTCGTTTTCTATTTTCAAATAGAAAAATGAAAAAACAATAATGTTGACAAAATTAAAAATTCTCTAATTCAGGCAATTTTTTTTAAATACTGTAAATGACTAGCCATCTTTATGCAAACCAAAGGCGTACCTAGCTTTTTTTTACTTTATGCACAGGCATTTGTAAAAAATTGTATAAATTAATTGGTTTTGAGGTATAAATTTAAAACAGATTACATAAAAAAACATACGGTAAGTACGCCTATGAACTACAAATTGATTGTTTAATAATAACTCTTTTCTTAGACGTACCCACAATATTTATGTTAGTTCTTTAAAATTTTAAATATTTTTTTTCTACTTCATAAAATAAGTATTCCAAAAAAGAAAAAAACTAGCAGAAAAAATATTTTTAAAAAAAAACTACTTATTTTCGAATTACAAAACATCGACTTTTCTGTTTATATTAGTTTAGTTTGTGCCAGATTTCTTGAATAACCCAGGCATCTGCCACTCTTTCTGGGATTCCTGTCTAATACGCAGTTACAGGCCAGAACAAATGTAATTAAAAAAATTATTAAAATTCCAAAATGTTTGTGAGTACGTCACTGTTCAAATTTCTACTGTATAGGAATGGGCGAATGGTTGCTACTTTTTCGTATGACGGTAAAATTGCCTGGGGTCGAGAATTTTTTAAATAGGTTTTCTTGGGAGTACGATTTTTCCTGCGAATACTTGCGCGCTTTTTTCACGTGGTGCTTTTTGGACTTCTTCAGGTGACGGGCTTCACACTCGGTGTACCTGAAACAAACGAATAGACTTTTACAGAAATCCGTTTAAAAACATTACAAAAGTCAAAAAAATAGTGTTTCGGACTTCCGTTGTCTATATTTTATTTACACACGACATTTCACATAGTATAATCTCTGATCGTGTTCAGGTGCAAACTACAATCTCTCAACCGTGAAGTTTAGGAAGTTGGCTCCGCCCAAGAAGGAGCTTCCAGATATTTGGAATTTTAACACTTGGTTTACTGAAAATACTCTGATTCTGCCTAATAAAGGCAGCTTCAAGCAATTTTCGTTTCTTCCAGTGTCACTCCTTCTGCAAAACCTTTGCTTCAGTCCACTTCATTCGGTGTTGTTTTGACGTTACGTGTTCGGCGATTCCTGATTTCGTTGTTTCAACTCTTTGGGTATTCTTCTGATGTTCCTTAAACAGATAGTGGTATTTTTGTTTTACCTATGTATTATTCACCACACTCACAAGGAACTTGGTAAATACATTCCTTATTTTGTTTGTTCTCCGGTTTTGTTTTACTATGAAGCCTTCGAATTGTATAATTAGATTTAAAAGCTGTTTTAATATAAAAGTTGTTCGCTACTTTTCGAATTTTCTCTGATACTCTTTTAATGTATGGAATTATATGGAATGCATTTGCTTGGTTTCGGTCTTGTAATCTCTGGCATGTTTGCTGAAAGTTAGAAATAGTATCTGTTATAAGTTTAAGGCTGTAACCAATCTGCTTCAGATCCTTCTTAATGTTTCTTATTTCGATTTACCAAATTCCTTGTGAGTGTGCTGAATCATACATAGGCGAAACAAAAAGACCACTAACTATCAGACGAATTCCCAAAGTGGTGGGGGAATCAGGAATCGCCGAATATGCATGGTCAAAATAACACCGAATGAAGTGGACAGAAGCAAAGGTTTTGCACAAGGAGTGACACTGGAAGAAACGAAAATTCCTTGAAGCTGCCCTCATTGAGCAGGATCAGGGCACTTTCAGTAAACCAAGTGTTGAAATTCAAAATATTTGGAAGCCTGTTCTTGGGCGGAGCCAACTTCACGGTACGTAGCCTTAGGAATAGATTGTAGTTTGCGCCTGAAGACGATCAGAGATTGTACTGTTCGAAACGACATATATAAATAAAATATAGACAATGGAAGTCCAAAACACAGAGTTAATTTCAAACACATCATTGTCTCAAACTTTCAATCAAAATAATTAATCTGCCAAGCACAGTGTGCCTGAACGAGGCATAGGTTACATAGAAATATGCCCTAGGGTTAAATAAATGTTAAGTTTTATATGCCTAATAATTTTTTTTTCTTTTTTTATTACGCCATGAAAAAAGAAAAAGATTGTTATTGTTTTAGAAGGACCCAACGCAAATTTCAGAAATTGTTCTTAAAGTTATACAAAGTGATTTGTTTTTCCAAAAGTGACTCGAGCTAAAACAAGAGAAAAAATAACTTTAATAAAAGCCACGAGTAAAACTCACCCCTTGTGTCTTACAAAAATTATATTCTTAATAAAAAGTGCCCCCTCGCAAACAAAGTCGACGGATTTTCTCCAACAAAGTACGATCAATACCCCTTCTCGACATTCCCGGTGCTTGCTTCTAAGTTAAAAATATGTAGTAAGTAAGTAGGCAATTTAAAATGAATAAACTTACGTTTGCCAATTGGACAACTGCACTCCCAACCGTCCGCACTCCCTGGCATAGGCCATCAAGCTTTCGCAATAGCACTTGCCGCTCGGACACTGGCACATGTCCATCTTGCACGCTTTGTCGTACTTCTTGTAGCTGAGTTTCGACTCGCAAGCTGAGAATGGGTCGCTCCTTAGGTATTTGCATCGATTGGTGCGGTGGTGTTGACACATGTTTGCCCTTGGAGTTTTTACCTTTTTGGCGCAGTCGGACTTTTTGCCTAAAATTAAGGAAAATAATTTAAGAAGTTCTAAATTTCAAAATGACACCAACATTGCGATAAAAACACAATCCTAAAATTACCATTGAAATAAAAATTAATCGCTTAAGATTTTAAAAAGGTATTAATATAATCGAGATGAACAAAGCTAACACGGTGTTATTGGTTTTAAAGTCAGACGAGAAATTTAGGCTCTGTGTGGACTATAAAGGCATTGAAGAAAGTAACCACAACAGAAGCATATACTATCCCACATATTTTGGGCCAACTTGGAAGAGGGAAATATATAAACTGTTAGACATATGTTCTGCCTATTGGCATTACGTAAGTGTCAAAGAATCCTGCCGTAAATGAACAGTTTTTAGAGTACCAGACATAAGCTTATTTTTATTTAAAATAATGTAATTTCTGGTCTGATTGTCTACATAAACTTATTAACATCGGTGTAGATAATGTACATCTCCAGTTTTACGTGTTGTAATATGATAATAAAAAGACGATGTCAAAATGATCTATAAAGCAAAACTTCATCAATGGAGAACCTAAAAAAAATATGAAGTTAAATACAATCGAGAAGTCCAAAAGTGCTTGGTCATCGCAAATGTTATTGGTTCAAAAGTATTATGAGAAGTCTGGATTCTGTGTGGACTACATGGATTTAAAGAAAGCCACCACAAAGGAAGCCTGCCCCATCCCGTACATTATCGCGCCATTGTGAACGGACATACGTTCTACCTATTATCGTCAGTTAAGTGTCAAAGAATCCGTGAATTTACAGGTTTTACAGAACAAGGCAGAGGCTTGTTTGAATTTAAAAAGTTGCCAATTTTTGCCTGAAAAATCCTCCTGCTTGCTCGCAGATACTTCTTGACCGGGTCCTATAAAAAACCCAAAACCAAATTTAGGAGAAACATAATTTGTCAGAATTTAAAAGAAAAGAAAATAATTGGTCCGATAAAATTGTCTCGAAAATAAAATTACGGGAAAATCAAATCGATAAAAAATATATGCATAGAATTAAATTTAAACGAAACACATTTTTATAGAAACACAAAATGTTAGAAAATATTTTTAACAAAAATAATTTGGTAGAAACATAATAATGCCAAAACACAAAATTCAAGCACCCCAATCTGGCCGAAAATGATTTGAACCGATAGCCACGAATTCAATTGCTACGTTGCCAGGCTTACGGCAGGGAAGAGTCGAAATAAGTTGTGATATTGTATTAAGGGTGTAACTTAACATTCTTCAAGCACCCCCTGACCCCAAATTTCTTCATAATATTGTATTGTGATTGGGCCTACATTACAAAAATCAATAGCCAGATTTGATAGACAGTTAGACAGTCAGAAACTGTGAAGTTAAATAAAATCGTTTAATAAAAAAAAATCCACGTATCACCTTCCAAATAGAGAAACTTGTCAATGCCGCAATCAAGGGCCTACGGCGCTCTAGAGATTTAAATTTGACGCATGCCCAATAGCGATTCAGTTGGGATTGTGGTTCTGCTCACTTTTCGTTTCTAGAAAATTATTTTCGATACTTTTAAAATTATAATCGGTTAAATTATATTCGTGCTCAATTGTGTTTTGGTTTTTGTAAATTTGGCTTTTTGTGGGTTCCCTTCTTGACCCCGTTGTGTGTAGATCCTCATATGGTGCTGAATCGATAAAGAACTTGACAAAATAATAAAGTCCACAAGTGCTCGGTTATCACCAATGTTATTGGTTTTAAAGTTGGATGAAAAGTTTAAGTTCTGTGTGAACAACAGGGCTTTGAACAAATCCACAACAAAGGCAACCTTTTCTATCCCGTACATCTTTGCTATTTTGAGCCGACTTAGTGGCAAAATATATAAACATGCGAGTCAGAGGCTCGTTTTAATTTAGAGGGATTGGTCTGACAAACGCTCTTGCTTGTTTGCAAGAACTTATTATTAACACCGTTATTAGAGTTGATCTCCAATCCTACTTGCCTCAATACAATAATAAAAAGACGATCTCGAAGTCATTTTTACAGCAGAAATAAAGAGAGTCGAATGAAAAAACTGTCAAGTGCTCGATCATCCCCGGTGCTATTGGTCATAAAATCAGACGAGAAGTTTGGGTTCTGTCGTAGGTATTCTATCTACTGGGATCAGGTTAGTATCAAAGAATTCTGCCTGGAATTAACAGTTTCTTACAGTACTAGACAGAAGCTGGTTTTAATTTAAAAACATGATGTTGTTTATGTTGGGAATTTGGAACCTTTGGTTGCACTAAAACAAAATTATGATTGTTTTCCACAAACCAAAACTACACTTTTTTGAACTCGACGCGCGTTTCGCTAACAACGTTAGCATCATCAGGAGCCGATAAACAATCATTGTTTGTCATATAAAGAGTCAGGAAACGATAAACAATCATTGTTTATCGTCTCCTGATGATGCTAACGTTGTTAGCGAAACGCGCGTCGTGTTTTAGTGATGTTGTTTGACAAAAAAAAAGATTAGGGAGATTTTTTGCTTTAGAAGCAAAGTCTATCCCTATCCCTTAAAATGTGTAACTAAATATTTATTTAATTCTTCGACTAGTTAGCCTTACAAAAAACTTACAGAAAAGAGAGTAGCAAATCCTAGCTCAATCTTGTATATCTGACAATGTGCCCGAAATAGTTTGTAAAAGTTTTTTAATTAGAACTAAAATATTAAATTAAAAACTGACTTTTTTTGACACGTCACGAGCGCTTGTTGTAATATAAGCGGAAATGTGCGAATCCCCAACAGACAAGGACAGCTGATTAGGTCTGTACGATATAGGTACTTAAAATAGTAATCCTACTAAATGATTATACTAAAACCCAGTCCTGTCAACAAGAATTGACATTATTAATAAAGAAAATTAATATATATTAAATGATACCCATTCCCAAACATTACGTACTTACCCATACACCATGAAGAACCAAAACTCAAAATGTCCTTATCAGATACAAGTTGTCCAGTTTTTGTAATAAGGTCATCTTGCACATTTCCATTGAAATTTCCACAGAGCCCACAGAGTTTTTTTTTGTAAGTCGCTGGTACTGTAACCTCTAAAAAAATAAACCAGTTTTGATTTATCATGTGATTCGGTCAAATTCAACCTGATAATGGTAGGTGGTATTTTTTCCCCTAGTTTTGTTGACAGTTTTTCTTCTATCGGTCCCATATTTCAATCAAAGTTGGATCACAAAAAATTTTGGTTCCCAAGATTAGGGCTTAGTTAAATAGGTTCTCCATCAAAAATACAAGTGGGATTTATTACGTAGTAGAATCGACGCCAAGTCGAGAAGTGAACTTCCTTTTTGAATATCACTTCTAGTAATTAAGACATTCAATTTTTAAAGTTAAATCTTGCCACAATTTCGTCATTATATCCTTGGACATAACCACTGTTCTTCCTTTTTGAATCTATTATGGCTGGAATTTATAGTCGATCCTCAATGTCTCTTTAAGGCTGAGTGGTCTTTGAGGATCCCTTAAGGTCGGAAATGCATTTTATAGTCACTGGCCTTAAGTTTGAATAAAGGCCAAGGTAGCTCGGGAGCTACCTTAAGGAGGCCCTGGGTCGTGTTTTTCACGTTACGTTCAGGTTTTATGTGTTGTGTGTGAATTTTGAAGAGTAGATTTTTTGGGTTCTTTTTTGCTGAATAAAGGACAAACTTCAAGATGTTTTGCCCTACTACTCAGGATATGGTAGAAGTAGAAGAACCCCTCTAACCATATCAGGGAGTTGAAAAAATATACCTCAGAAATTTTGACAAAAGACGTTGAAAAAACGATATTGGTTTTCTAAAAATATATTTCAAGATTATATACACCCAATTGTATATGATGAATTAACACAAGATAATAGAAGAGGGCTATCGATAGAACCGATGATTCAATTCAATCATGCAGAAAAATTGCTGTTGTAATATTTGGTTATTTCTTCCTTTGTTTTCCGTGAAGTGATGTGGCAGTGAACACAAGTACTCCTTTTCCTCATTGGAAAAAGGAATTATGTTCTCCTTTTGTTTTTCTATGGCTTATATAGCTTTTAAAACTACAACATACAATTTAACAAAATCAGGAAAATGACACAAACTAAAAAATAATATAACATTCTTAACAACCACCACAGTTCACCACACAAAATCCTGTTTTGGCTGAAACCTGACATAGGGCAACAAAAAACCAGCAAAAATGCAACCTTTCCACATATTGCGCGACCTCAGAGTGGTCTTCAGCAAGCCTTTCTCGAGGAAGACTTTATAAAACGGACTCAATGAGGAGGAATCCTCATTGAAGAAAGGCCTTAAGGATCGACTACAAATTTTAGCCTACAACTTGTCTTTGAAGGTTAAGTGTCACATACAGACATGACAATGACATACTGTATTTGGAAATTTATGTCAGTATCGCAGCTTGTCATATTTTGTCAAGGCGTGTATTACTCAAAAGGTTTGATAAAGCTCCAAAATGTCGAAATAGTGGCAGGATTTAACTTTCAAAATTAAATATCTCCATTACTACAACTGATATTAGAAAATTTGAGAGGAAACCCTTTTAACAGCGTCCTTAAAAAGCAAAGATCTTATTCCATCAAGACAATTAATATAGTGAAACCGGTGTCTTCTGTTTCTATCTAGTAAAAAGAGCAGAAATACCCGTCTCTTGCGCTAACTGTTCCAAATAAAATACACAATTAAAATCGTAAAAGGCGCTGGCTAAATTGTGGCAGTGGTTTTTGTTTTTGTATCTAAAAAAGTACCTACCTAAAAAGCTGAAACCGTTCCACAAAAGTTTAACATCGTTCTGAAGGGTGATTTCTATGTAGTTGTCGCGAACCTTTTTTACCCGGAATTTTCCCTCTTTCTTGAAAGGGATTGTAATGTTTAGAGTTTGACCATTGTATTTTACTCTTCCTGAAAGTATAAAACGATGGTAAAAAAATGAGACCAACTGAATGAACTATTTGGTTCATAAAGACTAAATTTTACAGGTACTGTTCCTAATTCAATACCTGTTGAGGAATTACTCAGAGAAGTAAATGTTTAACAATTATCTTTAATCAACCTACCTTTTTGCTGCAAATTTAACCGAATATCTCCAAAACTAATTGCAACTCTTCTGGTTATAGTTGAGGAAAGCAGTCGATTTTTCACGGGATAGTTGGCAACCCTGATGGAAAACGATTCGTTTTGACAATCTTTGGTCAGTTGATACCTGCCGACGCCTTTGAAAGTGTAGATTTTTCCGTCAAACGATTTGTAGTGGGGGTCTCCAAATACCATGCAGACGCCTTCAACTAAAAAGGAAAATCAAATTATATTTTTACAACAAAAAACTCAATATAATCCCATATAAAACATTTTATGTATATAAAGGTAAAGGTACCTTATCTAAGGTCAACGAAAAATGATTTTTTATTTATTTTAACGACAATGAATTGGCCCCAACTTTTTGGCGCTCTAACAATTGTACTTTAACAAATTGGCGCCCAACGTGGGGCTCGCACTCCCAACCCTTCTGTACCACTTTCCGAATTCGTGTGCTTCATTTTTATATGTTTACCATTTTGGATTTTTTATTAATTTAGTGTAAAAAATTGATAGCCAATTGTTAGAGAAGAAGATAAATTTTTGTATTCGGGAAAAATGCTTTCAGAATGTTTTTTGTGGCAGTTTTAAGAAAAGAAAAATCTAAAGTTGAACCTACCTTCCACACATTTGGCGCAGCATTCTCCAGGCACCTTGATCTGTCTAAAGCCGGCTTCGCACGTGGTGTTGCACTTGGTCTTGGCACACATTACTTTTCCCAGGTTACACTTGCAGGAGCTGCAGGCGTCCAGCGGCCAATATTGACCATCCTACCTAACAAACTATGGTTATATTTGGTTGCGCGCAACAACAAAAACTACTTGACACTTTGGTCAATATTTGAAAATATAGGGTGACCCAAAAAAACGGGACTTTTTTGACTGTCTATTACTTAAAATTTTAATTAAAATGAAAAGCAAATACTTCAAAATTTAAGAAGTTGATGGCAGATGGCAGACAATTTTTAAAAAAATGCTTTACTGGTAAAAAATTAACTTATGTTTATAGAGGTTAACCTTTTCCGAGTGTACTGATGTATCTCTTGTTAAAATCGGGTAAGAAATAGGAAAGTTATGATTTGCACGCAACAAAAGGCAAGACTATAAAAACATGACATAACCAGGCAAAACTGGTCTTTTGACCTTGTTTTATATTCCTTACGTATCCGTATATGGATACGTTTAAACATTGGTTACGAGATTTATCCATGTTTAAATTGTAACCCTGATTAAGTAACTTTGGTTTATACAGGCAAGTGTTTTACAAAAAAAAACATATCCACTTCCATATACAGCAAACCAACTCATACTGAACAATATCTAAACTTCAAATCACACCACTCCACATCAACCAAACTGGAAATTGCAAAATTTCTTGTAGATCGAGCCATCTACATCTGCACTACGGAAGAAGCTTTAAAGAAATAAAAGGCAAAAATTCAAACATAAAGGACGACAGATTTAAATACGTAAAGGAAGGCGACACAATTTCATACATCAAAGGAATCTCAGAAAAGATAAGAAGAATAGAAAACCAATACCTTATTCCGACTGTCTTTAAAACGACCACAACAATAAGAAGTCAATTAACAAAAACTAAACCATATAACCACATCACCAAAAACTGCATCTGTCAGGTACCATGCGAGTGTGGGGATATCTACATCGGAGGAACCAGCCGACCTATGGAAGTTAGCTCAACATTACTAGGAAAGTCAACATCATATGGAATGGAAAGAGGCAAAGATCGTCACTTTTACCGGATACTGATTGAAAGTAATTCTATTGGTTTTGACTAAGAGAACTACTTTCGATCAATATCGAGCCAAAGTGAGAGAAACCGATTTAAACCGAAGATTTGGACCAATTAAATGCCTAGTAGCGAGAGAATTTGACTTTGATGGCGATTCAAGAATAGACGAACTGGGAGGAAAATCTATTTAAGCGGAAGTTTGAAGAAACAGCTTTTATACAGAGAAACCAGAATGTATTTTCTCAAAAAAGTGTCACCATCAAGGATATTTGGAAACCCATACTTTTCGGAGGTAAAAGATTTCAACTGTGAAAGGGCGGAGCCAATCAAGTGTAAACTTCACTGAACACAGGGTAGTTTTATGGTTCACTGAATACATGCTAGTATATAAGATTAGCTAGTCTTAGTTTTCGTTGGTATTCACCTGATGATTGCAGATACATAAGCATTGGAAACGTTGTGAGAAAGTATAAAAATAAAGACAGTGGAAGTTCGAAACTCTAGTTTATCATCATTATTAACTGCTCCATGCAGTACGTACTCTCTCCTTGACGTTCGACCTTTCACACAGATGGCGCCAGTAGTAAGATTCAACAGCCATTCGCTTATAAGAGCGAGCAGAATTATCTGTCTATGTGATACACCTAGCCAATACCTTCTCCTACCTACCTACCATTTTAATGTCCTTTTCTCGAGCTTCGCCGCCATATTGACAGAAAACTAATGGATTTTCTGTCACTTTTGAGTGAAAATGGCGGCGGAGGTGGATGAAAGGACACTAAATCAGTAGGAGTTGATCGGCCTGTATGGAGAAGGTACTGACCTAGCTCATGAGTCATTAATAAGGACTAAACGGCGTCATAATCAGGTAGTTCGATTTGTACTGAAGTACAAAAACTTCTATTTTTTTTACTATTTTCGGTCGATTAGGTTAAAACACTTGCCTCGTAAACTTTTTTCATGTAACTGCACTGGGTTTTGGCCTCGGCAATCATCGGCTTGGTGCAGATGGGACAGCAGCTGCCGGGAAGGGACTTTTGCAAGTCCGGCGCGCAGTCCAGGATGGGGCAGGCGGCTCGGGTGCAGATCGAAGTGTTGTTCAGGCACAGGCAGTCTGTGCATTTGTCGATTTTCATTTGTTGACCTGACGGAGATAAAAGAAAATAATTACGTGTACTTAAGATTTGTATTTAAATTTCTAAGATGTCCTTTTACCTTTTTTAAATTTGCTAACTTTTGTATTTTTTCTCTACTTTTTTTAATGTTTTTTGTTTTTTATTAATTCTCAAATTTTTTATCCCTTCTTAAATTTTTAGATTTTTTAAAACTTTTTTAAAGTTTCATTGTGTTCAAATTTTTAATAAAAAAAAACGAGGTCATAAGTTTAACGCTTGTTTACTTTATTTTATTTATGTTTGTCCCGTTTCAAAAAAAAAAAACGCATTTCCCAAACAATTTTTCAACAAAACTGAAAAAAAAATATATAATATAAAGAGTTATTTACATTACAGGGTTGGACATTTACCGTCTAGGGTGCTGAAATGCATGTTTCTGAGTAAGAACTTTAATTCAGATGCACTGAAGAGAGATGCCGGTTAGGCAACGTTGTCAGGCCAACATTTTGAGAAAACTGTTTTCAGCGCTTTAGTCTGTTTTATTTGAAGGCGCGGGCGTGAAGGATATCGTAGACGTAATTTTTCTCAATTAATCATTTAGAAGATCTTAAGATTATTTTTATTTATTTGATACTGAATTGATGCAACTAAAATGCCACAAATATTTTTCGCGACTATGTACACTTGAGGAGGAGAGAGAAGCTCTGTTTCCTCGGCAATTTTTGTAAAATAAAGGACTCTACAAGAACCCTAATTTTTTTAAAAAAACATATCCCTCTGTTATTAAATTTAAAGCAGCGTTAAATTCGTTTTAAAGTTAAACAAGACGCGAACACGGTTACAAAAAGTGTTACAAGTAAAAAGAGTAGAAGTTGCAGACTGCAACACTGCGCTACGTTATTTTAATTTTTTATAATTCTTTTAAAAAAGTATAATATTTTTTTAAATTTATTTCAAAAACTGATTTCGTGAGAACGTGAGATTGGTATGATAACTTGTCTCGTAGATTCGAGAATTTAACGTAACTGGTTATGGGAGGTCAGGCTCAGACTTTTCGCAGCTTTATTGAATTTCAAAGTAATATAAGAAAAAACTCAAAATCGCTGTTTAACGCCCTTTGAAGGTAAAATTTATCATTGAATCTGACGGAATCTTTTAGTTAATTGGTTCGGTTTTTCAAGTTTATTATCTCTTTCGCCCTCATTTACTAGCCATTGCGCCTCTTTTTAAATACACGCTATTTCAGCACCCTAGACAAGAACTGTTGAACCCTGTGTAAAAAATATACTAATTTTGATGTAAAAGCCAACTTTATGGCACCATTTTCAAAAAAGTAGGATGTTTTATGAAAAAATCCGATTTATTTTAATTGACACTTTTTAATAAATTTTTTGCAACTATAAATTAAGTTTTTATATTAATTATTATTATATTATATTATTATTTATAAATTTAGTTTTATTTTTCATTGTTTTAATTAATATTACAATATTTTCCTTAACTTACCATTTTTAAATTTGTTTTTGCTTACCTTCTTTGAAATGTGAAGTTTGTAAAGTGCACATGTGGGTTGTTGTGAACAGCGTTCTGGTGCCCTTACATCTCGGACAGCATTCCCCTAAAATATCAAAAAAGACGTAAACAAAAAAATCAAACCCCAGCAAATTATAAACACACCATGTTTCGTTACATAGCTTCGTGTCATACAGGCTGTTCCATATTCGATGCTCACCATGGGGATCTCCTAAACGGTAGGAGATACGAAAAAGTTTAAATTAGGGCAAAGTTGCGCAATTTGACGCTAAGCTCAAAAAGAAGTTTACAAATTCCTGGTAGTTCCGGAGATAGGCGAAAAAAACCGAAATCTTTATTTTTAGTTTTTATTTTTCTTCTCTCTTATTCTTAAAGCTGTCAAAAAACGCTTGAAACTTTCTAAAGGAACTTTTTTAAGATCTACCTAATGAAAGGTCCGTTTTCGAGATTTGACATTTCAGTGTGACAGGAGCACTGTCAAGTTCATCTTTTCTTACGGACACATGCTTGTTTGCTCCTGCCGCTCATAAAGGATGACAGATATTTTACAACCTCATTTTGACAAGTACCTGACGTTTTGAGTTAATTGACCATCATCAGCCCAAATTCAAAGATTAAAAAACAAAGAAAAAGACATATTTTTAAAATATTTTTTTGTAACAAAATGTCAAAGAAAATGTAATTTTTAAAATGTTAAAAAAGTACTGCAATTGGGTTTCCAAAATATCTTGAATAAGTTCAAAGAAAATATTAAATTTGGGCTGATAATGTTCAATAAACCCAAAACGTTAGGAGACTTGTCAAAATAAAGTTGCAAAATGGTATCTGTCATCCTTTATCAACCAAACGGCAGGGGAAAAAAAGGATGTGTCCAAGGGAAAAAATTAACTTGACAGGGCTCCTGTCACACTGAAATGTCAAGTCTCGAAAAGGGATCTCTCACTAGGTAGATCCTAAAAAAGTACCTGTAGAAAGTTGTAAACGTTTTTTGACAGATTTAAGAATAAGAGCGCAGAAAAAATTTTAAACCTTTTCGTATCTCCTACCGTTTCGGAGTTCCTCATGGTGAGCATGGAATTTGAAACACCCTGTATAACTATGAGAGACTATAATGGCCCAAGTGTCGCAAAATGTGTAAAGCCCTGTTCTCACTATGCAACTTTTTCATGCTTCTCAGAAAGATGCATGCATCTTGTGTGTTCACACTATGAAATTCGTCGAAAAAAGACGCATGCTGCAAGATGCGCTAAAATAGAAAATGCTCTATTTTTTATCAGAAAGTTGCATGCATTCTGGGGAATTTCTAGTTATCTTTTTATTACCAACCGTTTTTTTTTATGTTGTTAACTTGCTGATCAACTGTGAATTTTAGGTTATGAGTTTTATTTTCAATATTTTTTAATCACTTAAAACTTTCTAAAATTCTTGTTTGCCAATGCTTACAATCTGCAAGTTCTAATTCCCACTCCAAGCCTGTCAATCCTATTTATTTAATATTTCTTATCCTAGAACAATCTAGAATTTTCGGCTTTTTCTTTTTTCGAAGAATTCTTTATTTCTAAAATAATTCTTTATTTCTAGAATTCTTCAAGAACACTAAATATTCAGTCGTGAAAATATTTCTTGTTGCATACTTAAACTTTTAGCGAATGCGCTAGAAAAGGGTATAGGAAAAAAGTAAACAAAGCAATTAAAAATCTAGGGCTTTTTTGATTTTTTTAATTAGTGATTTTTTTTTGTTGGCTAAAAATGGCATTTCCTCTAAAAAAAAGATGCATAGTGTGAACACCCCCCACAGCTCCATGCTTCAAGAAAAAGATGCATGTAAAAAGTTGCATGTGTTTGATGCATAGTGAGAACAGGGCTTAACAATAATAACCTTGAAAAACAAAGAAAATAATGTAAAAAACAGGGTTGGCCATGGACAAGGCCAAAAGGCGAACAGTCTACTGCGCATGCTTGACGCAGTCTGCTCGCGCCCAGAGTATTTTTTTTCTCTGCGTTTTTTCCAGGCTAATTTGATTGGTAAATACGCTGGTCAAACTTTTTAACTTGATTTATCGCAGCGGTAAAATCCCTGATGAGTGACTAAATTCAACCTTTGTTACACTGCCTAAAAGCCATTCAGCAAAGAAGTGTAGTGATTACCGCCTAATCAGCCTAATGAGCCATAGGTTAAAAATATTTCTTAAGATTATCCATAAAAGAATTTATGGAAAATGCGAATCATTTATGCGCGACACGCAGCTTGGATTTCGTGGTAGGTTCGGGACAAGAGAGGCCCTGTTTGGCATTCAAGTCTTAGTTTAGCGGTCTAGGAATGTGTCGGTGCCAGTATATGCCTGTTTCATAGATTATGATAAAGCGTTTGATCGAGTCCAAAATGAAAAGCTTATAGAATCGCTAAAAGAAGTTGGTCTAGATGACCGAGATCTAAAGACAATCGCTAATCTATACTGGAATCAGACTGCTCAAATAAAGGTTGATGGCCAACTTTCCGAAGAGCTCCAAATAAGAAAAGGTGTGCGCCAAGGTTGTAAATTGTCTCTGCTGTTATTTAAAATCTATAGTAACAAAATAATAGAGAATGGACTTCATAATTTCATAAAAATCAACCATGCCGACGACACTGTCATAATAGCAGACGAGCTGGACCACCTGCAAGAGTTGTTGAATCAAATTGCTGCCAAAAGTTTGCAATTCGGGCTTAACTTAAATGTTGAGAAAACAAGATGGATGGTCACGTCCAAGGAAAAGAACATCAGAGGCATGTTAGAATTCATATAAATACTTGGGTTGCCTCCTCAATGAGAACTGGGACAACATGCAAGAAGTTCGAACAAGAATTGAACAGCCTAGATTATCTTTTATCAAAATGAAATCAGTGTTATGTAGTCGCGATCTATATACCACTCTCCGAATTCGTGTGCGTCGGTGTTATGTTTTTAGCATGGACAGTGACTGACGCCATGTGCAAAAAGTTAAAGATCTTGAAGTTTTATTTACCATCAAAAAACAAAAACTTCAATATTTTGGCCATATTTTGAGAAATGACAAATATACATTTTTAAAATTAATAATAGAAGGCAAAATTGAAGAAAGAAGAAGTCCAGGTCGTAGACGGATATCATGGCTTAAAAATCTTATTAGGCCTACGACACTTTTCCAAAAAGCAGTGGACAAAAAATAAGTTACCGACCTGGTGGATGGTGCTGCCTCTCCAAAGGACACTGCAGTACAGGACAGGCTTTCTTCGAACACACCATTCGGCCCCTGCTGCATCGGCATTTGAGACAGGGATCGTCGCTGACTACGTCCCTGTCGTCCGTGGTTATTTGCCCGTTGATTTTGCACTCTGGAAAAAAAATTGACTTTAAAGTGCTTCAACTTGGAAAACTCAAAGAAATAGAAAGACAACATTTTGTTTTTGTTTGCAAAATGTAGAACGAGTCTCGTTTGTTTAAATGTTTTTTATTTTTCCTTTTTTAAACTTTTGTAATGTTCTTTAAATGTTAATCTCTACCGTGACGTTTTATAAAGCAGGTCTGAAGATACCTATGTAGGCGAAACACGTGTCATCTACCAAATTTTAAATAAAAATTTTGTATTTTGAGACTTTATGACTTTGAGTTTCCCAAGTTGCAGCATTTGAAATTCAAGTCTCTGTGAGAAAATGGACGACCCTTTTCAATTCGACTTTAAGTGTTGACAAATGCTTACATAGTATAAATCAGAAGATAAATGAAATTTCTCTATCGCATAAGGCCTTTTAGTTAAAAATTAATAAGTATAATTTTTTGTTTTTTAGTGATTTTTTTTATTTGGTTTTGGAGATGTTAGGAGGGTCTGCCTCAAGTTCATGCGGCCCCTAAATTTTTTTCATTTATTAGACAGGGTAATGTTCATATTTTTATATTAAAAAAACAATTGTCATGATGGAGACATTTCATATATACAGGGTGATTCAAAATTCCCTGGAAAGACTTTAACTGTAAGTAGAATTTTTTGTTCTGATTTCGTTTCAAAGATATTTGTATTTAAAAATTTTTCATATTTCCTGAGGACTATCCTTTACTACGCGGTAGAAACATCAATTTTTGAAAACAAAACTTTGAAAACTTCAAAATCTTTGACAAAACCCTAAAACTTGCTTGATAAATTATTTTCAAATTTTAAAGGCGATTTCCAAAAAAATACGAAAATTTTTTATTATGTTTTTTTTATATAGAAACCTCTATTTTTCATCTCGGAATTAAAAAGAATAAACAATTTTACGTTCAGATACGAGTTCAAGTCACAGGTTTGTGTGACCTCTGGCGGACAAATAAAGGTCTAATCTCGCGGGGTTTGTGATAAAAAAGTGGCTGACAAGGTTATATCTCAACGAAAATTTAATGAAAGAAATTTTGTTTCTTTTGACGATTTTGGGTATGGCTTTCTTTTGTCCAGTCCAAAAAGTATCCCAAAAATGAGACGCAAGGGGAACTTACTCCAAAAAACACCCCGATTATTTACTACGTTTTTACGTGCCTCTGAATATGTTTTTGACATTTGCTTGATGCAGTTTGAGAAGTTTTTACCAGTTTTATTCCTTCGTTTGGGTTTTTTAAGCCAATAAGTTTATAGCACAATAACATATAAAGGTAAATACCTACTTTTTAGAGGAATATTGAAAGTGCTAACGGCGTATTATTGGTGTCATCACTCAGTTCGATATGATACCCATTTTCCTGCAGTTGGATCCCGATACGATCCCGAAAAAAGCGGTATTGAACTTGAGCCGGGGCAACGAAAAATCGATCGATTCGCCGCGTTTTCATGGAAGGTTTAAAGATAAATTGAATTAAAAACGTGTTAAGTCCTACATGGAAACGCAGCATTTGTTTAATATATTTCAAATAGCGGTGTTAAGCGGTGACGACCAGTTTTTTTAAAAAAATTGTGTCTGATCATTGTTAATTTTTTTCCGTCAGTGTCAATCGATAACATAAATTTCTCAGTTTTTGTCAAAATACATATTAGAGAATATACGTTTCTGTTCGTCACAATGATGTCTGCTCTCTGCTGCCGTTTAATAGACTAAATTAATAAATCTAATAATAGTGGGCAATAAAAAAATACGCGAAAGAATGCGCCATCATGGTCATTAATATATACACAGCTTTTTTTTGTCAAACGCTGTATGAATACGATTAAAAAAGCGCCAGTAAGGAATGTGCAAATATGTATAAAACGTTCAAGAGGTAAAAACGACAATTTTATTTTAGATAATTTTGGAGAAGTTCTTTTACTCTCTTTTCTTCTCTTCCATATTTTTTTGTGTTAAGAAACACGTAAACTGAAAATTTTAATTACTCTAATTGAACAATGCCAAAAGAAAAGTTTATAAACGTACGTATGTAAAAAATCGGTGCTAGAAAGCACAGATAGTCCAGCATAAAATCAATTATTTTATGTTAAAAGAAAATAAAAATATCTCGAAAACTGTAGCTTATAACCTTATAAAAAAAAATTTTTTAATATATTTTTACGTTTTTTTCAAATAGCTCGGAAACTAAAGCTCCCATGAACTTGGACTTTATAACAAAATTTGTAGTCCATATCCATGTTCCACAGTTACAATTTTTTTTTTCTCCCTTTTCCCCCCTTCAACCCCCCACCACCCTACCCAAAAGTTAATCAGTTGATGGTCAGATGATAAAGGATTTCTGTACAAAATTTCGTTAAAATCGATTAATGCATTCTTGAGTTATCGTGTATACAGACAGGCAACAGACCGACAGACAACTTTTTTTTAGTAACTCATTTTTGATAAAATTAAGAAAAGTCAAAATTTCACGATTCTAGTACCATATTGGTAGGGTGGACTAAAAAAAGGTTAGTTTCGCTGCCAGTTTCCCAGACCATAACTAAAGCCCCTTTTTCACTATGCAACTTTTCCATGCACCAAATTTTCTAATAACAACACAAGCAGATTGTGTCTTCTTTTAACCTGTTATTAGAAAATTTTGTGCATGGAAAAGTTGCATAGTGAGCATTTAAATGAAATTATCTGGGGATGTCATGTGCTAGGGATATTGATGTACTTTTGTAGTAGCATTTTAGAATAATAAGCATCATATATAATCATAATCAAAAGAAAATACTGTTGATGACTTTTTGCGGAATTTTGTTGGATGTGCACATGCAAATACAGCGTGATTCAAAATTTCCTAGAAAGACTTTTACTGTAGGTATAATTTGTTGTTCCGTACAGAGTGTTTCAAATTGGACACTTTTGAGGGGTTTAAGGTACTTCCAGGGGAGATACAAAAAAACTGACCCACACTTGCGACGCTCAAATTTCCAGAGAAGTTAAATGGCGAAAACCGTATCTTTATATGTCAAGCGGTTTTCGAGCTACGGGGGGTTTTTGAAAAGTTGGCATTTTGGAAAAGGCCTTATAACTTTGTTATTTATGAAAATTTTGGTTTTGTGTAGAAAGCTTTTTAATAGATTTTTTTATTAGGAGTTTTTTGGTGGACACAGTTTTTCTCTAGATTTTTTAGTTTTTGAGATATATCATAAAGTTTGTATTTTGCTTATGGAATTACCCATATGTTTTTTACTTTCTATGATAGCCATAAAATTACCTTAAAAATTATTCGGTTTGGTACTTTTAGAGATATTTGACTTTTTCTTTATTCCAATAGTAGGCTATGTTTATACTTTTTAGTTGCATTGGGCATAGGCTTTTTTAAGTCATAGTGGGCTATGAACTTACAAATAAACAATTCATAGGTTAGCAGGTTCCTTTATATCCATATATGGCTGCCGTCGCTCTGGATATCTTTGGATATACAGATTTCCTACATCTTGAGGATTTCGTTTGAATTAAGAAAGCATGTCTTCATTTTGATACATTTTACATAAAATATAAAAATCTAAAGAGAGCTTAAAATTAGACAAACTGTAATGCCTGTCAAACCATAGGTGGTTTGATTAATTACTCACCGCCTTAAAAATGGAAGAAAATCAGGTCCTACTATAGGTTTCTAAAATTATTGCATAGATAATAATTCCAAACGGCTGCAATATTAAGGAGGCTTTCAGGCATCAAACAGGGGATTGCTTATTTTAAAGA
This sequence comes from Oxystoma pomonae, assembly GCA_963921995.1. Lineage (NCBI taxonomy): Eukaryota > Metazoa > Arthropoda > Insecta > Coleoptera > Brentidae > Oxystoma > Oxystoma pomonae. Next base: position 131,507,026 of record OY998164.1, on the reverse strand, counting down.
TCATTGATCAAAATAAACATAGCCTACTATTGGAATGAAGAAAAAGTCAAATATCTCTAAAACTACTAAACCGAATTTTATGTGTGATACATCATTTTTAAGGGAATTTTATGCCCATTCTAGAAAGTAAAAGAATAAGGATCATTCCATCAGAAAAATAGGAATTTTGTCATATATCTCAAAAACTAAAAAACTTGGAGAAAAACCGTTTCCACCAAAAAAATCTATTAAAAAAACTTTTTACACAAAACCACAATTTTCATAAATAACAAAGTTATAAGGCCTTTTCCAAAATGCAAACTTTTGGAAAACCTTCCGTAGCTCGAAAACGGCTTGACATATAATAATGCGATTTTCACCATTTAAGTTCCCTTGAAACATGAGCCTCGCAAGTGGGGATAAGTTTTTTTCTATCTTAGTACCTTAAACCCCCCAAAAGTTTCCAATTTGAAACACTTTGTACAAGAATTAGTAAAATATATTTTTGTAAACTCTTTTGTTTCAGAGATATTTGCGTTTAAAAACTGTTAATAGTTTCTGAAAAGCACCCTTTACTACGTTCGTGGTACAAACATCAATTTTTGAAAACTTAACTTTCACAACTTCAAAATGCTTGGCAAAAACCCTAAAACATGTTATTTTCAGCACACGTAGGCTTGCTTGGTAAATTATTTTAAAGGCGTTTCCGAAAAAAATACGAAAATTTTACTCCTTAAATCAGAGAAAAAAAATATGAAATTTAAACAAAATAATCACGTAACTTTTCATAGATTAATGATATCTAACCACTGTTTAAATCTTTCTAGGGAATTTTTAATCACCCTGTATATATCTACATTGCATATTCGAAAGTTATACTAAAAATATTCTGCCTTAATGCACGTCTTTATTAAGTACATCCTTAGATGTTATGTAGCCAGTATATGCCAAAGAGGTACCCGTGAAAGAGGTCAGATGTATATTCTTATCATGTAAATCTTTTAATGCGGTGCAAATGAACACAAAACTCATGGACTATATTGGGGGCCGCGTCCTTCAGCTTATAATAAACAATTTGGCAGTGCTTTTTTTACGTAATAAAAAAGTTAAATAAACCCGTTAAAAATTCTTCGAATGCCTGTCTACTCGAACTTTGATCAGTCAACACAACAGGAATGCTCACCTTTAAAAATATAGTAACTTTTACCTAGCCGATGGACTAAATAAAAAACATTAAGGCGCAATTACACAGACGAACATGCTCAAATGAAAGCTCGTGCAAAAGATCTAAAATTTTTTGCGTGAACATTTTTGTGAGCTTTTCTTTGAACATTTTGTTCGGGTAAATTTTTGAGCAAATTATTGCTATCTATTTTGGAAACATATTTTTAAAGATGAGAATAAATAAAATTACACATCAGTGATCAGTGATCTCAATTCTTTAAAAAAATGGAACACCAACTTTTATTTAAAATTTTTGTGAAAAAAAGGCGACGGCAAGCGAAACATTATTATTGGCTCTACTATCAGTTTTGTCACATGGATTAGGCTTACTTATAATATATTTTTCTTAGGGTTTTTCCCGGATTTTTTGCCCTGGGTTTTTTTTGGAATTTTCTTGCGAATTTTTTTTATTTCCAAGGGTTTTTTTCCTAAAGTCAAAAAAAAACTCAGGAAAATTTTTCTTTTCCAAAAAAATTTTGAGTTTTTCAAATATCGGAAAAAAACTCAAAAATTGTGTTTTAAGTGGTAATCCGCGTCTCACGACTATGAAGAGTGGTGGGGAGGGGGATTTTTTTTAAACATATTTTTGTAGCTTTAATTTACCTTTAGCTTTTATTGTTGTTTTTTAATTCCTCACACCAGATTTACCTAGCCCCAAGGGTTGCTTAAAAAAGCAAAAGGTTCATGAAAATGCTGAGGATATAGATATTTAGTGACAATTTAATGTAATAATCAAGGTCGATTATTGACATTGAACCAACAATATGCAAAGGGCAACATTGCGATTCAAAAGGGTAGCCGACCTACTACCTGCGAAATCCAAAACGCGGGATGATAGATCAGCGACACAGTCTACTAAATTACTGCTAAATTATATTTTTTAGACAAAGATCGGGTTCGTAGGGTTGTAAAAGTGGGTAATAAACGGGTATTAGTTAAACCGAACGTGTTTTTGTTCATATATTTGAGATTTAATAAAATGTATATAGGTTTTTTAATTTCACTTAATTATTATTGTAAAAGACTAAACTAGGAACTAGAATAAAGGGATATTTAAACGTAAATTTTTATCATTAAATTTACAGGCAACAACAATAAATAAGTGCCAATTATTATTTTTTTTATTCTCGTTTTTTACAAGTTACAAGTATACTGGCATATCCCCTATAAAAATCAGATCAATCGAAGTTGCTTATGAGGTAAAATGTGAATTTTGACATCAAATCGTTTTTCCGTTGAAAAGCACTTGATTAAAAATACCTTATTTCAAAACTTGGTTTTTCTATTTTCAGTTAAGTTCAATGAAATCCGATAACAATGTATATTTTGAATTTGTTTTGCTCAACATTCTCTCCAAAATTTACGTGTGTTTTTTTGTACGAGATTTTGCTCGAACATTTCTTTGAGCATTTTGCTCAAGAGGCTCGTGTAAATGTTTGTCGGCATTTCCACTACAAAGGAAAATTTGTCTGTGTAAATGCGCCTTTAGACTCTTTTTGATTCCCTATTTTTAGCGTATCTTTAATGCGTTTGTGAAAGCGTCTAATTTAGTTCTTTTTTTGTGGTTCTCTCTTTGTCTCCGTAAAGTTAAAATTTTTAACTGTATTGTCACCAGAACTATAAATGCATGTCAAATTTAAAGGCAATCGGTTGTGTATAAGTTAGTAAAATTGGTTAGCAATAATCGTCCATCTTGAATCCGCCATATTGAATTTTCAAAATCTGATTAGAAATTCATTATCTCCATCCCCAAGTGCCCCAACACACCCAATTTCAGCGAAATCGGGCGTACTTCAACTGTATCCCCCTCCACCCCCTTCGAGTAGGGGGGAGCTGTCAATATATAAGCATGGCAAATTTGAAGCCGATCGGATGTCGGAAAGTTGGTCAAAATTATGTTGCAAGATTTCACCCGAACAAACATATCTAGTACGTTCGTTACATAGTGTCCCAAGGAATATTTTGGAAACTATACAATGGAAACTTTTTAAACTTTCTATTCTATCATAAGGCCATGTACACTATCTTTATGAAATACTCTCATATTCGCAGTGTTGCCATTTGCAAGAAAACTTGACAACAACTTCTTATTTTAAATTGAACACCCTGCATATTTTTGAATTCTACAAAATATTTAAGGTACATTTTATGTATAATGTCTTATACCTATGTTCAACTGTTTTTGAAATATTGACAGGTGAAAATTGACATTTTTTTAACTTTGACAGCCCGTAACGTCGAAACGGTTAAGATTGGAGCAAAACTGCTTTTACATTCCTGTATTGGTTTTTCGCAAGCTATCGTTTTGTGCTATTTTTAACCCAAGGTTAAACTAACCTTGGGATATTTTAACCCTGGGTTTAGATATAAAACGATAGCTTGCGAAAAACCAAGATAGGAATGAAAAAAAAACCGTTTTGCTCTATCCTTAACCGTTTCGATGTTAAATTATTATTATTATAAAAATGTACCTAAAATATTTTGTAGATTCCAGAAATACAAAAATATATAGGGTATTCAATTTAAAATAAGAAAGTTGTTGCCAAGTTTTCTTGCAAATGACAACACAACAAATATGAAAGTATTTCATAAAGACAGTTTAAAAAGTTTGAAAAGTTTCCGTTGTATAGTTTCCAAAATATTCTAATAGGTTGCTCACCTTGGGACACCCGGTATATACCTACATATATACATAGCAAGTTAAATAAAAGCTTGTAACTTGTAAAAAAGTTGTGCTTACAACGTACGACGTACCCAAACCAATTCTTGTTCAGTGCACAGTTTTACTTCATGTCGCTCACTTCTATTTCCTTCCTTGTCGAAAAAAGTGAGAGGGCAATAGAATGGAAAATAGAAGGAGTGAAACTGTAGATTAGGTATTTATGAAAACCCACAGATAACAAAATGGTTAGGATAAGCTAGCTACGTACGAATACTGCAAGGATGGTTGTAGAGATAAGTCAGACGTAGTCGCTGTTGTACGACTTATCCGTTCTGAGCATGCGCACTGAGATTACAATTAAGCACTCTCTATACTTTTTTGGATTTTTTGATGGTATTCCTAGACTAGACTTTATCGCTTAATAGCGGTTATAAGCCACGGCATAGCGTAAACCCAAGGTACGTTACGCAGAGAGGATACGTCGCTTAGTTACGACGAGCTAAAAAGTGCTTCTTGCGTATCTTCTAAATTGGTTAAGTAGTCGAGCAGACGGCGCCTTCATTTGCTTTATTTTTCATAAGATAACCTAAAATTTGTCTTTAAAAAAAAATATATATTTGAAAAATGGAAGACATTCTTAATGTGGAGAGGCTGTTCTCGGAAATAGCAGCCCGTTATGGAAGGTTCAACTTTGACGAGGTGGCGGAACTAGAGTGTTTGATGCTATTTAGGTTTGAAAAGCACCACCAGATATGCTTATAGTAATCAACTTTCTTTTGCTGTGGTGTAACGATACACCGCGCGTAAAACGTATCGTACGTTTGGAGTTTACTGCACATGCGCACTTGACCAAAACTTACGCTACGTGATGTGGCTTACAACCCCTAATAATGTTTTGTGACGTTGCTAAGGTCACGTTATTTTTAAGGCAGCATTCTTAATTTTTTCACGCCGCCTTTGATATGTTTATAGACGACTAACTTTATACGATATTTAACATTATCAAGATTTAGAAAGAAAATTTGTCCAACAATATTTTTCATTCAAAATATCTTATTCTTTACTTTTAATTTTAATTATACATCGAATGGGCACATCCTACTAGATACACCAGGTCATACGCAAGTTTTAGAGATAAAAAAAACTTACTGCCATGACAGCCTCTCTGCTAGGTACTTTAGTACGGTATCGCGCACACGAATTGTGAAAATACGCGTTTAAAGAAAAAATGTAACAAAAGAAAGCGTGAAAAGAAAATGGATTAGGGTCAGTCCATATCAAGTCAACCAGGGTATTTTACCACACCATCTCCGATGTTGATGATTTTTAGTATACATGTTTTTCCTACCAAAAAACTGGAAAATCCAAAATTTCAGACTTTTTTGACCAGTTGTTTATTTTGAATTAATTTTTGAAAATCGAAAAAGTCACTTATTTGTCCTTAACATGTGCGCACAAAATTAGGAATATCCAAAGAACCACTTATAATAGAAAAGTAGGTGAAGGTTCATTTTAAAGCTCTTATAAAGACCTTTCATATGAGAATATTGCATAACATATATTGAAAAAAAAAAATTAAAAAAAAAATTTTTGATTTTTTTTTTTGAAAAATTTCAAAAAGGCCATTTTTAATTTTTTTCAAAAAATTATATTATTTTCTTTAAAGTGTTATTAAACTATTCACAAAATTTTGAGATGGACAAATCATGGGTTCAATGTGAAAAAATTTATTAAAAATGTCACATGCATGAAAAATCGCCTATAAAATGTACTTAATATTTTTGATATTTTTTTTGACATTGAACCCATCATTTCTCCATCATAAAATTTTGTGGATAATTAAGTAACACTTTGACCAAAATTATATATTTTTTTCAAAAAAATTAAAAGTGGCCTTTTTGAATTTTTCAATTTTTTTTTCAATTTTTTATTTCCAATTTTTTTTTTGTTAAAATTATGTTGTGATATTTCATAAAAAAAGAGCTTCAAAATGACTTTAAAATGAGCCATTTATTACTTTCCTAGTGTAAGTGGTTCTCGAGATATTGCTAGTTTTGTACATTCTTGTTAAGGTCAAAATGCTGACTTTTTTATTTTGAAAAATTAAAAAAAAAAATTACGAATCAAAAAAATCTAAAAATTTGCATTTTCAACTTTTATGGTAAGAAGAAAATATATACCAAAAATCATCAAAATTGGAATTGGTCGCGTAAAATTTTTGTGATTTTTTGGTTGATTTGATATGGAATGACCCTAGGGTCAGTCCATATCAAGTCAACCAGGGTATTTTACCACACCATCTCCGACGTTGATGATTTTTAGTATACATGTTTTTCCTACCAAAAAACTGGAAAATCCAAAATTTCAGACTTTTTTGACCAGTTGTTTATTTTGAATTAATTTTTGAAAATCGAAAAAGTCACTTATTTGTCCTTAACATGTGCGCACAAAATTAGGAATATCCAAAGAACCACTTATAATAGAAAAGTAGGTGAAGGTTCATTTTAAAGCTCTTATAAAGACCTTTCATATGAGAATATTGCATAACATATATTGAAAAAAAAAATAAAAAAAAAAATTTTTGATTTTTTTTTTTTGAAAAATTTCAAAAAGGCCATTTTTAATTTTTTTCAAAAAATTATATTATTTTCTTTAAAGTGTTATTAAACTATTCACAAAGTTTTGAGATGGACAAATCATGGGTTCAATGTGAAAAAATTTATTAAAAATGTCACATGCATGAAAAATCGCCTATAAAATGTACTTAATATTTTTGATATTTTTTTTGACATTGAACCCATCATTTCTCCATCATAAAATTTTGTGGATAATTAAGTAACACTTTGACCAAAATTATATATTTTTTTCAAAAAAATTAAAAATGGCCTTTTTGAATTTTTCAATTTTTTTTTTCAATTTTTTATTTCCAATTTTTTTTTTTTGTTAAAATTATGTTGTGATATTTCATAAAAAAGAGCTTCAAAATGACTTTAAAATGAGCCATTTATTACTTTCCTAGTGTAAGTGGTTCTCGAGATATTGCTAGTTTTGTACATTCTTGTTAAGGTCAAAATGCTGACTTTTTTATTATGAAAAATTTAAAAAAAAAAAACTACGAATCAAAAAAATCTAAAAATTTGCATTTTCAACTTTTATGGTAAGAAGAAAATATATACCAAAAATCATCAAAATTGGAATTGGTCGCGTAAAATTTTTGTGATTTTTTGGTTGATTTGATATGGAATGACCCATTACCTAAAGAAGAAAATGAGGAACCTGAAAAAGGCAATGAAAAGACAGCATCGTGTTCAAGATATAGGCAAACTGTCAGTTTTTAAATAATGGAGTGAGACAAATATTATGCTTTTGGCTAATATTTTTTGGCATGGGTTTGTTTATTCTGTAAACACACATTTGTTTTTATTACGCATAAAAACTTAAACCCTGCATAGTTTCTGTCTTATGTCCGCTAAAAGTCTCAATAAAAAACTCCATATGTTTACTTACTAGCACGTCGTTTTTCATACATTATATGTGACGACGAATCTGACAGAACGAATAAAATGCCGAAAAAATTTAACAAAAGAAAACGTAAAAAGCAAATGGATTACCTAAAGAAGAAAATGAGGAAACTGGGAAAGGAAGGGAAAAGGAAGCGTTGTGACTCAAGTAAGTAAGGCGCATTGTCAGTTTTAAACATTGGAGTGAGGCAAATATTAGGCTATTGGCTAATAATTTTTTGCATGGGTTTGTTTATTCTGTAAACGCACATTTGTTTTTATGACTCATAGAAACTTAAACCCTGCATAGTTTTTGACTTATGCGCGCCATATTAGTCTTAATAAAAAACTCCATAATGTTAATAAAATCCCTTTCCAAAATATCACATTTTAATTTCCAGAATAATTATTATAACAAAAACTCTTCACCCGTCGTAATTTAACAAAAATTCTCAACCGAATTTTCCATGTAGACGGAGCATGACTCAGAATTTTTTTGCCTAGCACGCTATATCCTATTTGCTGCACGTAAAAACAAATACTATCATATCTCACCCATGCTCCCGATGCATGGTTTACTCTACCGGGTGTCCAATTTTCTAAGACGATTATAAAATGTTTACTTAAAAAAGTATTATTAGCACATCGTTTTTCGTATTATTATATGTGACGACGAATCTGACAGTTCCTCAACTGGTCAGACACTAGAAGTTCCTCGAACTCTAGCATAGAGAGGCACCCCTTAGAAAGTATATTAGGGGGGACAGATGATAGTACATTGAGTCCAGATATATCAGCAGAGCTAGCTTGCAGATGGAAGAAGCATCTTTCTGTGGGAATATATAGATAAGGAAATTAAAAATAATCTCCCCGAAAAATACAAAATTCCCGGAAAAATTGCTAAATTTTTCAAGGACCCAAATTAAATCCAGGATGCTAGCATCCACATAGCAAAAAAGAGATACGTAACTCTTGAAATTGTAAACCATTTTGGGAAAAGGTTTGACAGCCTTAGAGCGGGTTTTCTCTAATTTGGCCTAAACAAAAAAGGGAGAGACGAAGCACTTGATGAAGATCTTTTGGGTCTTTCCGAATCGGCGCAGTTGTTTTGCATTGGCGACACAATATTGTTTCATGCAAAAATACAATAAATTGCTAGTGCGCAAAATCCAGATCTTTTCTTTTTAGCGAAGGTTTTGCCGAAAATTGCAAAAATATAAAAAACGCGCCGAGAGGAAATATTAGAGCTAAACAGTGAAAGAATGTATTCCGGTCGAAAAAATTTTTTTTAGAAGAGTGGAATCAAATAACTCAAAATAAATTAGCTTTGAGTTGGACAAAACGTTACAAAATTCCCTTTGTGGACAAACCTTTTCAAGTTCTCACCCCCAAAACCTCAAAATTTACCAAAAATTAGTTAAAAATTTATTCGAAAAGCATACAACATTTATAAGTAGGGGCAGTTAAAACTGTTAATAACTGTCAAGATCAGTTTTTGTTAAGCTATTTTTTAAGACATAACGATAACAGGGGATTTTAGGTTTATCTTTAATCCTAGAAATCTACATAACCTACAACCTCATTTTCAACTGGAAGATATTATAGAACTTAATTACTAAAAACTGATTCCTTGCAACATTAGATCTTAAAGATGCATATTTTTTAGTTCCAATGTTTGATGAATATAAAAAATGAATATAAAAAATATTTAAGATTTTCTTTTCAAAACAAAAGTTGAATTCCAATGTTTACCATTCGGTCTAGCCACTGCACTTTTTTGTTCCACCCTTTCAAGCCTGTTTCTCTTATCTAAAAGATTAGGACTCAAAAGATACAATTTTTAGCATTTATCCTTAATGTAAAAAAAACGTCGATATATATCGCACAAAAAAGAATAACAAAAATAAAAACAGCCACTAAGATTAATCAAAAAAATAATAATAAAATAACAATTAAAGAGGTTTCGCAAATTATAGGAAGGCTAGCCTCGGTTTGTACAGAGTACGGCTTGTTGTACGTAAAAACCCTTAAGCGAGAAAAATATCGTGCTTTAAGGCTAACAGGAACAACTATAACAAAAAGATGCTTGTTAGGTTCTTAGTTAAAAATGAACTTGAGCGGTGGTTAAAGCACATATTATTTTACAGCCTAATTAAAACATTAAAATTTTCTCCGATGCATATAAATCGGAATGGGGGCGTGTTGCAATGGAAAGGAAGCAAAAGGGGGTTTTTTGGCAACAAGGTGAACAGAAGAAACACATAAACATTCTTGAAATGAAAGCAGCTTTTTATGACTTAACAAACTTTGTAAAAAACTCTAAAAAATTGTCATATTTTACTAAGAATTGATTGCTATTGGGAGAATGATGTGGCAGTGAGCTTATATTTTTTGTATTTGCCACGTGCATAAATACGTTGGATAATCATATAGGGGACAAGAAATCTGGTATAAAAATTGTATATTTATTTGCAAGCTATCTGAACAAAAAATGCCACCAGTTTGTGTCGTGGCTTCCAGTGGATGCATAAAAAACTTAATTCTTATATATTTCCTCCTCCCTCACTGTTTCCAAAAATGGAAAAAAAAAGAAAAAATTGACAACGATAATGCGATATGTCTGGTGGTTTATTCTATCTGGAGAACTCAAGCGTGGTATCCAAAATTAGAATCCGTGATTCGCTTAAAAGTTATCGTGTTAAATCCGAAAGGTGATTTACTCTTATCCTCATTTAGGTAGCCCCACCCACTATGAAAGAATCTTTCCCTGGGGGTAGCAATCTTATGAAGGGGCGTTTGGGAGGATGCAATTTATTTTTTCCAAATGATGGAAGTTTTGCGACAATAATATTGAGACCATCTTGCAATGTAAATCAAGTTGTATCCGTTTTAGAAACAGAATCTCAAAATACTGGGAAATATTGAACTCTTAACGCACATCCGGTCCGCCTTAAATCTAATTTGCAAGCAGAAAAATCAGAAATGGTAGATAGGTTGATGAGACGCATTTTTAAGCTGCGCCCGCAGTTTCCGAAATATAAACTTGGTATCCGAAACTTGTACCCTTTGGTAAATTTAACAGTACCTCTTTAGACTCTTAGTTCTGCTCAAAGAGTTCAGACATTTTCTATCAGTTAAGTAACATCAAGGCTAACGAAGAGGGCATTATCATTATATATTGCATACAGAAAACAAAACTATTTCGAGGAACAGAGGATACACTTATTTTAACAATTCAAAAGCCCCATAAGCCCGCTACGTCCTAAAGCATTAGCTGGTGGATTTAAAAAGGTCTAAAAAACGCAGAAATAGAATCAAATTGTAAAGGATATAGCACAGAACATGGGGTATCTTCCGCAGCATTAAGGGTTGGTGCATCAATCAAAAGTATTAGAAAGGCTGCGGGATGTTCCGAAAAAAGGAAAACGTTCAATCAATTTTATAATAAACTTTTAATTTGAAAAGATTTCTTAGCTAATTATATTAAGAAATATATTTTAAGCACATTTAATTTTAAACCTTGTGGTGTCCTTATTATTATTTAACTTTTTAACTAATATCGCCATATTCTCTAAACAACTACCTGGTGTATCTAATAGGATGTGCCCAATCGATGTATAATTAAGGATTAAACGACTTACCTGTAAGGAAGTTCAATCCAAATTATACGAGATTGGTCACATCCTATTAGACACCCTCCCATTTATATATTCATGTATTTTTCATGCAATTTATTTAAGTACTAATCAACACGCCCTTGGCGATCTTAGTATTTCAGGAAAGCTTTAGAATTATACTGAAATACGTAGCAGAGATCAGGCAGGCTGACATGGCGGTATGTTTTTCTTATCTCTAAAACTCGCGTATGACGTGCTACGAAGTATCAGTGTGAAGTGTATCTAATAGGATGTGACCAATCTCGTATAATTTGGATTGAACTTCCTTATAGGTAAGTCGTTTAATCCTATTATTAATAATCTTTAAAAACTCGAAAACACAATAGAGAAAAGGGAGGTTGTAATAAACAGATCGGAATCACTTTTCACAGTTGCCAATGCAAGTCAATGTTTTATATTTCTTATGTCCATTTGCTCTGCGATTTGCTTAAGTAATGAGTAGTAAAGAAATCTATAATTTTTAAGTATTCCCTAAATTTTATTCGTTTGCTCTGGCCAAAAAAAAGTTTTCCATAGCTAGGAATTAAATCTTGTTATAAGTTCAACCACTGGATGGCGCTCCTTATCATAAAACCATTATTTGTTGTTATTATTTATCATTAATATTATAATTATTATTAATTATTTTTTGCGTCAGTTTTTACATTAAATTTTTCTGCTTCAGCTACAGCTAGCGGGTTAGAATTTGGTTTTATAAAAAAATCCAAAAACACGTCAGCTGAGATTTTTATTTTTCTAGAACCACCATTCCATTTAAAGAATCCACCCTGTATATTGGCCTTAAAATTCCCAATGCTAGAAAGATGCCCTCCAGTGCACATAATCGTAGGGTTCTCAGTATAATTAGTTAATTGAATAGACAGTTGTATTGTTTCTAAAAAATAAACAGTGATACTTATTTTAATTAAACTAATAAAACAACAAAAAAACTTGCACAAAAATATGTGACTTGAAGTCATCATCCATTGGGGCATCAGGGAAATTAAATTAAATGTGGGCTTGTCTCTGCATTGACTGGTCCTAATTTGTAAGTCATATATCCGAAACGTCCTCCATCTAACTCCAACTGTTCTTGTATGAGTGGAAAAATATTTCGAACTGTTGGTTTGGTTAGCCGGAAACGTTGAAAAAACATCTAAATCTAAATCCTTCTGGCATAACCAAAAAAGGAGGTTAGAATTCTCTCCTAAGGATGATTTAAGGCTCGATAACTGGCATCTTAAATTTAGGTATTCCTTAGGCTACAAAGAAAAGCTGGGCAAACCCAATCAGCTACTTAGGACCGATAAGAGATCCTTAGCGCAAAGGAATCCTTAGAGCAAACGCGGAGCAATTGGGCATTAAGAAATTGTAGCCACATAAAATGATTAAACAAATACTGACACTTATCTTTACAATTAAAAAGAATACAGAACATATTTGCATTTAAAAATCCGTTTAAATATTTTGTTTTTCTACTCAACAGGTAACGTCAAACTTTATCGGTTAATAAGGGAAATCATTATTTCTTATCAAGTGCGCACGCTTCAAATAAGGCATAGAGTGAAATTGGGCCAAAATAAAAGGTGCAAAAGGTCCCGAATGTCTGAAACTTCCGCTAAAACTGTGGTTTTTTTTATTCGCGCTCATTCTTTAAACCAACGCTTGTCAAAATTTAAGTGTCACCGAAATCCTGAACCCCATTATTTTTTTTCTGAACACAATACCTAAATGTCTGAGTTATAATTTGGCTGTCTGGTTTTGAGTTCCATTTTTTTTATAGTTCGATTTGTTTGTTTGTAAAATTTATATTTAACATTTTTTATTCTTGCTTTGTTTAATTGTCTACACGTCGACTTTGCCGATTAAAATGAACCATAAAAATATAAAATAAACATTTGAATGTATAGACTCTGATTTATTGTTATTTCTAACCGAGACTATGTATGTGCATCGGGCAAGTCCCAGAGTTAATTTTACATTCAAACTGCATACATAAGTTAATTAAGAAGACATTCATCACGAGTGCCGCATTAATCAACTTGTGTGTCCGTCGAGCATGTACTGCCGTTCGTCAAATTAAACGTACAGGGTGGACAAACTGTCGAAAATCAAGATGGCCATAGTATAAGTTCACCGACCAAGGAGAAAAAGCTGTTGCGTCATCCACCAGCCCCCCAAAAAATTAAAATAAGCTAGAAAGTGCATAAAAAACGTATGACAAATTAAACATCTAGGCTGAAATTCTAGAAATTTAGACTGCGGTTGACGAGTTTCCATAATTATCCCTTATTTTATTTCCTATAATTACGTAATATTGCAATATGTACCGTAAATTACGGGAGTAAAAATAAAGGTAAAATGATAATACCCCCTGAAAAATTCCACAAAAATGACCGCCTTATGCCCTGTTCTGACTATGCAACTTTTCCATGCATCAAATTTTCTAACAACAGGTTAAAAGAAGACACAAGCAGATTGTGTTATTAGAAAATTTGACGCATGGAAAAGTTGCATAGTGAGAACAGGGTGTTATGCAGGTGACAGTTATGAGTCTAAAAGGACGGATGATTTTTCGTAATATATTAAAATTTTGTTTTTTTTTACATTTTTGTTAATAAAAAAAATAAAGGTATATTATACTTAGGTCGGTTTTAAGTCCCCCTGTAAACATGATACAGGGTTCCTAAGATTTTCCTTAGGAATAGGATTTTAACAAATCAAACAGAAATGGCATAGAAAGTTCTGCGCGCACAAAAGAAACAGGTATATTGAGCAATGGTGCCAGTTTGTTATTATCTCCGGACTGCTTTCATGAGAAAAAATTGTGGCCACTCTTTCATTGTGAGCATAAATCATAGTTGCAATAATAACCGTTGACAAGATGTCTGCAAGCGGCCACACATCTAATATAATTAAAAATTAGATGTTTTCAGGTCCAAAACACCAAAGGAGGCGGCAGGGTCCATTATTTACGATAGTGAGCGATAAACTCGTGAGGTTGTTAACATTAGAAAGAAATATCTTCGCTTTTAATTAAATTTCTTTCCATTCTGTTCTACTAGTGACATCTATCCGGAAACGGGCAAACCATGCAGCTAGCACTAGCAGCCAAAGAAATCAATAAACGGCGCTGTTTTTCCTGCAGAGCTTTTTGCTTGCGATATTATTGCTTTTAAATAAAGCTGGCCCTACACTACATTTGATATTTTCGAGGTGTTTTATGACATGATCTCGAAACATGTAGCGAACCCATTCTTCAAAACTAGCGGGAGGGTAAAAATTAAAAATAAGGGGCTGCCAATATTTGTAACACCCAAAAAGGGGTGAAAAGATTTATTTTGCTCTGTTTCTTCAACTTTCTCGAAATTTTCGTCATACCGTAGAAAAAAATTACTTCCCCCATGGTCATACTCTACTTTTATTCGAAAAAATTTAGAAACAGAGACGGGATCAGTTTTCCTAAAACGGGGGATCTTGGTTTCGAGTGAGAAGATAAAGGGCGCCGCAGGCAGAAATTTTTCAATTAAATTAGCCGAACGCAAAAATGTTAGAAAAACAAAGCACGAAATAAAAATGGCGCCGCTTACAAGAGTATAATTTTTAAGAAAAAAATATCAATTTTCTCGCCCTCTTCCACTGGGACTACAGGGGCCGTGCACAAGTTACGTAATGGTCATAGTGGGGAGGGGGGTTACAAAACGTTACGTAGGGGGGAGGGAGGTTTTCGACAGCGTTTGCATTTGTGTGAAACTAAGAAAATTTGAAATGAAAATAAGTGAAAAGTTTTTTTTTTTGGGGGGGGGGTAATAGTCTTGAAATCATTACGTAATATTAGGGGAGTGGCGTGCCAAACCGTTACTAAACATTACATAGGGAGGGGGTCAAAAATTGGTAAAATCACAGTTACGTAATTTGTGCACGGCCCCACATCTGACTGTTCCTCCTTTTCGAATCAAAGTGCAAAACCCGGGTTGGACGTTCGAAGGCGTCAACCCGTCCTATTTGCTTGATAAAGTTTCTACGGAAATATCTCAATCGATTTCTCCGGCCGTGTATGAACGCTTTATGTTAGGCATTTGCATGTATCTCAGTCCCCAGCCTGCAAACAATATGTAAGGACATTGGTTACAAAATGAAAAGCCGAAAAATATTTTTACGATATCTTTCATCAGTTTGGTATTAAATTCGAGCAAAAAAAATTTTTATTCCAGTCCTAAAGGTATGAAAATGGAAAACATTAGAAAACAACAACCTGGAATGGACTTACTACGTGTAAGATGTAGTGACAACATCGCCCTATGCCCATCCTTTTCTGCCTAATGTGCTTTTCCGTTTGTCTGTGTCTTATACACGGCTGCTTGGCCCCTTAAGGATTTGCTTAGGAACCCTGTATATATCTGCCTGCTTTTTTTTATTAGCCACACGATTGTTTGAACCAAACCAAAAGTTACTAGGATGTTACTCCGTTGTTTTTTTAGTCAAAATAAAGTGTTTTTGCTAAATATATACGGTAGGATTTACTAAAAGGGTTTAGTCTTTTTTATAACAGTCCTAAGTTTAAGTGGAATTTTTGGTTTTAAGCATTTTAAACCAACCGTCCTTGAGTTTTGGACATAGTTTGAATTATAAGAAGAATTTTAGTAAGTTTGTTTATTGAATAATCATTTTAACACAATCTTTTGTTGGATTTAAGAAGAAAGTTTCAATTTAGAAGAAAAGAAAATTAAAAAATTTAAACCCACGCGAGGTTAAAATAGTAAACACTCTGTAGAACAAATTAAAATTGGGGCTATATGTCACTTTAACTAAAACTTACCCTTATTCGTTAATTTTTCCAATTAATACTTGATGTCATACAACGATTTAGATGAGTAATAATAAAATAAGGAATAGATCATAAAGGTATAACTTAAATAGAGACATTATGTTTACCACAGTTGCGATCACACATAAGGTAAACAATTTGGCGACAATGCCAGATTGCGCTGACACGTAATGTTTTTAAAAACATATTATTTTTATAACTTAAAACTGATAATAACTGATAAAAATATTAGCACTGCGTTCAATCACCAACAGCGAGTTCGGATCTTTTACCTCTACTTGCACCAACCTCTGGTGATGAGGCTTTGAGTAAGGGAAGTTTTTTTGGCTAAGCTTTTAGATAACCTCAATGTTTTACTTTCAATTTGAAAATAAATAAATATAGTTGTTTGGTATATTTTTCGTGCATAATCAGTGACCTTCACTTATGTTTGTTTTGCCTCGTATAGCCCTAATAAATATATTTTTTGTGCTGAAAGCAGGTTCAAAATATGGCGTTTTTCGGGATAAAATAGGAGATGTTTTATTGGTTAATGAACAACTTGGGATATTAAACAAGATAAATTAATCCTTGTAAAAACGGTTACTTAGGGATACTATAAACAAAATTATTACCAAATGCCACAAAACAATCCCTTCTGGGGTCTATAAATTTAAACCACTCGCCTGAGGTGACCTAAAAAATCACCAACTTTATAACCTCAAACATAAATAATAAAGCTTTTATGTCACCTGTCAAAAAAAATTAGTTTTAGGGCATTTTTTCCTAAAATATGGTACATTTTGAGAAAAAAATGCAGTTTTTCAGTGGTGTTTTGCAATAACAATAGAAAATAATGAATAACTTTGTGCCTTTTCTGAATGGGTAAGTGTTTTTTGAAAATTGGTTTTAATATTTAGTACCCCCCGCAGGTGTTTAGACCTGTGGGGGGGGACTATTTTAGATCTTAGTAAATCTCACTGTAAAAATTATTTTTCGGTTTTATTCGGCATTCGTATCCTTATCTCTATCGAGTCGACCTATCGAGCAGGTGTACTTTTAAACTAATGGTGAATGCGTGACAGCTCCAGCTGATCAAATGCGTCAAAACATCGTTTCGTATGCAGGGACGGTTGTAACGTTACGACTCCCTTACACTTGCTTGATTGATAGACTCTATAGAGATAAGGATACGAATGCTGATAAAGCTGAAAATTAACTTGTGTCTAATGTTTTGTTTAATCTAATAGAAACAATTATTGCAATCAGGATTAGGAAATTTACTACTTACAATCTGACAACTAGGGCAAAAATAATATTGATTCGTCAAGGCCCGTTTTGCGATCTTAGGCCCGAACGATCCGTCGGGTTTTTGTTAGTTTCTGTGTTTTTTGCAATTGTTAATGTTATATTTTTGTTTTAAGACTTACAAACATGAAAAAGGTGCCGAAACTATCTTTTGACGGGTAAACAACACATCTGTATGAAACCATTTTAAGTACTGCTTCAGAACCAATGTTGTCTTAACTTTTTCTCAGCAATTTCCTCAGATTTGGTTACTGATTTGAAAAATTTGCCTTCAATATATGGAGTGCGCCTTCCAGTTTATTTTAATTTCTTTGAGCCGCGCTTAATTAATATACTACGTTTACAGGTAGAACAGAATACATTTTCAATACGATTCACTTCAAACCTTCCATGAAAACGCGGCGAATCGAATTTTTTTTTCGTTGGCCCTGCCCACGTTTGCTACCGCCTTTTTCGGATCGTATCGGGATCCAACTGCACGAAAACGGGTATGGTATCGAACTGACTGATGATACCAATAATAAGCTATTAGCGCTTCCAATATTCTTGCAAAAAGTAGCTATACAGGGTTCCTAAGCAAATCCTTAGGAGGCCAAGCAGCCGTGTATAAGACGCAGACAAACGGAAAGGCACATTAGGCAGAAAAGGATGGGCATGGGGCGATGTTGTCACTACATCTTACACGTAGTAAATCCATTCCAGGTTGTTGTTTTCTAATGTTTTCCATATTCATACCTTTAGGACTGGAATAAAAATTGTTTTTGCTCGACTTTAATATCAAACTGATGTAAGATACCGTAAAAAAAATATTTTTCGGCTTTTCATTTTGCAACCATTGTCCTTACGCACTGATTACAGGCTGGGGACTGAGATACATGCAAATGCCTAAGCTAAAACGTTCATACACGGCCGGAGAAATCGACTGAGATATTTCCGTAGAAACTTTATCAAGCAAATAGGACGGGTTGACGCCTTCGAACGTCCAACCCGGGTTTTGCACTTTGATTCGAAATCAAAAAGGAGGAACAGTCAGATGTGGGGCCGTGCACAAATTACGTAACGGTGATTTTACCAATTTTTGACCCCCTCCCTATGTAATGTTTTGTAACGGTTTGGCACGCCACTCCCCTAATATTATGTAACGATTTCAAGACCACTACCCCCCCCCCCAAAAAAAAAAAACTTTTCACTTATTTTCATTCCAAATTTTCTTAGTTTCACACAAATTCAAACGCTGTCGAAAACCCCCCCTCCCCCCTACGTAACGTTTTGTAACCCCCCTACCCCCTATGACCATTATGTAATTTGTGCACGGCCCCTGTAGACCCAGTGGAGGAGGGCGAGAAAATTGATATTTTTTTCTTAAAAATTATACTCTAGACCTATTTCTTTGCGTTCCCGAAATTACGTAATTTTTGAAAAAAAATTGTAAGCAGCGCCATTTTTATTTCGTGCTTTGTTTTTCTAACATTTTGGCGTTCGGCTAATTTAATTGAAAAATTTTTGCCTGCGGCGCCCTTTATCTTCTCACTCGAAACCAAGATCCCCGTTTTAGGAAAACTGATCCCGTCTCTGTTTCTAAATTTTTTCGAATAAAAGTAGAGTATGACCATGGGGGAAATAATTTTTTTCTACGGTATGACGAAAATTTCGAGAAAGTTGAAGAAAAAAATAAAAAAAGTGGCAGAGCTCAAGTTTTTCGTAAAAAAAACGTTTTTTGTAAAGAAACAGAGCAAAATAAATCTTTCCACCCCTTTTTGGGTGTTACAAATATTGACAGCCCCTTATTTTTCGCTTTTACCCTCCCGCTAGTTTTGAAGAATTGGTTCGCTACATGTTTCGAGATCATGTCATAAAACACCTCGAAAATATCAAATGTAGTGTAGGGCCAGCTTTATTTAAAATCAATAATATCGCAAGCAAAAAGCTCTGCAGGAAAAACTGCAACGTTTATTGATTTCTTTGGCTGCTAGTGCTAGCTGTATGGTTTGGCCGTTTCCGGATAGATGTCACTAGTAGAACAGAATGGAAAGAAATTTAATTAAAAGCGAAGATATTTCTTTCTAATGTTAACAACCTCACGAGTTTATCGCTCACTTTCGTAAATAATGGACCCTGCCGCCTCCTTTAAGCAAGAAAAAGCTGTGGTTTGGACCTGAAAACATCTAATTTTTAATCTCATGGTGTGGCCGCCATCTAGCGGAATTTGCAGACATCTTGTCAACGGTTATTATTGCAACTATGATTCATGCTCACAATGAAAGAGTGGCGACAATTTTTTCTCATAAAAGCAGTCCGGAGATAATAACAAACTGGCACCATTGCTCAATATACCTGTTTCTTTTGTGCGCGCAGAACTTTCTATGCCATTTCTGTTTGATTTATTGAAATCCTATACCTAAGGAAAATCTTAGGAACCCTGTATACCTATATCGTAATCATATTTATTAATTTATTTGCTTTATGGAAATGTTTACAAAAACCAACAGTGTAACAAACTTTTCTTAAAAACCGAAAAAAAAACATTTCTCTCAACAAAGGGTTTGGTCCCATCCAATTTTTAAGATAAAACATAAAACTTTATTTTTTTTTCTTCTCACGCACTAAAATATTCTCCAAAACAGAAAAACACCAACCACAAACATCTATCATAGGTATTAATATTAAGTAGTTAATTTCGATTTCCCTTTCTCTAGATAGTATACAGGATGTCCAATTTCAAAAACGATAAGTTAATGTCATATTTTATTTTTAATACACACTGTATAAAAGAATATACATTTTTCGAAACCTCTTTTTCTCTCACAGTTAATAAAGTGTCCTGAATGTAACTTACCGTCGCACGTGGGACAACACTGTCCCGGCTCGGGAGGTAGAGGATTCGCGCAAGGCGTGTGGCACTTCAAATTTGACACAGTTATTACTCCGGCTTCGCATCGGTGCACTTTGCACGCGTCCTTCGGGTCGGGCCATTCCGTGTGACTCTGGTACTTCTTGCCGTGATAATTGCAGCCTATCAAAAAAAAAAAAATTCTATTGGTTTGTTTTTTTTTATTTTAATTTTCGTTTAATTATTTTTTGTAATGTGAATATTCAATGAAATTGAATTTTGACAATTTTTTGCTATTTTTTATTATTTATATTTTTTCAGTTTTATATTTTTTAT